>VXAA01004890.1:73842-94469 GCA_013399115.1 Anseranas semipalmata | reverse complement strand
CCCCCCCCCCCCCCGCCCCCAAAAGCGCGCTCACCTTTTGGCACGGCCAAGCGCATTGTTTTGCGATCAGGACTTGGTATTTCCACCGGGACTCCCCCCCCTTCTCTAATGACATCCCGGGATTGTCTCCCCTTCCCGGTCCCGCTCACAGCTGGGAAACGCGCTAACCCCAGCCCACAGCCGCAGCGACACCAACCCGCCCGGCTGCGGGGCCGAGAGGCGGCCGCATCCCCATCCCACGCTCCCACCGCGGGGCCGCATCCTGCCCACGCCATTCCCAGCCCTCAGTGCTGAGAACAAGGCGTTTCTCCCCTCGTGCCCCTTTTAACACCACGGAAGGGGTGCGTCGCTGCGCAAAGACACCCAAAGACACCCCAACACCGGGAGCCGCAGCGCCCGGCCCTGCTTGCTTATGGGGGTGCCCAGAAACGCCACCCCAGCCCACGGGGAGGAGAGGTGACATCCTTCCACCAAAACTCCCCAAATACCAGCCAGCACCCATGGGGACCATCAAGCCTACCACCACTGCTCAAACCTACAATGCTCAGAGGGACCCAAGCAGGTTTTCAGCTCCCATGGCTGCTTGAGAAGCCCTAAAATCGGGACCACACCTCCCCGTCCCCATCAGTGCCTTGGGGACACGCTGCCCGTCCTCTGGCCGCGATGCTCACGCCGCACGACCGATCACCGCGCTGCCAAGCGCTCTCCAACCTTTACACTCTCCTTCACCCGCATCCCACGCAGCCCTGCCGGCAGCGCTGTGAATTATTTAACAGCGCAAAGGCTGGGGCTGGGAGAAGAGCCCTGCGCTCCTTGCGCCCCACTAGCCACCCCTTCTTCGTCAAGATGCAGGGGGCCCCGTCCCACGAGGGTCGCGACTGACGCCTGCTGCGATGGGACCAGGCTTTGAGCTCAGCCGTGAGCGCTTTGAGCCCGACAGCGCCCGCGTGGGCTGCTCAGGAGCCCTCCGGCCACGAGCTCGAGCCGTGCGTGGCCACCAGCCGCACCCGAGCGCGTTCCACCTTGCCGGACGGCCGCTTACCTTCGACCGGCGACGTCTTCAACCTCTTGCAGACGTTCTGCACGCCGCCGTAGGAGTCATTAAGCCGGGCGACTGCCTCGGCGCTCCTCAGCTCCATGAGGTTCCTGAGCTCCACCACGGAGCAACCAAAGTCCCCCTCATGGTTGCCTTCAGCAACCGAGTTCCCGGGGTGGTGGTCGGCCACGTTGTTCGTCATCTCGCCGAGACGGCGGTGCCCGGCCGCGAGGGTCCGGCTTCTGGGGGGAGCTGGGGGCGGCCCCGCGGGCGGCCGTCGGGCGCAGCGGTGCCTCTAGCCGAGCCCAACTCCTCCGGATGAAGGTGTAAACAGGATGCGCATGTTACCGCGGAGGCGACCTTAGCAACGCCCGGCGTGCATCTCCCGCAGAAGGAGGAGGGCTCCCTGGATACCACAGCAACTGGAGCTGCGAAAAAACAAGGATGGGAAAATGAGGAGACCGTTATTAGGAGGCCCGCTACGGAACGCGCGTGCACCCCGCAGGAGCGGTGGCGCCGGATAGGAACAGGAGGCGACGCGGTTTGGAGACGCGCGCCAGCACCGTGGGCTCACCCGGCTCTGCTAAACCCCGGGGTTTGGCTTTATTGGAGCAAAATCCCGGGTGAAAGCCGAGCTCGGGGCGCGGCGCGGTCCTCAGCCCAGCCCGCCGGGCAGGAAGGGCGGCCAGGTGGTTCTCCGCTCAGCCCACAGCTGGCCGGCCCAGAAAATGCTCCCATTTAGTTGGGTTTAAAAATACATCTCGGCAGTGGAAAACAGCTGTTTCCTCCCCACGCTGCAGTCCCGGGGAGGGAGCGCCTGGTAACAGCACTGGCAACAGGTAAGCAAAAGCATCCCAAGTTATCCGGCAGCTGTCGGCTCCGACAGAAGGGGGCTCGCAGCACCGAGCAGACTCCTGAGCACTGGAGAGATTCGTCAGGAAACTACTAAAACCCACGCATTTCTCTAAAATAGAGGTTTTTGCATTAACAGCACCCTTTCAGCCCGTGTCTCAGGAAGCCCTCTGTGCTCTGCTCAAGCTCTTGCACCGCAGCCTGGACGGCGCGAGCTGTATCTCTCAAAGCCCCAAAATGCTGCCGGCCCCACCGCAAGGGTGGGAGAACCCCAAAACTGCTTCAGCGAGACCAGGCAGTGATTTGAGCATCCCCCTTCCCTGGGGCTTGGGGTCCCGTGGCAGCATCACGAGCAGGAAGGAACGGCGCTGGCGGCCACCAGGGACATGGAAGGAGCCGGCAGCGCAGCAAGGACCGGGGCAAAAAGGGCTTTCTCTCGCCAAAGGCACCCCCTGGCTCTGCTTCCCAGCTCAGCCTCCAGCAGCAATGCTCTGAGACGCATCTCCAGCACGACAGAGACGAGGATCCTGCAAGAGAGGCTGTATGAAAGGCAAGTAAAGCCTTTCCTTGAGATATCTAAGTGAATAACAAAAGGCGTGCATCTGCTAAGTACCCAGACAGAGGCCCAGAGCAAGCAGCCAAAGAAGCCCAGCAGGGAATGGGAGCAAGGAGGGAAAACGCCCGTCGCAGCTTCCTGGGAGTCACGGTCCCACTGCGTGCACACGGATGTGCCCAGCCCGTGCAAACCCAACAGACGGGCACCAGACCAGCCCTAGGCCATTCCATACTAAACACCCCCAATTCCAGCCCCAATCACCCCAGTTTAGCAACCCTTGGCACAGCAGGACCCCCCTAAAAAAAACAGCCCCCTCCCCACCCCACAGCCTGGCCCCCCCATGCTGGTCCCCTCCCTGCCAGCAACGCCCGGGTTGCAGTGGCATTATCAGGAGGCAACGGGCACCGACCGGCCCGCAGTGCTGCACCACGGGAGGGTCCCACGCACCAGCCCAAGGCGGCAAAGGGATGGGGATGCCGTGGTTCCTGTGGCCGTACAGAGCCATCGGGGTGCCCCCTGCACCCATAAAGCAGGGAATGAACTGGAGCAGCAGCACCCTTGGCCATGCCCAGCCCTGTCACCCCACGGCTCCTCGGGGAGCCGAGCTCATCCATCGCTGAAAGGCGTGAAAGCTCCCGACGGTGGGAGGCAGGAGCCGGCTGATGCAATTAAGCAGACTCCTGCTGATCAACAGAAAAAAAGATAATTCCCCCCACCTCAACACACTAATTTTTTCCCTCTTTCATAGTCACTAACGTCTTCTGAAGAGAGCTGAGAGGCTAAGAGAAAAGCAGCTAATTAATACTGTAACGGCCTAGCCCATAATTACCCCTGAAGGAGCCCACGGGGCACCCATCATTATCTGCCTGTGGCAGCAGCGAGGCTCCTGCCCCCCGGCAGCGCCAGCCCTGGGGTCTCGCTCCGGCGGTCAAGAAGAAAGCAGGGACCTGGTGGGGGACGGCTCCTGCCGGCTCTTTGAGCATCCCCTGGCTCCAGCCTGGGGACGGAGCACGGGCCCATGTCCCAGACCCGTTCCTGGCCCGCTTCTGCCCCATCCCACTGGCACAGGACAGGCTCCCGCGCTCCGTGGCCAGGCTGGGAAGGATCTGTCCCAGGCAAGTGGAGAGCTGCGCTCAGGCTTCTCTAAGAACTGACTCTAATGAGTTCCTAACGACTCCAGCAGCATTCAGCAGGCTGTCCATAACTCAATAATTAGTTTCCAGAGCCTCCAGGCACCGGAGAGGAAGAAGGGCTTTCCAAGGGTCCCCTTCACCGGAGGGACGGCGAGGAAGGCAGAGGTTACGAGACGCCGGGTGCTCGGGCAGCCTGCACCCTGCAGACACATCCCACCACGCTGCACAGAGCAGGAAAACGCGGTGCAGGCAGGAGAACGCAGCCGGGGAGCCCAAACGAGCAGCCAGCGCTGCTGCGTCACCTCCCGGTGTCCCCGCACCAGACAACGGCGGCGGCAGACAAGGATCTCGGTGGTGGCAGCGGGAAGGACGCGCTCCCTCTTGACCCGGCGTGTGACAGCGCGGGGACGGGGCGTGCAGCGGAGGGAGCGAGCGTGCAGGCGGTGGGGAGGAGGCAGCGGCTGCCGAGGAGCCGTGAAGCCGATGCAGTGCTGCAGACGAACCTGCCCGGAATAATAAACGGCTGCGTTACACCTCCGTCCTGGCCGGGGAGAGCGGCCGCACGCCTGCGCTGGGGCCACCGTGACCGCCCCGGGCCATGGAGCGGCCACCGGCACAAGGAAAGGAGCCCACCTGCCCTTAAACACGGGGGGAGAGGAAAGGGGGCTGCTCGGAGAGGGACAAGGCTGCAGGATTTGGACCCCATCCCACGGGCACCAGCGTTGTGAGCAGCCCGGGGGTGCTCCCAGCCCCCAAAATCACACAGCCTGCCCGTGGCACGATCCGCAGTCACGCTGCTTGCATGCACGGGGCTCACAGCTTCCCTCCCCAGGGAGGGAAAGCCAAGGTGCAGTGCAAATCGGCGGGGTGTTTCCCACGCGACAGCCTCAAAGCAAGCCACGAGACGTCTCGCTGCACCGCCAGCAGCGCAGCCCATAGCACCGACAGCCCGAGCGCGCAGAAGCCCGTGGCTGCTGCTCGAGCAGCTGCTGCTGGGCTGACGGACAGCAGCACGCACGCGGGGATGTGCCTGCAAACATGCACGGAAACCCGAATTCCCACGCACGATCCAGGGAGCTGCCACACCATGGGATGCCACTGCAGGCTCCCAGCTGGGACCGCCCCATCAGCACTCCCCGCGTCCCCGCGCTGCAGATTAAGGCGAATCCTCCCTGTCTCAGCTCGGCGCGCTTGGAGCAGGCAGACGGCGAGCCCAGCGCTGTGCACCTGGCAGCTGACCCAAGCTCAGCTGTTTTCACCCACGTTTTTACTGGTTTTTACCCACGAAGGACGGGGGAAATCAGTGCCCCAGCTCAGCATCCTCCTGCTCTCCTCTGTATTTTGCTCCAGAAAGCCCCAGACATCTCCCACCCATGGCAAGGAAAAGCAAACCCAGCCGCCTCCCCGCCACCTGGAGGTGAGCAGAGCCACAAGCCCTAGCTCAGCCAGGCAGGATCAGGCCCCCCAAGCAAACCTCAGCCCCTTTGATGGAGTTCCTCGGTTCCTCGCCCCCCTGAGCGCCTGCCCTGCTGCCCCAGCCCCATCTCCTCCCCAGCTTTCGGCTGCTGTAGGTTGCCATGGCAAATCAATGTAAAGCTGTGTCAGGGATGCTGTTTGTGTTGCCAAGTGGGGAGGAAAAAGAATAAAAACAAAAAAAAAGCAGCCGGGGAGAGACTGCGCTGCTCTCCCCAGCCCTGCTCCCACCCCGCACGGACCCCACTGAGCCAAGGAGCCGCCGGAGCGGCCGCACGTGCCGAGCTCAGTGGCGGCGGGGAAGGAGCAAGCGCGTGGGGAGCGCGCAAGGTGCCCGCACGCAGGGACACGCAGCCGGGACGCTTGGCTGGGAGCTCCGCCGCGACGCGCCCTGCCTGGTTTCGACAGAGAGAGCCTGGGGCAGGAGCTGCTCTCGGCCGGAACGGGGGGTTCGGGTGGGGCTCACCCACCCTGGCGCTGCGTCCATCTCCCACCGTGGGGACAACGCAGCCCCCCAGGACAAAGCGACGTGCCCAGGGTGAGCGGCAGCCCCCAGACCGTTTCCATACCCCCCAAACACACCGAGCCTCGGCGCGCTTTGAGCAGCCCCCCCACCACCACCCACCTTGCACCGTCCCCATTCCCCCCCACCCCACCCCCAGAAAGCGGGGGGCCAGGGAGCCCCGGGCAGGGGCGCGAGGCCCCTCCCCTGCACACTCACCAAATCACAATGTGCAGATGGCAGCAGCACGCTCGGCTCCGCTCCTCGTTCCCAGCAACACCCATGGGGAGCCTTCCCCTCGCCCGCCGCCGCGCTTAACCCCTCCGGCACCAGCAGCCGGATGCCCGCCAGGCCGCCAAGCCGGCTCCCGGGCGCGTTAACTCCTCGGCGGAGACGCGCAATTAAATCGCCGAGCCGGCTTGCGGCTGCAAACCGCGCTCTTGGGAGGGCTGGTACGCGGCTCCCGAGGGGGCCGGTGCAGCCCTTTGGTGGGTCCCCGGGAGGATTTTCACCCTTGGGACTGAGCGATTCCTCCGGCGCTTGCTCGCAGCCCAGAAGGGAGGAGACGCAGGATCAGGGCTGTTAGCAAAGGTCACGGTGTGGGACCCTGCGCCTTCCACCCTGATGCCACGGAGAGGGGCCACACACCGCGCAGGGGGGTTAAAAGAGCTGATAAGGGACCAGGACACCCCAAAACACCCCTAGACAGACCCCTCCAAGTTCACACTCACCCATCACCTTGGCAGGCTGTGGGCAGGAGGCAGCACCAACACCCATACAACAAAGGAATAGGACCCCGCTCCGCCTGATCCAGTAACGCCAGCATCAGCGTCTCCTTGCTCCTTTCCCGAGCCCGGGGTGCCCCAACATCACCCCCTGCCACGGGGCACCCCAGCCACCGGGGCATCACCCACGGGACGTTACCTCCTCGCCACCACCTCCTACCGCAGCATCCGCTTCCTTCGCGGAGCAGCGCTGCCTCGGGGAGGGCTGCCAGAGCCCCAGGGGAGGGGACAGTGGCATTTAATGCCCCTGTGGTGGCGGGGCACCCACCAGCAGGAAACCCCCCGGTGCCACCCAGCCTGCAGCCGCCTGATGCGTGGGAAGCTGCGGGCACCCTGGGGCGCGCGCATGGGGACGGCTCCAGCAGCTGGGGAGATGCAAGAGCCAAAATCCAGGGGAGACCCCGACAATTTGGCGAGACCCCTTGTTTCCTTTGCAAGGAGGAGGAGGAGGAAGCTCCCAGCCTCCATCTTGAAGGAGGGGGGGATCTGAGCATGCCCCCGGGGTGTTTCAGCTGTGAAACCGAACCAGCCCAACGCCCCAGGAAGTGCTGGGGCCTCGCACAGCCCCAGGCGTGGCAGCAGCAAGCCTTCGTGCTTGGGGAGACCAAGCCACTGCACCAAAGAGGCTTCATCCGAAGCACCGGGCTGATGCTGCAGCCAGGGAACGCAGACTCCGGTGGAAATGAGCTGCAGGGTCAGGAGGAGCTAAGGGCTGCTCCCACATCGGCCACCCCACAGGCAGGACCCGGCTCGGGGCTGCCAGCACCCACGGGAACCCAGCACCTTCTCCTCCCACATCGTGCACATGGACCCCAGCCTGGAGGAGCAGCGGGAATCAAATTCCCCAATTCCCACGTGGAGCTGACTCCCATGCAGCCACTGCCCACGTGCCGGGATGCCGGCGTGATGGCAGGAGCGGGGACACAGCAGCACCCGGTTACCGCAGGAGGGCTCGGAGCGGCGCGGAAAGGAGCTGCCCAGCCCCAGGATGTCACCGCCACCATTCCCAGCACCCTGGGATCGCACCAGCCCACCCCGTAGTATTTCTCCCACGCAGCTCCACCGAGGCACACGCGGCCCTGCTGACGGGAGCGGGGCGAGCGCTCGCTCGGGTGCCAGGAGCACGCCTGGTGCACACACAGCACCCAGCCACCGCGCACAAGGACAGGTCAGGGCTCACGTCCCCAGGAGCTGTCACCCCCGGCACATCCCAGAGGGTGCACATGCTCATCCCCACGTGGGACGGGATGCGGGCAGCGAGCTGTGGGTGCCACTGGCTGCTCCCCGCTTGCACGAGGCCCGGATCCCCTCCCACACCTGGACCAGCACAGGCAGAGCTGGCTCCAGCCGCTGCACCACCACCAACACACCCACAAAACCGCACAGGTTTGGGGGCGATGGAAAACGAGCAGCACCCATACACCCACCCTGCACAGCTGCTGCAGGGACACAGACCGTGTGACCATGACACCAGCGGATGCAACAGCAGCATCCCACCCGAGCAGCCTTACACCATCGCACATCCTCCTCCTCCTCCTCCTCCTCTCCCACCGGGCCACAAGGACCGACAAGCAGCACACGCTGCAGGGAGGGGACGGTGGCTGAGCCACGCAGCAGCACCAAGGTGAAAGGGGGGAAGCGCAGGTGAAGGGCAGGACGAGGTAACCTGCTCCAGAAGCGCAGTCACTTTGTGCATCACTCCGCAGGGAGCGCGAGCAGCTGCCAGCGGCCCGCTAATTAAAGCTGCTGTTGCTCAGATTTGCTCGTATTTTGCCCCTTGTTAACTAAGGTAGGAAAACTGGTTTTTTGCATGCCCAAGGCAGCAATTACCTCTTGCAAAAGAGCAGGGAAGAGGCAGGAGAGCGCCGGATGCACTGCGGCAGCACACGACAAGCTTGGACGCAGCTCCCCACAACACAGCTCCCCAAAAAATGCTGCCCCCAGCCCCGGTGCCAATCCCACTGCCGGCCCCGGGCTGCCCAGGGCTCCCACAAGGCACATCCATGTGCCGAAGCCACCGGCGTGGTGGGAGCAGGAGCCTCCAGCGCCAGGGGGCTCAGGAATCCGCCCGCGCCCCCGGGCTTTCCCAAGCCGCAGGGTGCAGCGGGCAGAGGAATTTCAGGGGGGTGGAAAAAAGAAAAAGAAAAAAGAAAACAGAGGGAGTCTCCAGGCGAGCTGTCAAAGGGAATGTTTCCATCTAAGGCCTTGGTATTTCTCTCCCGGCGCCTGCACTAAATCACCCGAGCTCCTCTCATTATTCTTTTGTGCTTTACAAGGTAGCGCAGACATTGGGGTGGGGGGAGGAAGGCAGAAGTATGTGCAAAGCAAGCCCCAGCCTCTTCTGCACGCAAATACCTGGAGCCCCCGGTCCGGGCGCCTTTGCAGGGTGCAGCATCCCCCTGCAGCGCTGGGTGCGTCCGAGGGAGGGGCGGCCGCTGGGGCCGGGGGCTGCAGCCCCCCATGGGGCTGGAGGAGCGGAGCCACTGGCAGCTCCGAGCGGCCGCACACACGTGGCCAGCACCGATCACACCACGCCGGCGGAGCACCAGCCTTCATCCCTTGCTTCTCCCTCCCACTCAGCACTGGGAAACTGGTTCCTCCTGCCCCGGCATCACAGGCACCACGTGCGGGTGATAAGGCATCAGCTGGCCACCTATTGGGCAACCCTTTACTCAAGCTGTTTTTTTTTTTTTTTTTTTTTCTCTCCCCATCCAGCTGAATCCCTTTCGCAATTCCCCTGTGGCGAGGGGACCAGGGCAGGCAGCTCTGACCCGGCTGCCCCACGCTCACACCCCACAGCATCTCGGCTCCCGGGGCTGGACCTCTCCGCCCGCAGCCACACTCCAGCCCCACCACAGACCTGGTCCTGGGCTTCCTCTTAGCCGGTTACGCGGCATTTCGCAGCCTCCAGCGAACCAGCGAGGCCACACAAACAAGCAAGTCCGGCACACGGATGCTCGGAGGCCGGGCTCCCCCCGCGGAGCAGAAGTGCTGATGCAGGGAGTATCGCTCGGAGCAGACGTCAGCGCCGGCCAGGCTGGAGGAGACGCGCTTCGGAGGAGAGGGCACAGGCCACGAGGATGGGATTAAAACCAAGGACACGTGCAGAAAGCAAGATGGGGGAGCCTAGAGCGAAGGGCTCCCCTAGGGACAGGGGGCTCTGCTCCGGAGCGCTTTGCAGGGACAGAGGCAGCATCAGGTGCTGGCACCGCAGCCGGAGCTCGGCTCCCGGACCAGCTCCATCCCATTGCCGCGGCACCCGGCTGCTCATGCCATGCTCCTGGGGGAGCAGCCAAGGGGCAGGGACACCCCATGTCCCTGCTGTCCCCACCGCCCTGACACCCGCAGATGCCCATCAGATGTGGCCACCGGGTGCACGTGTTACCACTCTGAGCCAGCCCGCGCCAAGTCCTCGGGGTGCCCTTCGTCCCCCCCACCTGGCCTGGGGATGCTGCAGAGGTTTGGGAACCTGCTGGGCTCCAACCGCAGCAGGAACCAGAGCTCCCCATGGCTCTGACACATCGCATTTCCAGTAACAGCATCTGAGGGCTCCCTGCGTGCACGAGGGGATTAGTTACGGTCCATAAACCAACACGGCAACATCCTGGAGGGGGCTGGACTTTGCTCCCCTGCACCATACACAGGTGGGGAAACTGAGGCGGCGAGGTGCCGAGGGTGGCAGCAGCCCTCTGCCAGCCTCCCAGCTGGGAGATCCCGGCAGTCCCAACTCCCACCTTTCTGCACCCTATTCAGGAAGCGGAGAGACAGCTTGGCTTAAAATAAAATAAAAAGTAGCAGGCAGACACCGACCTACAGAGCACGAGGGCGTCTCGCAGGCAAAACAACACCCAGAGAACTAGAGAGCTATCGGCCGGGGCGCATGGGTACAGCCACGGTATTTTTAGCAGTATTACACAGGGATAGGGGATTCCTACCCTGAACATCCCCGGGGGCTTAAAATAGGCCCCGCCACTTCCTCCCAGCAGCGGCCGGGAGAAGCATCGGCTGCGTCTGCCGCCGCCCGCGGGGCCGGTGAGCACCCCACGCCTCGCACCGCCGGCCCCCGTGCACCCCGGCACCCACATGGGGCAGCCCATGGCTGGGCTTCCCCATGGGACGGGCTTGGTTTCCCTCCCCGCATGCACTGTGGGGAGCAGGGGGCCCCTCACCAACGCAGATGGGGGGGGAGGCTGAGCCCCCGTCCCACCACGGGGCATCCCCGGGGAGCGATGCCAGCGGCGGGACCGCAGCACTAACCTCCTCCGCTGCTGCGACGAGCCGCTTCCTCCTGCACCCTCGGAGAAAAGAGAAAGCACGTGCAAAAAAATAAAATAGCGACGATAAACACGAATATCCCTCTCGTTCACAGCAAGGGAAACTGAGGCAGGGGACGCAGAGCTTGTTTGACACCACAGGGCAAGCAAGTGGTGTGACACCCAGGGTCTCCCCCGCAGCATGGGGTGCACCCCAGAGTAGGGGAACCCCAGCAAGTCCGGCCACCCCGCAGCAGCCCCTGTGCTGGGAGGGCAGCAGGGACGGCTCCGCGGGGACGTCCCCGCGCTGGGAGCCTGACCCCGAGGCCAGCAGCAGCTCTGGGGTCACGGTGAAGGGGACGCTGCCACCCTCGCCACGCGGGACGGGGATGGGGCAGCCACCCCCGGGTCCAGCACCCGCTGCTCCCGACCGTCTTGGCTCCGAGGGCTCCCGCTCCGGATCACATCGCGGATGGACGGCGCGTGGGGTACCGGTTAACTTCTCCCATCCAGGCTCGCAGGAATCCCTCGCACTGCACCAGTGGGACGTCCGGGTTTTTCCATTTAGTACTCCAGGCAGACAGAGGAGAGTTGGGGGGCAAAGGGGAAGAGTAAGCAACCAGGTGGGGGGTCTGCGAGCCCCCTCCCCGCCCCAAAGGGTTAAAAAGTAAAGCCGGCAAAAGCGCGCCCGCGATAGGAAAAACACACGCGCTCCCAGGGCGAGCGCGCCGGCTGCTCGCCGCTTCCCTTCCCAACATGCCCCGCTCCTGGGAAAGTGTAGGCTGTTTTCCATATATAACTGCAAACTGTTCCATGCAGTAAGAAGTCTAATTAAAGGGAGGGAGGGAGAGAGGGAGAGACGCAGAAGACCAAAAGGCAATATTTATATGAGGGAAGAAAGCCTGCATCCCAGGCACCAAATTAGACCCTTGCGGAGCGAAGCCTGTGATATCATCGGGAGATCAAATCTGGGCAGAGCGGCAGCTTTGCAGAAGAGGCAAATCAGAGCCTGGAAAATACGCACCAATAAGTGAGAGAGGAGAGCCAGATGGGCCAAGGGAGCACGGGGAGGGGCAGGGGAAGGAATAGCTAATCCGAGCCAGTTGCTCAGGATAATGCAAAATACCGCGGGAGCGTGCACGCATACCCCAGCCCTGCCAGGCTCCCGGGGTCCCCCACGTCCCAGCGCTGGAGAACCAGCTATTTAAGTAAATAGCAGGAGTCTGCCTTCAAAAAGAGAAGTAATAAAGCCCCACACGAGGGAACGGGGCTGGGGGAGCGAAGTGCCAGCGAGGAGAGGGGCACGCTGGCGTGGTGCCGGAGCCGAACGACACGGTTGGGAAGGAAGAAGCTGCGGGCAAGGGGGCACCCACCCCGGGCATGGGGCCACCCAGCCCTCGCCCCGCTGATGCATGCCGGCCCCGGCTCTCCCGCATCCCACCCCCTCAATGTCTCGGGGCACCCCCTTCTCCTGCATCTCCAGCCCGGCCAGGGCAGGAGGGACGTGGGGAGAGCACGCGGGGCCGAGCAGGGAACACACACACACGGTCTGTTCTTCAAAGCCTCTTGGTTAGAGCTACACTTCCCACAAGCGCCAGCCGCAGCCCCAAGGTAATCCACAGCCAGCTAACACATTCCCTGAGTTATTAGGTCCTCTGCCTACACTAGGTGTCAATGCATTTTAAAACCGTTACCGTGCTTAATTAAAGTGCCAATATATTTAAAAGTCGCCCTACCCAGGCTGAGCCCTCGCGGAGAGGCTGGCTCACACTGGGCTCCGCTGCATTGCCCAAATCACCAACGGGTGATGTACGCACTGCTGCCAGCGGCTGCTGGGGACAGTCCCCTCGGTGTCCCCAAACTGGATGGGACCCATGGCCATGCCAACGCCCCTGTTCCCCCACCTCCACACTCCCCGCACGCACCCATTGCGCCCAGCCCCATCCTGACCCATCGTCCTGCCCGCGCAGCCGCCCCAAGCCCCCCGCGCTCCCTCCCGATGCGCTTCGGGCACTGCCCCAGTGGCTCCCAGCTGCACCAGTAACCCAGAGGCACTGGGACAGCCCTTTCCTCAAGGGCCAGCGTGAGGTTGCAGGTGAGGCTCCTGCTGCCCATGGGTATCCCCCCAGGTCAGGGGTGCCTCCCAGCCCCGCCAGCACTTGCCCACCTCCCAGGCTTTGCCACCGCACGCACCCCTCGTGCCCACAGGTTGCACCCCATGGTGCTGGGAGCCTGCAGCTCACCCCATTAAAAACCTGCCACCGAACCACAGCAACGCCAAGAAACAACCGGCTTGGGCCAGCTCCGCTTGGAGCGGACACCCTCACAGCAGAGCCAGGCACAATGCTCAGGGCACCCCCTTGCCACAGACACCCCCTTGTACAGGGGGTTCGCAGCACCCCAAGCCCCGCAGCGAGCCATGCCTCAGCTAGCGCAGATCCAGCCGCCCTAAAGCGGCCGAGCACTGCTCCCTGGCCTCCTGAACAAACTGCTCTGAACCACGGGGTCGCCCGAGGTGACAGCGGGACATTAACTGCTTTGTGCTCACCGGACCTGCGGGCAGCGCAGCTACAGCAGTCCCTGCCCAGTGCGGGCACCGATACAGGTGGGTAGCTAAGCACCAGCGCTAATCTGGGGATAATAGCGGCTTTAGCAGCGATAGGGCAGGAGATTACTGCAGCAATCGGGGCGTCAGGGGCGTGCTGTTGGCAGCACGGCGGGCAGACGGAGGATCCGCCTGGAATAAAGCGGGCGGATGGCGTCGTGCGCTCGGCGAGCCGGCTGCTGGCTCCCCATGCCGGCTGCGCCCCGCTCGCCGCCACCGAGCCAAGCACCTGGGTACGCGAGGCTTCTTCGTCCTCCCCATCAACCTCCTGCAGGGCACAGAGACATCTGGGGAAGCCCTGCCCTCTCTGCCTGCTTTTCTGGGGCCCTTCTTGGCGATGCTGTGCCCAAACCGATCCCTCGAGCGGGGATGGATCGCAGCAAGGTTTCTGTGGACGCTTGCAGGGCTGAGAAACAGCGAGGCCGGTCTGTGCAGGCAGCTGCGTCCGGGGGAGCGGCAGGAGGAAGGGAGGATCCTTCATTGTCCTTTCCAAAGGGAAAAGGGACAGTCCCCTGAAGCGAATGCCAGGCAGTGCAGGAAACACCGCAAACCTCCCTGCTCCAGGCGGCATCTGCCTGGGGAGAGCAGCAGAGACCCGCACGCAGCACAAGTCCCCCCGCGCTGCAGAGGCGCAATCTGCAGCAGCTCGCAAGGATTTGATGCATTTCACGTTCAACTGCAGGAGCGAGAGGATCCCCCGGCTGCTGCCCTGCAGAGAAACATGCAGATGCTGCGGGGAAGAGAAACGAGGAAATGCCGTTTGCTCCACCCCGAGCCTGCACCGAGCAGCCAGATAAACACGGTGCAGGATGTCAAAGCGAGGTGAAACCTGGTGCACGGAAGACGAGCGCGTCTGCAGATGGCAGGCATGGACGGGGAGAGATGGAAGGAGAGGAAAAACAACGCCAAGGAGGGATGCAACGAATGGAACGAGATTACAGGCAGCAGGTCAGGAGTTAGCACAACAGTTTCAGCGCTGGAGAATTCAGCGATGAACGGAGTCAGAACACAATGCTGAAGGATTTGGGCTCACCAGAGCCTGGCCCACAGCTGCACCCAGCCCTCGAGCACCCGCTGGGTACCAAAGCAGCCACCTCACCACCACCCTGGATGGGCCTCCCCCCAAAAAAGCACCTGCAGAGCACGGCTCCAGCCTCCTTCCCCAGCAGGCAAAGCAGCAGCTCCTCCAGGAGCCGCGATCGGCCGCGTTTGGCGCCCAGCGCACGCCCGAGTAATTCAAGCTGCCCATGGGAAGAGCAGCCCGCAGATTTAATACTCTGCGGAGCAGAACGGTGTTTGCAAGGCCGGCCCTCGGGGGCACAGCGCATCCCCGGGGATGCGGAAGCAGGTAGCGGGATGAGGTTAGGTTTCTCCCCAGGGGAAGGCAAGCAGGTCTTGGCTGCTTTCTCCTTCCCCAAGGAGCTCCCTCCGGCTCAGGGAAGCGCGCAGCCTGATGCTCTTTGAGGAGGAAACGCTGCCCGAACAGTCAGCTGTTCTGGCCCTTTGTTTTTGGATAGTCCGTTTGGGGTCAGCTTTACAAGCAATTCGTCACTTGGGAAATAACAACGCCTCACCCCTCCTCCCTCAAATAAAACTCAAAAGACATCATTTAGCCGAGCTGAGTCTGGACACCTAAAAATAGCCGGCACTAGTCACCCTGGAAAATGCAGGCTGGGCAGTTTCACACTTTCGCAGCGCAACCCAGGACTTGGGTGTTTGGGGTCACGGGAATGGTCCCCATAGCTCCGCAGTGTCACCGCTCGGGGACCAGCCCGGCCCCGCAGGGCCCCACGCAGCTGCTCCCCTGGGGTTCCCAGCCCCTGCGCTTTCCCAAGCCGGCGTCGAGCAGGATGCGGTGACTCACAGCCACGTCTGCGCGAGGACACCCAGGAAAGATGAGCCACGCTTTCAGTTTTTCCACAGCCAAGCCAAGTTTACAGTCCCAGCTCCCCGCAGCTGATTCAGCCCTGCTTCCCCAGTGCCCCCAGGCAAAGGCAGCCAGCCCTCTCTGTCCTACGCAGGATAAATCCCTGCGCTGAGTACTGCGTACCAGCAGGCTGCTATTACAGCTTTCCTCGCGTTCTGCAGCGGCAGGACTGGCACAAGCAATGTGACCCTTGCAAGGCACGATTCCGCCTTCCCACCCCACCCGCAACACGGGGCTCCTGCGCCGCCAGCCTGGCGCTACCGACCGGGCACCAGGATGTTTCACACCGCGGTTTTATTCTGCTGCTGGTGCTTGTGCAGCTCTCCCGGCGCGATGCGCGGCTCCTGCCTGGGTGGGTGTGCAGCTCAGGTGCACTGGTGCCACCCCGAACTGGGAGTTTCCCATAGCACAGGACAGCCCCTGGCCCGAATTGCACCTCCAGCAGACCACACCTGGATCCGTCCTCCTCCCACGTCACCCCAGGTACACGCCGAGTTCAGCTTTCACAGCAAACCTTAAGGCTGGGGCTTCCAAAAGGAGCCGAGACAGAAGATGCTCGGAGGACTGAGCCATCTTCTCGCTCGTCCTCGTGTCCCTTTGCTGCCTGCAGCAGTGACAGCCTGATAGATGGCACGAGTACGTGAGCGGCTTTTCCACCGCCAGTTAAAAAGCATCCGCACAGCACAGCCTGAGCTCTGCCCAGAACAGCCCAGCGCTTCAATAACCCGGGGTTACTTTTAAGTAGCTTGCAAGAAGGTGGGAAGAAAGAGATAAAAAGACAGAGCACCGAGACGCTGTGCCGCTAAGCCTCTAGGAGGGCCGGGACGAGAGATGGAGCATCAGCGCTTCCGAGGTCTGCAACTCCCAGGAACAAACACGGAGAGGAAAAAAGCTGCACGCGAGGGAGGGCGAACACCACGGCTGGGGAAAGCGAAGGGACGGCAAAGCTCGAGCTGCCGCAGCGGGGTCCTTAATTAGCATCTTGGGAAACGGCGCTCAAAATCAGACACCTTCTGCCCGAAATCTGAGCCCGGACCTGAAAATCTGATCGGTGGAGCCGATGCTCAAAGAGCAAAGGTCGCGGCGAGCCCCGGCCAGACCCCGCAGCGGGGCCGAGCCCTCCCGCAGCCCCCCCGGCCCGAGCAGCCACAGCGCCGCGAGCTTATTTTTAGCCTGGGGAGCGCAGGAGCCGCGAGTGGCACTTTCGGTTCCCAGCCCTGGCCAAGGGCTCTCGGGTTGTCACTGCTGAAGCAATTGCCTCGGGTCTCAGCCCTCCCCACCACCCCCCCTATGGCCAGACACTGCCCCCAGCCATCATCAGCACGGAGCAGAACAACGCTCCCCAGCACCAAGCCTTCCTCTGCCCAGGGGGGAGGAGGAGGAGGAGGATGCTGGGGTCAGGACCCCGCAGCACAAGGCTCCGGCTTATTTACGGCTCCCTAATGGACGGCGCCGAGCTGGGCAGGGCTGACCTTTCCGCGCCCGAGACAAAGAGGAGATGTCAGCAGCCACGGCGGCGGAGGAGTCGCGGGACGCACGGCACGGACCCCCCCGGCCGCCGGGACGGGGGCAGCGGCAGGCCCACGCGCGGGGCCCCGGGAAGCGCCGCGCACTCGGCTCCCGTCGGCGAGCGGGAGGGATCGGGATCGGATTCCTCCCTCCCCATCCCCTGCCGGACAAACTCTTCCGGGTAGGGCTCCTACGCGCTGCCCAGGCACACCAGCGGCTCGCTGCGTCCAGCGGACCCCGATTGCTTTAGCAGGGGGGAGAAAATATACATTTAGTGCATAAAAAAAAAAAAAGGGATGGAGATTTCCATGCCATCAACACAGAGGCCGCAGCCTGAGGACGCCGGAACGCTCGGCTCCTTTGGCTTTTGGTGCCTTGTCTCAGCCCAGCTGCCGACTCATCCCTGCCATGGAAGCAAAAGTTTCCCCGTCAGCACAAAACGCGGACAACTGGCCAAATCCTGCGCTTGGCCTCTGCCGCCCCGGCGAGGAGTCCCCGCATAACCCAGCCTGGGCTTGGGGCGCGGGGGCCGCCCTGCTCACCACATTAGGGGACCGGTGCGTGCCCATGGACCCTCGTGCTGCGGGGAGGGAAGGCTTGCTCGCACAGGGGCCATCCCGACGGGCTCATCCCCTCCGTGCCCCTGGCTCCGCAGTGAGCTAGCTGGCGGCATTTCGGCAGGTGACCGCACACTGTGCCTGCGAGGTGCCCCCAGCCCCAGCACGGCCCCTCCTGGTCCGTACGACGTTGAGGACCAGATGCCACAACGCAGGCAGGACAGACACCCCACGGAGCCAGCCTGAAAGCGCTCTGCACCCCCTCACACCCACACCACGGTCCCCACATCCCTCTCCACGTGCCAGGGCAGCGGTGGCCTTGCCGGAGCAGGACCAGCCGCTCGCTCCATCGCAGAGGTGGCACAGGCAAGAGATGCTCCTGCCCAGGACTGCCCCTAATTCCTGACCCCACACCTTGGCTTCCCACGGGTAAAACCGAGACCCCCTCCCAGAAGCTCGCGAAGGCAGGAGGACACAGCACTCAGCTGTTACTCACGGAGAGCTCTCGGAGGATCTAGTTTGCTTAATTAGTGCTTTAAAGAGTCCCCATCCAGGTGAGTGACACACCAGCAGCTTGTCACGTGCTCCGCACATCTCAAGCATTTGCTTTCTTCCTTTCTCTACCCAGGGTTAGCTTTCTTTTTTTTCTTCCCTCCCCTTTTCTAATGAACAAATAGAGGGGCAGGATTTATAAGTCCATGGAAACTCTATTATCTCTCCGCATTAAAGCCAAAAGCAACTAATTAAAACATCAAAGTCAGATGTTTCATTAGTTCAGGCTCGGAAAGCCCTGGCAGGAGGTGGCAGGGAGCGCGGCTCCCACAGCCGGCTGCACCGCAGAGCGGACCCACACCCCGGGACACGAGCGGGGCCAGGAGCCCTGCGCTGGACACCCCTGGCAGGGAGGACAGGGTGCCACCACCCACGCGTCCCTCTCTCTCCTCCAGCCGGTCACCGCAGTCCCCCCTCGTTGCAGGAGGGAGGATTTTGCATACGTCAATTTTGCGAGCAGGGAGGCCGAGGAGAGGTGCCCCATCCTCGCCTATTGCGCCCAAACCTCGGAGCTGCTTCCCCCAGGAGCATCTCCAGCACCACGGGCACCAGCACCACAGGATGGGTCCTCATTCGCTCTTGGCCGCAGCACAAGGGCAAGAGGGATGGGCTCGATTTCCCAGCTCACCCAGACCGATTTATTTCCTCTTCCAAGCACCGGTTCTTCACCTGTACGACAGAAATGCCCCTGCTGCCTCCATCCACCTCAACCAGCCAACAGGCACCAGCATCCCAGGCTCACGCTGCATCCCCAACCCCGCTTGGATCCGATCCCAGCAGCCTCCAACGAGACAGAGGAATTCAGGAACACCAGAGGAGGCGGCACCTCTTCGCACAGCACCGGCCATCCCCAAGGACCTGCAATCCCATCAATCTGGCCGCACCGAGCGAGCATCGCGGCTTCCCTCCGGCTCAGAGAGCAGCAGTGATTTGCCGAGCGCGACGCAGCCTCCCCCCGGCGGGGAGGGGCCCCGGGTGGGGAGGAAGCCGGAGCCCTGGAGGGGAGCAGCAGAGAGGGGAGCAGCGAGCAGGCAGCCGCTGCCCGCAGCAGAGCCACCGCTCGGCACCGGGCTCCTCGCGTCCCCCAGATCCCTGCAGGCTCCTTCCAGCACTGCTGCAGCGGGCGTTTGCTACCACCGTGGGCAAACTGCTTGTGGCCTAGCAAGGGGGAAAAATAATAAAATATATATATAAAAAGGTAAGCAGGGAGCGTGCAGGGAACCTGCAGCCAAGGTGCGGGCAGGGAAGGAGCAGGCAGCTCCCCAGGGCACTGCAGGCAGCCAGGGAAGGCCCTGAGGAAGGGGGAACTCCACGCGCGGCTCCACCCCGGTGCTTTCTACTGCAAAACAATAGCAGAGAGGAGCAGCAGTCCCTCCCTGCTGTTACTCACCCTGCGGAGGACCTGCGGTTGCCCCGCGGCCGCTCCCAGCGCCGAAGCGCCGGCCGGCAGCGGGTGCCAGCTCCAGGGGCACCGCACGGGGCCGGATGCACGGCTCGGCCCCGGCCGGCAGCGGTACCCGCCGAGCACGGGGATCCTCAGCACGCAAAGCGCCGCAGGAGCCAGACCCACTGCACGCGAGCCAGAGCAGGGAATTCCCTCCGTCACCATCTCAACCGGAAAAAAAAAAACCAACAAAAAAAACAAACAAGCAACCACACCGCCCTTCGCCCTCTCAAGCCTCTACCTGCAGCTCTGGCAGCATCGCCCCAGCAAGCTCCTCTCCCCGGGGAAGGAGCCAGCACCGCGCAGGGGCCCTGCGACCCTCCCTGCGCAGCACCCGCGGCCCTGCTGCGGGCGAGGGTGGGTCGGGGATGGAGCCCGCGCCCCGAGGGGCTGGGCACCGCGCTCCGGGGAAGCTGGAGGAATGGGGAAGCTCTGCGTGGCTGCTCTGGTGCCCTGCCCAGATGAAGGCGGCCAGCATGGGCACCTCCTCCATCACGTCGGTGCCGCGCCGGCTTTGGCACGGGGCAGAAAAACCACATATCTGAGAGCCGAGTCAACTGCTGCGACCAGGCTGTGGGGAATCAGAGGGCACGTAGCTTTTGGGAGGCCTCCAGGACCACCCAGCTCTCTCCATTCATCCCGGGAGAGCCCTGCGGTTGTGTGACCTGTGGCTGGAGGTGGGGGGGGGGCACCTGCAGCCACCCCCGCCCCTGACACCAAGCCTGAGGGGACGAGTGGCAATTCCTGGGGACGGTCACCCAGAGGCTGCCCGCAGGACGGCGGCTCGTCACGCCGCGAGCCTTGCGGCGGGGTGGGACCGGAGGAACGCGGGGGCGTCCGCTCCTCTCGCTCCCGATTAAATAATTTAGGTGCTTTTCAGCGCTCAAGGAAGCGAAAGATTGAGGGCACCGGCTGGAGCCACGCAGCCAGCACAAGCCCGGCGTGCCGGAGCATCACACCCACGCAGGGTGGGGACACGGAGCGGTGCCCCCCCAACCCCACAACAGCTCCAAGCACCCACCTCCGGCCGGGTCGCCTTGGCTGGGCACAAACAGGCTGCACGGGTTTGAGGTTTGCAAACCAAGCCCCCACCCAACCTCAGGTCTCCAGAGATAAGAGGACAATAACCTATTGTCCCTCCTCCCGCTGCCTCCCTTCCCAACACCCAGGCTCGGCTGAGCCGGGAGGGACCACCCAGCCCCACACCCACCCCGCAGCAGGGTCTCGCCCGCGCCCCAGGACCCCGGCCCCACGCACAGGTCGCGCCACGGCGCATTCGCAGCGGGCGCTTCGGGTGACGGAGCGCTCCAGATCCACGCACGGGCAGCACCTCCGTGCAGAAAGCGCTGGAGGCAGGGGCAGGACCCAGAGCCTGCTGCCCGCTGGCCATGTGGGCCAGAGCTTCGCCGGTTTTTCTGTTTTCCTCTATTTTCAACCCGCCCC
>VXAA01004890.1:31134-72515 GCA_013399115.1 Anseranas semipalmata | reverse complement strand
CCCCCGGGGGGCATTGCACTGCAGCCCCCACTGGGGTGGGGGGCACCCCCAAGCCACACGGGATGCTCCCTGCAGTTCCTGCGCCCCTGGGCAGCATGGTTGCTCCCCATGGCAGCCAGGTGCACGCACCCCCAAGCAGTGGGGACCCCCCCGGCAGTGTCGGTGCCCCCAAACCAGGGTGGGTACCCCCATGCACAAAGCCCTCCCTAACGCAGGCATAGTGCACGGACATCTCCAGACCACCACAAATCGTGACAAATTCGGGGTCCCTCATGGGCACCGTGGTTTGTCCGCCCAGAGTTGGCGTGTGCCCGGTGGGGTGTGCAAAACACGGGGCGCAGACCCCCGATATCCCCCCAGGGCGCTGGGTGACGGTGTCACCCGGGAGGCGTACGCACACTCTTGGAGCTGCAGAGGGCCGAGCGTAAATCACAGCCCCCTCACCCCGGCAGATCCGACCCCCTGCCCTTTTTTCGGACGCGAGGAGAAGACCATGCACTGCAATGTGTGAATGGCCGCGGCTGTAACCGAAGCGTAACGTGGCACCGGTGCAGCAACACTGGTGCAACACTGGGTGTAGGCAACCTTAACTCAGCATTAATCCTGTTGTTTGGGCACGCAACCCAGTTCAAGTCAAACCAGTGTAACATCTGTGCGCGCACAAGCCCTAATTCAATGCTCGTAACATTTCCCCCCCCTTGAGGGCCTGCACCTCAGTAATTTCCCATTCCTGAGTAGTCCCTGGGGAGGGTTATGCCGGGGGCACTGCGCAGGGCCCCCAGCAAATGCTTTGGGCCCTTTGTCAGGGGATTCCTCCCCATGCCGGCGGAGCTGCCAACCCAAACGCGCACTGGTACGATCCCTCTATTGGGCTCTCGGGGCAGTGGGTGCTGCAGGTGGGTGCTGGTTGTGGAGCAGAGCCCCGCTGCTTGCCTGTCCCCGTCCCTGCGGGGCCACCAGCTGCTGGCTCAGCGGGGACGTGGAGCAGGCAGTGGTGCTTTTCCCGTGCCGGCCCCACAGCGCATCCCCCTGCTCTGTGCTCGGCCGGGCAGAGGTGCCGGGAGCTGCCCTTGCAGCTGCACGCAGCACCCGGTGTCCCGCAGCCGCCCTGGGTTTCGGTGCAGGGACAGTTATTTGAAACCAGCTGAACGACTGCAGACCTGCCGGTGTCAGGCGCAATAAAGACTCCGCGTCCTTTCAGGAGTTTGCAGCACAGAAGGTTCAACCTCCTCCTATGCTCTCCTGGCATTTTCCTGGGGAGTTAAATAGACGTGGTTATTCCTTCTTACGAGAGCTGGGGACTGTCACGACAAGAGCAAGCCTTGTATCGCAGAGCAAACTCAGGCATCTTCCAGTTCTGAGCACAGCTTGTCCACCGTGGAGCCGCCAGAGGGAATAGACACGGGTTGGAGCTGGGGTCCTGCTCCCCCCCACCAAAATAACGAGCACGCTGCACTGACCACGTTTGGTCTAGGTGGCCACGGAAGAACAGCTTGAAAAATAGATGGAGGTGCAGACGGCAGACGGTGCTTCCAGTGGGCTGGGTTGCAGAATTGCTATCGAGACATAATAGCCTTTTAAAACAGGTTTTCTGAGCTTGGAAGGAATCTCTGACCATCTGGATTTGGACTCCTGAAAGGAAATCGGCCTTCCTGCCTCGGGGAACCTGTTGTTAACAGGGCAATGCGCCTTCCCAGAAACACTGAGAATTTGCAGCCTCTTTGGGCTTCAGCTGAAATTGGGGAAGGCAGCTCTTCACAGCCTGCGCACCAGGTGCTTACCGGTGAAGGAACTAGCCAAAAGCCGTTTGAAAAATGTGCTTCCCATCCAGTGGCAGCCTGCAATTACAGCACTGGTACTCAGCAGCTCCTGCCTGGTGTGTTTCCAATACATCGAGAGCAGCCATAAACACCGAGGCTGAAAGCCCCTTCCATTTGACATTTAAGGAAAAGCACATGGAAGGAAGTCAGGCCCCGGCAGGAGCGTGAGCGCATCGCCCCTGCACCAGTGCCGCAGGGAACGGCCGGACGCTGCTCGCACTGGCCCTGCTCACTGCAGCAAAGTGGGCACAGTGCTAGGGCAGGGTAAATGTTCCCTTAGGGAGTATTTCGGGGTCACCCAGGCCCTTGGCTGATGCTGATCTAATCCTGCTCTGAAGATGCGTGTGCCCGCTTGCCAGGATGGTGCCTGTGCTCCACTCCCTGGTGCCACCCCTCCCGCTCCCCCTCATTTGTCACCTCCTGCTCTCCCTGTCCTGCAGTCCCTCCGAATAAATGAATGAACGCAGTGCTCGGAGCACGCTATGTGACCCACAGGGCAGCAGCCCATCCCGGCAGGGGTGGCAGGATCAGCGCCCCGTGCCCTGCTGCCTCCCTGTGCAATGTCCCCGGTAAGGAAACTGCTGCGCCGGGGGCAGCCGCAGTGCAGGGGCTGTGCAAGGGCAGCTGGAAATGTGGAAGCACCGGAGGCTTCCCCCCCTTGGAAAGGTGACATGGGGGTGTCCCCATGCTGCTTTGCTGGGGGACAGATGGTGCTCTGCACTTGTGCAGCCAGGCGAGGAGGGAGGAGGCGGCAAACCTGGAGCCAGCAACCCCCTCCCCTTGTCACCCAGGATCTCCGAGGGAGACGCTGGATCCTGCTGGCGAGCCCCTGCAGGGCTGCTCCCTGCTTTGTGCTTGTGCCTTTGGCCTCCTTGCTCCTCTTGGACGATGCCTGGATATTCATTTGTTCCCTCTCGTCTGCCCAGAACGAGCTCTGGCCACGTGTGCCGGGCTGGCGGGGCCAGCTCCGTACCCAGGCACACGGCTGCGGGAGTGCATCAGGTCTCAGGATCGGGACCGTCCTAAGGAGCCCTGCTGTGATAGGAGCCTCGGCTGGTACCCATGTTCTGGTACCTTTTTTATCTGCCATATGGGACTGCAGTGCTCTTCGGCTCGGTGCTCTGTGAGCAAAGCAAAAGCAATCCCTGGCCCCAACGGTGTTCAGCCTAAAAGAGACCAGCAGCAACATAAAAAAATACCCTTGAAATAGAAAAGATCAGTCCACCAGGTTCTTCTGTAAAAATTGGGCTTAAGTGATGATTTCCCTTTAAAAAGAGTAAAAAACTTCATAATAATTTGTCTTTAATGTCTCCCAGGCTGGGAACTTGTAGGTGGAGTTTTAGCCCAAAATGAATTGAATCAGCCAAGTTGTATCAGCCAAGTTACAAACCCATCAAAACCCGAGGCCAGATCCTGATCTCATCTCTGTGGGTATAAATCCAGCGTGGCTGCGCTGGAGTCAACGGGGAAGATTTTGTCACTGTGCCGGGTAGCAGAGAGCAGGATTGGACCCCAGGGTTTCTAATGGAAACACTGACTGAGTCTTGAGCACAAGGCAGAGCCGGGCGTCTGTGAAATCTCTCTCCATTCAGGGCTAAATATAGGGAGAGAGAGAGAGTGAGCGATTCAACTTTCTGTGCTCACGGATAAATAAACCCCCGGCGCTGCTCCGGCTGAAATGCCAGGAGCTGCCGGGGGTCCGGCCGCCCCCGCGGCCCCCTCCCGCAGGAGGCGACGCTGCCAGGTGGTGCCTGCGGCAGCGCGGGGCTGGTGCAGAAGGGGCTTTTGCTGCCTCCGCTTCCCTTTTTTCCTCTCTTGGCCCAGCCCTGAGCGTTGCCGAGCGTCAGTGCCCACGTTTTGCAAGGCTCACGCGCAAAGCAAGGGGGGCAGCCCGCTAGCTGCCGCTGGGAAGGGTCCCATCCTGGACGCAGCCTCTTGTCTGCTTTGTCTCATTTGGGACTGGGCTTCCTTCTTGCTCCGGGGCAGCTCCCTGTAGCTTTGCAGCCCCAGAAAAACCCCAGAGCCGCCCTGCCACGCTATTGCTAATAAACCTCTCCTAGACCATTTCTGTTATCTCTAACAGTCCTGTTGATGTCTAATTAAGCAGCTACTTCATTGGAAGGGGTCTGAAGATAAAAAGCAAAGTGGGACAGGAGGGATTGGGGCCCAGTTTTGCTTTACGAGTGTAATTAGGAGACAAAATTGTTCACTCACCTAAGGAATTCGTCACCGAACTGCTTCGCGCTGGATTTCCCCGGGAGCCCGGTGACTGACGGCGCTTTTCCTTTCCCCACCCCTGCACGTTCCCTTTTGGAGCCAGGGCCGCAGCAGGCTCTAAACCTATTAAAACCCTAATATTTGTGACAGCTGAGGAAGAGCTGCTCCTTCCTGGACACCCGTGGACAGGGTGAGGTCGACACCATGTTTAGGGACATGACAAAGCCCACCGAGAGCCTTGGGTGCTCCTGCTCCTTCCTTCTCCTTGCAGCACCGGGCACCCTGCGGTGAGGGCGATGCAAACGCCACTCCTCGAGATCTGGGGGACACCCCTGTCCCCTCCCTGGGGGAGTCGGAGGGAAATAGCGAGATCCTCAGCTCCACCTCAAAATGAACATTTTTCCCTCCAGTTCCGACCTCGTTCCGTTCGTCACATCAAGGAAGAACCTCGTACTCGGTGTTTGCATCACGGTAACACCTCCAGGACCTCAGTGGGACTGAGGAAAGTCCCTGCTGCCGGGAGTGACAACGCGGTGGGTAGTGCTGAAAGGGAGGAGGGAGAAGTGACAGCGCGGGAGAGCCGCTCGCGCCCGTTGTCACTCGCAAGCTGTCAGCCCCGGAGCTGGGGAGGCGGAGGAGCCCCGGGCTCCCGAGTCCTACTTTGGTGCCTTCCTTCCAGAAACTGGGGGAACAGCCAGGCTGGTGCTGGTGGCCTCAGCCAGGGCAGGAGATGCTGTGTGAGGAGGACATCGCTGCAGGGTTCCATCCCAGAGGGTCCCATTCCTGGGGTGCCTTTGTGCCCTCTCGCAGACCCCCCAGGATGCCTCAGGGCCAGGAGCAGGCGTCCAGGAGGAAGGTGCTTCCCCTCCATCCTGGCTCTTCCCAGTGACCTGCTCCTCCCCAAAACCTGCCTCCGGAGCCCAAAGCACCAGTGGATGTCCGGGGAGAGCAGCCGCAGGCTCCCGCACTGCCACGGCTCTGTCAGCAGCCCAGGCAGGGCTGGCATTGCCCGGCAAAGGCGCAGACATGCAACTCCTCCGCTCCACCTGCCTCACCGCATGAAGCCAAGCTCCAACATGCAATTACCAAAAATGCCAGGCCTCCCTAACCCTGCATTACCCCTGGGCAATACAGTCAAGAGGCATCCCTGGTATTTTGCTGGTCTCGCTGCCTCTGGGCGAGAGGAATACGATGGGAAGTGGCGTGGCCAGGCGGGCTGGACCGCACCGCCACAGCCCCACCAGAGCAGGGCAAAGCCAGGGCGAGCTCAGCCCCGGCAAAGCCCCAGCATGAGCAGAGAGAGGCGGCGAAGGCGGGCAGAAAATGCTCAGGATGAAAAGGTGACCTCTTCCAGAAACAGAAAGAGGGAGGGAAGAAAACCATAAACACTGCCAACTGCGTCCGCAGGAAAACAACAAGCAATGAGTATTTTATTTGAATAATAACCATCAATAATACATTGCTAAGAAGCTGCAGATGACTGCAATTAAAAAAAGCATTGCATTCCCTGAGCAAAATCTAAATTATTCCTCACAGCTTGTCCGCTCACTAAGTTATATTAAAATGAAGCAGTTCCTGGTGCGGCATGGCTCAGCAGAGCCGGGGAGCTCGGGTGGAAGGCATAAAAGAAGAAAAAAGAGGCGAGGAGAAAGAAGAAGAGCCCTAATGTAGGGGGTTATAAATATTTTACAGCCGAGGAGGAGTGGGGAGCCACCGATATAGATGCGATTGCGGGCGTCCATGGTGGGAGGGAGGAATTAATCACAGAAACAAGGGAGAAAGTTTTCTCGAGGAGCCCATGCACACACCCACGGCCAAAGCGACTCAAGGGGGCTCCTGGGTGCTGGGTGCCTGCGTGCTGGGGTCTCTGGGTGCTGGGCAGTCCTGGGTCTGCTCCGGAGGGTGCAAATGTGACTTGGTGCTGATGCCTGCCCCTGCCCAGGCACTGCGGGCAGCGTGCTGGGGCTGGGATGGGCACCACACTACTTCTGCCTTTCAATTCCTCTGCAAACACAGAGAGAAAATATTCACCAGGAAAAAAAAAAAAAAACCCACACACAAAACCCTGCAGGTGGGGCCGGGAATGCACCCCGAGCGTTGTGCGTGACCAGCCCCCGTGCATGGGTTCTTTTATGGGTGCTGGTCCAGGGGCTCGGGGCATCGGGGCATCAGCTGCCTGCGTGTAACAACCCCGCTATCTGCACCCTGCACCCTGCAATCCGCAAAGCCACCAGACAGAGCAAACACCAGCTGGCAACCCCTCCTATCGCTATCCAAACACCAGCTCTGCTATCCAAACACCAGCAAACAGAGGCAGGTGCCGGGCTCGCTGTGCTGCTCCCTGGCCCTCTCCCCGGAGGCAGAGGGAAGGGAGCGGGGCACTGAGCACCAGCCCTGGTGCGAACACCAGCAAACATCACCCTCGATGCCGCTGTCTCCTGGCTGACAGCAAACGCCTCCCGGAGGAACCTGGGTCTGCTCCCCGGGGCCAAGGCCAAAGCCACCCGTGCAGCTGGAGCCATTCTGTGCCCTCCACATACGGCTCCTTCCCTGGAGCCGAGCGATAGCAGCGTGGGACGCTGCTGCTTATCAGACCCCGTGGTGTGTGGCAGGACCCAGGGAGTCCTCCCAAGGCCAAGATGTTTTCTTTTTTCCTTCTAGCTCTCAGCCAGTGCTTCCCAGCCACCCCAAGCACTTTGCAGCACTGGGGACATCCCTGTCCTCTCTGCCTGCTTCCTGAGCAGCTGGGCAGAGGGACAGTCCTGCACGCAGCATAGGACGCCTGTTCCCAGCTCCAAGCTTTGTCTCCATCTGCTCTTCCTGTCCCAACTTGGTCCTGGGTGCAAGCAGAGCACTGCTCGTTTGCTCGAGGTGGCCCCGTGCCCTGTGCCCCATGCCAGTGGCCCCAGCCATTCTCCTCCCCTGTCCCCATCAACACTGATTGGAAAAGCTCAATGGCACCTGATGGGAGCCTCTGCAGGTATTAAAACCTCTGCGCCTAAGAGTGCCTCTTTAAAAATTAAAGCCTCAGTGAGAAAGAAATGAGTCGTGACGGGGAGAGATGAAGCTCACGGCGTCTGCAAATCACTGAAGAAAGGAGAGCCAGCGCCAGCACCGACTGGAGCCGTCACCGTCTCTGATGCACCGGCCAAAAGGATGGAGATTAAGTGAAAAGCAGCCAAGGCACGGGACACCTGCAACACCAACCCCCGGCTCAGCATCCAGGCACACCAGGCTTAAAACACAGATCCCCTCCACATTGGAAAGGCAGCGGAGGCCTCCCAACCTCACAGCATGCAAGCTGTGTGCCTTGGCACACGGCACTGGTGATGTCCAGGTTCCGAGTGCCTCGCCTGGATTTTGAGCAGCCACTCCAGCCTGATGCTGAGCCCTGTCCCCAAGGCAGAGTGGTCATGGTGCAGCCCTCTGCCATGGCTCTGGGGTCCCCAGGGCCGGGAGGACACCGAGGGCTGTGCTCCCCCAACAGACCCAACCTCCCGGCCACCAACGCTTTCTGCAAAGCGCAAGACCCCGTGGGCAGAGTGCACAGGAGTTACCTCAAATCCCAAATGCCGACAGCTCTGATACTGCAATGCCTAATACTAACACACTGCTGGAATAGCTCGTGCTGCAAATATGGCACAGACATCTCTCTTCTGCGAGACGTGCATGTGTCTCACATCGGCAGTGACGCCAGCAACTTATTTCCCTGCTGACTGCTGAGACGGCTGATCAGCTCCTTCTCAGCTGTGACGTGGGAACCTGCCCTTAATTTCCAGTGGCACCAATATGCTCGCTTCCTCCCCTCCCTGCCAGCCCCAGTTTGCTCCATGTGGGATGTGGCAGGCAGTGATGCAGCTCCCTGAGTGATGCTGGGGGGCCCTGAGCCCAAAGCTGGCACATCCCAGCCTCCCGAGGAGCAATTAGCTAACAGAGGCCAAAACTAGCAGCTCATGGTGAACCCAGGCCATGCATGACATGTCATACATGTAAAGCATATGTATGTCTGACCCCAGAGCAGAGCTTCCAGCAAAAAAACAGCATTTGCTTTGGGGAGGGAAGCAGTGCTTCTGCCAACAGGGAGCGGAGGCAGGAGGGTGAGCAGACGTTCGTCCCTAAACCCAAGCGTGAGCCTGTGCCCTGCCCAAGGGTTATCGCAGCAGAGAGGATGACTGCAGGCGTCCCTGCAGGACTGCGCTGCTGTGCATACATGGTTAAGGGTGCACGCATCCAGGCTCGGCATGGGGGATGCACAGCAGTGGCAAGGCGGCGCTCCGGTGTTCGGGGCAGGGACGGCTGCGTGCTGGCCTGACTCGGAGCAGCAGCTGCCAGCGTTGTGTGCTCTGTGGTCTGGCAGCAGCGGGGCTTTGTGCACTTATTTGTAAATACATTAAGCCCACGGTTTGTAGAGAAAGGCGAGAGCGAAGTGCCTGCAATTGTCTGCACGGGAGCGTAACCTTTGGGGAGCAGACTTTTCTGTGCTCTTTACCAGCTCAACAGAATTGTTCTGCTCTGTCGAGCTGGAAATTGGCTGCAGATATCATCATCCAGGCATCAGGTTTGAAGAATAGTCTCTCCTTTCAGTCATTAGCTGTGGGCAACAATGTGAGCGGACAGGGAGGAGGTAAAGGGCTGGGACTGGTGCGGCTCAGTTCTCCCTCATGCAAACACAGCCACCGATTGAAACAAGGCGAAGAGACGTCTGCAGCGGGGCCGGAGAGAAGGCAAAGGTGCCTGCACGCTGCTGAGGAGCAGCTCGGACAGCTTGAGCCCTCCAGCCATGCTGGGCTCAAGACCCATCTCTTATCCTTTGTCCTGGTCCCTCTCTGACTAATTTCCTTCCTTCCCTTCCTCTCCTTTGTCGTGCCCTCCTGCATCCCATCCCTGCCCCGCGGCCAGCCCCAGAGCGCGAGGAGCAGCCTTTTCCTCCCTTGGCCGACCAGAGTGGCGATTGGGAATGCGGAATCCCAGAATAAGCCAAGAAGAGACAGAGCAGCCCCAAGGCTGAGATTACTTCTGCTGACAGCTGAGGAGGTCACTGTCCAGTTTTTGGAGAAATCGGATGCATTTGTCATTCGTTACAAACAGCGGCGCAGCGCTGGGCGAGGGAGCCAGCCGCTGTTAGATAACTCGGGCTCTGCCACAAAGGGAAGCGGCTCCGCCGGGGCTGGAGCAGGCCGTGGCACCGGCAGCGTGATCTGTCCGCGATGACTAACTCGCTCCTAACACACCCTCCGCTTTGGAGGCCGTGGCAGGAACCACTATCAGAAAGCAGAAGCTGGTTCCTTCCCTCTTGCTCCCCACTAAGATTTTCCAGTGACCGACTGTTCTGCAGCGCTAACGGAAAGTTGCCCGGACCCTGTCCTTTTCTTATCTTGGGTGTTTGTTTGGTGTTTGTTTCAGCTGTGTCTCGGCGTCATCCGTCCCCAGCTGACCACCCTTGGAGGACAAGAATCACCTCTGGCATTACACTATTGCCTGCGAGCAGGAGGCTCGCTTGGTTTTGCTCCAAGCGTGCACCAGCACGGGTGACCTGCGAGGACAAGCACCCATTTCTCACACCCAGCTAGGGCACGGGTCAGCAGGGTACGCACAGCTCCTGGCGAAGGGGAGCCGCCGCTGCACACAGCGCAATGCAAATCACAGCCTCCCGTCACGTCTGGGGCTGCTCCAGCATTTCTGGGCTCAGCTCTGCCGAGGACGGGCTCCAGAGAGGCTGCAAAGAGCAGTCAGAGGGCAGGGGAGGGGAAGGACGCAGTGAGCCCCGCTTCCCCCGGGATTTCTTTGTGTAAGCTAGGAGAGGCAGCGTGAGTAAAAGCTCTCAGCCGAGGCGCCGGGCAGACTACAGCAGCCCAGTCTGAACGCCAAGCACCCAAAGAGCTGAAAGGGACAGACCTGTTACCCCCCAGTGCTTCCACACTCAGCCACACACCCCCGTGAGCTAAACACATAAATGAGGACACCATACCTCGGGCTGAACCCCTTTCCGAGGAGGCAGAAGGCACCGGTCCAATAACAGGGTGGAAAATTCAGGTGCTCGAGCACATTTTGGGAGCCCCAAAACTGGCTGGCACAAGCCTCGCACCCCAGCACCGGAGGGGCCCTGCGGCAGCCCCCAGGCAGCGCTGCCCGCCCGTGCTGCGTCCCCACGCGCTTGTTCTTTGACAGCAAAATGACTCCGAGCCAGGCTGGGTCCAGCCACGCTCCTCGGCCAATGCCGCTGACACGAACCACAGCAGCACCTGCAGTCTCCTCCTATGCACTAACTCAGCCTCAATCAACTCCTCAATTATTAATTAAAAAGCCCCACAGACTGTAATCCCCTGTATATGCTCAACTAGAGGCAGCCAACAGCCAAAGAGCTCTCCTAGTGCTCATTCCCTAAATCTGTTCCTAATTAGGAGTGGACTTACCCCTGCGATTAATTGCTGGAGTCATTCATTAGTGGCTAGCTGTCACAGATGATCTGCTTGGAACAGGAGGCAGCAGAGTGGCTGATCAACGCATAATGAACGGGGAGAGCATCAAAACAGCGGCTAAAGCCTCCGTACCTGGCTGGGGGACAGCAGAGGCTGGTGGTTTCCAGCAGAAAGCTCCTGGCTTTGGGACAAGTGGGTGGGTTTGGGTTTTGCATGGAGCAGGGAGATGTTGCAAAGGCAATGCCTATGGTGCTGCCAGCCCCGGGGCTGTCACTGCAGCCCGAGGAGCTCTGGAACCAGCCCCTTGCCCTGCACAGGGCGAGCATCCCCGCTTACCCCAGCTGTGCACCCCTCACCTGGAGCTGGGACTGGCACAATCCCCCCAGAGCAATTATTCTCCGGTCAGGGGCAGTACTAGGGTGCAGGAAACCCATTTTGACCCAGGATTTCTGCCCAACACAGGGTTTTTCCCGTGCCCTTGGCACGCTGTAGACCTGGGAGATCGGGGAGCTCAGCTTGTGCAGCCTAGCATCCAGCAAGGGCAGGGGGCATCTCCCACTGTGCCTCATCACAGGGGACAGCAGGGTGACACAGAGGCACATGAGGAGAGCACAAGCCCTTTCCTAACTCCCCCCCCCCCAACCTGGTTACACCCTCCCATGCCTCGGTTTCCTCAGCTCCCCACCACCCACCCCTGCCACACCGCAGTGTGCCCGAGCACATGGAGCCTGCTGCCCGGAGTCACCGCTGACAGCGCTGGGCGCTATTCTTAGCTTTAAGGGAAGTGAAAGCGTTTCTGTGCCTCGACATTTAATTTTCCCTCCTAATACAACCTACATGGAAATGAGTTAACCCCCCCATGCAACATCCCACATGGGGAACCACCAGCCTGCGGGTGGAAAAGCCACGGGGCAATTCCCAGGGCCACAGCCCCCCCGCTGCACCCTCACCCACCTTCCCCAAATTATTGGTGGGGACCTGGGTGGCCTCACGGCAGCCCCACTCATCCAGGGCTGGTGGCAGCCAGCAGCAGCTCAGGGCTCCTGGCCAGGGTGAGAATGTATTTAAGTTTTTTTTTCCCCAGCAGTTTTGTCTTTTTTCCAGCAGTTTTACCATGCTCGGGGTGTTTTGGTGATGTGCGAGCTCTGTACTCCCTCCTGCTGCTGCCAGGGCATCTGGAGGGGATGGAGCTCTCCGTGCCTTTGCCACCGAAGCAGCTCCACGGTTTCTCAGTCGGAGATGCTCAGGAAAAAAAAATGTGTTCAGTGACAGAGGAGTTAAGCTGCATTCTGGGCTAATGGCTGGTGAAATTACATTAGAAAAAAAATGGAACAAAACAAACCCTTGAAGGTAGAAGACTGTAAACAGCAAGGGAAACTGGGACGCAACTCTTGAGCGGGAGAAGCTGTTTATTGCAGGTTGACGGCGAACCGCGGGTGACTCACGCGGGTGACGGCCGATCGCTCCCAGAGCTCCTGGGGACTGGTTCAGATGAAGGCTGAGCTGACCGCCGAGCAGTCCCCGGTGCTGGGCTCTGGGACGAGGACTGGGTGGCTCCTGGCGGGGACGGATTTCTCATAAAGCAGCAGCTTTGAGCGCGGCCAGCCTCATAAAGCCACCTTTATCTTCCCCCAGCAGCTCCTCAATTTCCAAATGCTTCCTGGCCAGGAGGGGCTGAGCCGAGTGCCTGGAGGCAATCCCTGAAGCTGTCCCTTCGCCCAAAGGAGGGCTGCTCTCTGCTCCTGTTGCACAGCTGACGAGGCAGCTGGGGCTGGCAGGGCAGGGTACCCCCCTGTCCCTCTGAACACCCCCTCCAGCCCCCAGCTGCACCCGCAGAGATGAAAGGCTGGAGGGAGATGGGCGAGCAAATGCCTCAAGGAGAGCAATGAACGATGAAGGCAGTTGGGCATCAGACAGACAGAAGTGGGCAGAGTGATGGATGTGGAGGGACAGAGAGACAAGTGCACAGCCAGACAGACAGCTGCATGGCTGGAGAGGTGGCAGGATCCCTCCCTTCAAGATGCCCACACACAGGAGGCTGCCACAGATGGAGGGGAGAAGGACGGGCTGAGGCAGCACATTAGGGGGCACACGTACCTGCGCTGCCTCCGGAGGAGAAAGCCACCTGATGAATAACACAAAGGAATAATTCTAATGAATAAACGTTCGTGCCAGGCTCCCTGCGGCCGGGGAAGCGCGGTCTGCTGCAGCCCTGCCTGCCCACCGCCTGCCCTGGCCTCGTGCCCCAGCCAGCCCTGAGGCCGGGGTGACATTAACCCGCTTCTCCACCAGCAGCAGCCGGCCACGTCAGCCGGCTTCTAATCAGACCGAGCACTTCCGAGCATCCCAGGGGCTGCCAGAGCAGAGCCCTGCAGCCGGAGGCGAGCAGGAGCACAGCCAGCACCCGAACAAAGGCAGCACCCAGGGCTCGCACACAGCAGCTCGGTGTCTGGGTGCCACTTGTGCACCCCCAAATCTGCCCTGTGCCCCCTCAGAGGATGGCTTCCAGCAACGGCTGCCTTCCCGGCACGTCCAAGTGCTGCCGCTCCCCCTGCGAGCTGGGACGCTGCCACGATCCGCGGCGGGCTGTCAGAGAAGCCAAGCTGCGAGGAAAGCTGGTGCATCGCCCAAAGCCTCCGCTCGCAGAGCCCTGGGATTAGGGGGATTTCTCCTTCCTTTTCCTCGCTTCAATTTGCAGCCTCTGCGGTTGCAGAGCCGCGCTCCTCCCAGGGGCAACGGGTCCCCGGGTGGGGAAGGCACCTGCCCTGCTGGACCCCAATGCACAGCACCCGTCCCTTGATCCCTGCAGCAAACAGGACCCCCCCAGCCATTTTCTGCGGCACGAGGCCCCCCATGCCCAGCCCCGTGTGCCTCTCGGGGGAACTTGGCAGCAGGTGCCCGCTCCTCACCGGCTAATCCCACTCCCTGCCACCAGCCAAGGGCTGACGGGAATAAACACATCCGCAGCCCGCTCGCGACGTGCCTTTCCATAAGGGGAGCGAACCTGCTGGCACCACGCGCTGCCGGCCGAGGTGCCGCTCGCTCCCGGCTCGCTTCCAGCCTGCGCCTCACCGGGGGCCAGGCAGGGCAGGGACAGCGGGGGCTGCTGCGGAGCCTGAACCCCGGTGTCCCCTGGGCACCCCTGGAAGGGTCCTGGGGCGAGAGCCCACCCGCAACCCCGTCCTCCCCAGCACCGCAGCACCTGCGTTCTCCACCCCAAATTCATCAGCAGAGACCGAGCTGTTGGTCCCCACACCATGCAAGCAGAGTGCAGAGAGGCCATTAAATAAATTAGTTAATGAGATGTTAATTAGAGATGAGGAGGCTCTGGGAGAGCAGGCAGGAGGGAGAGGAGCCAGAAGGCAGCCCTGCCTGGGGACCCCGTCATGGGCCGCCCTCACTGCAGTGGGGACATGGTGGGGACACAGCGGGGACAAAGCACGGGGTGGCTGGGGCCCCCGCCTGCCACAGTGGGTTCCAGGTGCCACTTCACCCATCAACAGGGATGCCCCCGTGAAGACAGTGCTCAAAGCATCACTTCCAATATCCGTCTGTTTTCCCATCCTGCCATGGAGACAGCCTCCTTATATAAACCCTGTTAAGTAGGACGGCCTTTTATATCTCTTTCTCCCATCTCTGCCGGTGGCTGTGGAGGCTCCAGGCCTCCGAGCCATCCAGACTGCCTGCTTGGCAGCGGAGGATAAAAGCAATCAGGGTGCGTGCAGCTGGGCTGCCCTCGCACCCGGCCCCATAGCTCCTCGCTGCGGCCGTGCAGTGCTGGAAGGGGCTGCACCTAGCCCAGGCTCTGGCCACCAACGCTGTTTGGGTGCATCCAGCACCGTGTTGTGTCCCAGGGGGCCCTGGGGTGGCTCTGAGCTGGGACCAAGGGATGGGGAATTAATGGAAGCAGCCGAGTTAATTAATGGCAGCACCCTCCCTGAGACAGGGGATGTTGGCAGCAGAGCGAATGGAGGGGGTGAACGTGAGGCCACGGCACCGCTGCGGTGAGTTGCATCAGCACGCAGGGCCCCGTCTCTTGCAGCCCCTTCCCTGCCCTGGCCAGCTGCCCACAGGACCATGGCACCCCCACTTCACGATCCCTTACGTCTGTCTCTGGCCGGAGCATCTCCTCCCTGCTGCCTTTTCTCCAGTCCTCTCAGACATCTAAAATGATGGCTTTAACAAGGGTAAATTTTTGATGAACAAGCTATTAAATATTTGTGGCCGTTGCATGTGCTTTCAATTATTCAGTGCGAAAGTGCAGGCGAGGTGTAGGCAGCATCCTGGGCTGCCGCGCTCTCCCCGGGGCAGCAAAGGACACACGGCCGCTGGGCCCCTGCTGTGCTGGGCACGGCCGGGGAGCCTGGGCAGAGGCAGCCCAAAGCCTCCAGCAGGGAGAAACCCCTGGGGACAAAGCCCCTTCGGCAGAGAAATCATTTCACGGGGAGTAGCTGTGCTATTTCAGGCTGCGTTCAATGATCAGCTTAAGTCCTTTGGAGCCAGTGGGGATGGAGAGGGGCTCCCGGGAGCGGCAGAACGCTGAAGTTACGGCTCCAGAGCGTGCGAGTACGCGGGTGTCTGCTTGGAAGCAGCCTGCGACGCTGCGGGGATACTCGAAATAGTAGACCCACATACGCACACTTGCAAATGGCAATTGGAAATGAAGCGGTATTTTGAAGTAACCCCTCCCTCCTGCCAATCCCGAATCGCTACCTATGAGAATTTTCATTCTGGGGCAAGCCAGGAGTAACGCCTGCAGAGATGCCAGGGCTGGGCCGCCGATCCCCTCGCTGCCGAGGCTGCACAAGCTGAAGATTGCGGCTGCTCCCACCGGGAGAGCACCGGGCAGGTCCCCCCGCGGGGCGAGTCGGGCCAGCCGCAGGATGCCGGCAGCTCTGCTGCTTTCCCAGCCGACGATCAAACCCTCGGCACTGTTTGAATCAAAATCACATTTGCAAATGTCATCATTTCCCACAAAAGAAAGATGCGGAGCTCTGACCGGCTCGAGCCTGGGAACACCCCAGTGCCGCATTGTGTGCAGAGGCGAGGGCATTCTCACCCTGTGTCTTGGGCATACTCCAGCCTGGGTGTATCTGATTTGCCTGCTGTAGCTGCTGCTTGCATTCCATTCCTGTTGTGTGCAGTAATGCCACTGGAGGATATTTCACAGCTCCCGCATCTCACCCCTCCTCTGCCTGCTTCCAGCTTTTGGCAGGAGGCTGTCAGCATCCATGGGGAGCATCCCTGGTCCCCCCACCCCTCGCTGCAGCCAGTGCTCCCGGTGCTGTCGCAGCTCCAAGTTTGTCCCATCGCGGCGGGGCTGCTCGGGGAGCAGAGATGCTGAGCAAGGCGCTCGTTATCGCACCGGGGCTGCATCGTGTGCTGGCTCCTGAGCCCCAGCACCGGCCAGAATCACACCCCACTGAACCAGCACGCTCGCTTTCGCTGGGCTCCTTGCACTCAGTGCTCTGCAATCAGACAGTCCTGGAACATACCTGGGGGAAGCAGCCAAAAGGCATAAAATCCCGGCTGAGCCTCTGCCAGCCGGAGGAGCGGCAATTAAAACAAAATGATTAATCACAAACAGTGAGTGGCTATAAAACTTTCCAGTAATAGGAGCGAGGCTCGGATAAGCAGCTCGGGAGCTGAAGAAGCTCCGGGTTGTAGCGGGGCAGCAGCAGTGTGTGTCCAGCAGGAAGGCAAGGGTTGGTCCCACCAAGGGGAGGGACGGTCCCTGGTGGCTCACAAAGTGCTCAGCTCCCTCCTGGCTTCAGAGGGACCACGGTACTTGGCTGGAGATGTCCCCTTGGCCAGGAGATGGAGGTACTTGCTGGGCTGGATGCTTTTTGCCACAGTGCCCACAACATTGCTGGTGCTGGTGCGTTGGGTTGCTCTGGTTTGGCTGGGGCAAGGGGGGAAGCCAAAGGTCTGATTTCCACTGACAGCTGGTGGCAGATGCTCGGGCAGGGCGTATTTAGGCTCCCTTTCCCCAGGCATCACATTGGCTACATCCAGCCCAAGCTGCATCCCCATTTGTGGTCTGCTCAGAGCACCCAGTTATCAGCCCCAGTGCTGCATTTGGTCATCCCCACCCGTTATTATATTGCAAATAAATAACCAGTGATCACAAAGGGCTCGCCCACTGCCTGGTGGTGATGGAGCAGAAGCGAGGAGCTCTCCCCCTCCTCCAGAAGGATTCGGTTTGTGCTGCGCGTGGGAGGACTGGCAGCGCGGAGATGAAAGCGCCCGCGGGGCTGCTCGCTCCCGCAGTCAGGTACCCACCCAACGGCGCTGCAAACTTTCTTCCCTTTGAAGAAAGGAAACCCAAGGATTAGCCGGGCTCTTTCATTGCCATGACAACCCTAAAACATTTATCGGCGGTAATTGCCGAGTGGCCGGATCCTGGCTTACTCTGGGCACAACGCTGCAGCAGGTTGCCTTCTGCCCGACTGCTCCCCTTGTCTCTTACACCTGCGCTGCCGTCCTGAGCAGCTTGGCTGGAAACTGCAGGCAGAGGCTGGGGACACCGTCCTGGTCACCATCCTGTCCCCGGCGTGCCCGGGCGGTGCTGGGAGGGCTGGGGTGAACCTTTGTCTGCTTTCATGCGAGGGGCGTTTGCTCTCCCCGAGAGCTTACCCGCAGTGATCGAGCTGCATCGCCACAATGGGAAAATCCATTTCCCAGCCCTTATTATCCTTACTACTAATAATTTAAAATATTAGCTTAAAATGGTGGCACTGACCTTGGCACAGAGTGTGTGCTCACCCTCAGCTCTGGTTGGGGTAAATGGGGTTTTTGGCTTCATCTCAAGTCATTAACTCCTCCCAGCCAGTCATTAATCCCCAGGAAATGCCCTGTGACTTGGATCATTGCTGCTTAATTAATACAAGCTCCCATCCCCGAGCTGAGGGCCAAATCCTGAAGTCATTGTGCACGTTGCTTCCCCTTGGATCCAGGAGCTGCTCCTCGAGCCCATGGTGGCCACAGTGCCAGTGGGAGCTGAGCCAGCGCTGGGGGCTGTGGGTGCCATGGGACATGGGTGCTCTGGGCTGTGGGCAGACCATTACTCATGCACTGGAGCCAAGGGCAGCGTTTTGTCATGGGTTTGTACAGCGCCAAGCACCGTGCCATCCATGGCCAAGACAACCCCCGTGAGGCTCAAGCATCATCCCGAGAGGCACGACATATCGTCCTAACAATTCACGACCTTATGGGAAGCCCAAGGCAGGGGACATGCCGGCGGGAGAGATGCTGGAGGTCGGGCTTGGTAACTGAAGCCCTTAATCACACGCAGACGCTCGTGCTCCCTCCATCCCCAGCAAGTGACACGCAGCAAACGCTGGCTTCAGAGACCTCTCATGCAATTAGCTTTATCCTCCTTAACTTGTCAAAAATTGAAAATGCAGCACCTCCTCTTCCCCAGTTTCTCCTCTGCCCTGGTCTTCCATGCTCTCTCTTAAAAGAGAAATAAAACCCCATTCATCACAATAATGATTTTTATTTCCAAGCATTGCTGGTGATTTATGGACCTGCTTCCCGAATCCGCTCTCTCCAGCAGCAGAAATGGATGAATGTGTTTGGGGGTGGGCTGGGGGTACCAGTGGGGATGCAGGGACCAGGAAAACCGCGGGTTGGCACGTGCTAGCAAGTCTGAAAATAAGATGGATGCCCTGAGAAAGTGAGATGCCACCCATCCAATGAGCCCCCGGTGCCCCGCAGATGCAGGAGCATCGCACAGCGCGGGCTGTGAAACGTCGCCTGTCCCCGTTGGCATTTGGGGCCGTGGCGGCAAACGAGCCTGTAAAAACCCGAGTGATGCAGAGCCATAAATCCCCCGCATGGATCCACACAGAGCCCGCTGAGAAAGGTCACTGTGCCTGGCATTTCCCACCGAGGTAATTACGGGTGGGCAGAAGTGATGCGGGGCTTAAATATCAGCAGGATTTACATCGGGGGCAGTGCTGCCATGGTCGGATCCTGCGTGCTGGAGGGGAAGGTGGCCCTGGCGGGAGCTGCATGGGAACTGCGCCACGAAGGGATGCTGGCTCCTGCGGTCCCGGGAAGGGAGCAGCGGTGGGGGCTCTGTTCAGGGTCGCATCCCCGGCTCGGCTTTTGCTGATGGTGGATTCCTCCAAAACCTGGGCTGCAAAGAATCCAGAGGATTCTCCCTAGTGCGGAGTGGGCAGGAAGAAACCCCTGCAGCCCCTCAGGCCACTGGGAGCCATTCGCAAGCCCCAGTGCCAAGGCCTCCAAACCTGAACCCTTCCCAGAACCACTGGCTGGTTTGCAAATTTAGGCTGCCCATATATTTATTTTTGCCTGTGTTTATTTGATTGCATCTTTTTTTTTTTTTTTTTCCCTGTTTGTCTGAAGTTATGGCTCAATTTCAGGAGTTAAAGAAAACTCGGGTTATAAATAGTTTGCTCAAAGCACCGCTTTCCAGAAACGACAGCAAGTCGGCTCCCAGCAAGTGCCGCTGCCCCCGGGGAGGGTCACTGCAAGGGGAAGGGGGGTTCGCTTTTCCCACATGGTCTCCTCAAACAGCATCTAACCCTCCTGAGAAATCCGGGCTGAGCATTTTGGGTGGCTGCTCCCCAGCGCTGGTGTCACAGCCAGCACGATTCGCTGCTTTGCGCGTAACAGCGGGGCTGCGGTGGCCAGGGACAGCCCGACCAGAGCAGCACCGTCCCCAGGCAGCACCAGCACCGGCCGCATCTCCCTGCTTTGAGCAGGGGAGACATCCCTGAGCTTGCACACGAGGCAAATGCTGGGAAAAGGGAGGCGAAAGGAGGAAATTCCTGGGGAGTTGTCACCGTTGGGTTGTCACTGCAGGCAGGGTCACCCTGCTCCTGACACCCATAGGGACAATCCAGGAGAGGACAGGCTGCTCTGGCCCTGTTTTATTTCTCCTCCCCTTCATGGGCCAAAAAGCAAAAACAGGTGCATCATTTTTAAATTACCGGGGCAGGGAGGGGGACAACTGTGGAAAAGTCACATCATTTGGATCAATTTTTAAGGACACGAGTCATCAGGGCTGTGCAGAGCTGATGAGAAACATATAGCGTTTTGTCAAAGAGGAATTTATGTCAGCGTGACTAATGGGAGCAATAACGAGAGTGTTTGGGATGAATCATTTAGCAGAAGCAGGACCAAGGGCATTGTTAATGGGAGGAACCTATAGCTGAGATTTTGAGGAAAACTGGTTGATCTCAAAAGCTGATTGACACCGGAGAAAGGTGGATGCAGACAGCGTGGTCCTCTGCCAGCCTCACCACCGGCACCCCGGAGTGCCAGGGATGCTGTTAGCAGCACATCAGCACCAAATCAGCACCCGGGGCTGGCTGTCGAGGGGCCTGGGGCAAGAATTCCTGGATCGAGGATCTGTCCTGAAAACCTGAGGGTCAAAAAAACAAGTGCTATTCATAGCTGCCCTGGAGCAAGCCCTTCCCTGCACGACCGTCTCATTGCTTTGATGGTGCAAGGAGAGGAAGCGCCGTGGGACAGGGGCTGTCACTCCCGATGTGCATCCAGACCCCTCCAAAACCCAGCTCTGAACATTCCTGCCTCCCTCTGCAAAGCGTCAGACCCAAGCTCTCTTTGTGGCTCTAAGCTGACTTCCCAGCGGCACAACCCAAAAGGAAGCACCTGATGCCCATCTTTCCTTATCCAATATTTCACCAAAGCCCCAGCTCCTGGTGTCCTGAGGCTTCGTGGGGACTTTCAGCTCTTAAACCACATTTCTGGCTCTCTGGCCCCTGAAGCAAGCAAGCCAGGCAAGTCCCACACACCAGCCGGGCAATAAGAGCCCCAAACCACCCAAATTTCAAGGCACTGAGCACCCGAGCCCTGGAGGCGTGCTGCTGGCCGTGCCCCTTGTGCCACCGTCCCGCACAGCAGCCAGCCACGCCGCTGTCTGCACAGATCTGTTTTCTGCCTCAGTGTTCCTCCTGGGCTCCGCACGGCTCGTCCCTCCCGGGCCAGCAACGCCCGCATCTGCTCCTGCTTAAAACGCACTTCTCCAAACTCGCTGGCTTGTTCCAAAAAGGAGGGAGATGGGGGAAAGGAAGCGCTTGGTTTTGCTGGCTTTTGTTGCCTTTTTTTTTTTTTTTTTTAAAAAGAGGAGGGTTCGTTACTTCTCCCTCTCTCTTTCTGTTCCTGCTCAGCATGGAAAGTTTTGCTTCAGCTCGCCCTTGTGACTGGAAAAAGAGCCAGTTCATCGCAGCAGAACAAGGGGGCTGTTTCTTCTTTCTTTTTTTATTCCAGAGTTTTAGGAAAGCGTTTTCGCAGGGAGGCTGCGGGGGAAAGGCAGGAGCGAGGTCTCTGGGGAAGCCCTGGGCACCAAACAGGGGCAGAGGAAGGAGGAGGCAGAGATCCGGTGGGGTTTCAGATCAGCGGGCTCGGGGAGGGTTACGAGGGAGAGAGAAGGAGTTTGCTCAGGCACGGACACTGCTGGGAGCAGATGCTCCATCTCCTGGTACCCAGTCCAGGGGCCTGACCCCAGCCCCACGTTTCTCCCCCCAGATTTCCCAGCTCTTTCTGCCCCACCACATTCCTCCCTTGTGCCTATCCCGGGGGCTGTGGGGCCCCAGCAAAACCCGGGGAGAGGCAGGATTTGCATCAGGACTGAATTACCGGGCTTTCGGCATCTAGCTTCATGCTGACAGAGGGGTGTGGAAGGGGGAGGCAGAGCCAGCGCCGCCGCCACCTCCCCTGAGCCCGAGGGACCCCACAGGCTCCTTCCAGGCCAGGCACGGATTTCCGTCCCCACTCCGTGACCGCAACACTTCTCAAGGCATCCGCGGCAGGGTCTGTGGCCAGCTCCCCGCGGCACACGCAGATGCTCCTGCCCCAGGTGCCTGTGTTTGCAGAGTCAGAGACGGTCGCGACAGCAGGAGCTGGCACTAGCTGCTGCACGGGGACCCGGGGGATGGTGACACATCTGCGTCACGGATGACAACACGGAGCGGCCTCAGCATCACTGCTCAGAGCCTCCCTGCCGCCGGAAAATACCCCAGTGGCTACCAGGGGCCACTCTGCCCGTGTCAGGCTGCCAGCGCTGCCTCTCGCTTTGTGACAACAGGAGGAAAGGGGTCACGGGGAGCACAACAGGACACTTGTCAAACCCTATTCTTTGTCCATTATAGACCCTGCTCCCTCTTCCAGCTGCATCCCAAGTGCTGAGCATCTTTGCCCAACTCCAGCAGGGTTTATCCTCCTCTACCAGACTCTCCTGCAAGCCCCTGAGGGTACAGCTGCATTAACCATCCTTCCCGACCGCCACCAGCCCTATGAGATCCAGCCTTGCTCCAGGTGCACCAAGGCACAGAGCAAGACAGCGCTTTTCCAGCAAGAGGGAAGAAAGCCAGCCTGCTGCAATTATCAAATCCAACAGCAACCACTGAAAAGCACCAGAAGGATGCGGCGGAGCCTGCCAGGGCTCAATGAACCAGCTCATCGCTCCTAGCAGGATGCGTTCGTGCCCACTCCTCTTCCTTCCCCCTCCAGCCACATTAGCATCAAAGGGATTTCCCTGCGCGGGGCAGGGCGAGGATCTGCTCCCGTGCTGCGTGCTCTGAGCATCGCTGGCACAGCTCCCTGTAAAGCATTTGTTAGCACTCGAGCTGGAGCAGCGTGAGGAAGGGGGTGGCACAGGGAGCTGAAATAGCTCCTGGCTCTTCCCTGCATCCCTCCACAAACATTCCCCAACTGGGAACTGGATATCCCACTGCCAACCCATCGTGTACTCCCTAGCAGATGCATTTATGGCCTTGCTATAATTCTAGGTTTCTGTTTCCAAGGGAGGCATCACTCTCAAAGCCACTGAAGTCCATTCGGACATCGAAACACCACCCTAGGCCAGCTACAAAGGGCCCAGCCCTATTCGTGGGCTGTTGCATCCCACAAAGCTCAGCAGGGAGGTGGTTCCCACTTCCTCGTGCCCTGGGCTTTGCTTCAGATCCCTGCTCCAGCCAGGATCCAGCCTAAATGCACCTGAAAACAGCCACTGGCTCCAGCTCCAGCAACTGCACTCCCCTCCCGTGCCTGCCCCCAGCCCGTTACTGGGGGGAAGCTCGTGCATGCCAGGCTCCGGGCTCGGTTCCCTTTGCTCTTGAAGAGAGGAGAGCTGGGAGCACACTTGGAGCCTGGAGAAGTTTGCAAACAACCCAGCTGCATTCTCCGAATCCTTTCCAGCTCTAGAGGCGCTGAAACATTTGATTAAAGAGCTGCACGAGGTTTGCAAGCAGATATAATAAAGAGAAAAGCAGGTCAGGTTTTGGCCGCTCACCAACACAGCCACCACGTCACTAAGTCGAGTTGAGTCGTCGGAGCCGAGTCGTCAGCGCAACTGCTGGAGGGAGGTGCCCCATCCCGGGGGTCCCAAACACAAACCCCTCTTGTGCCCGGCAGCCTTGGGCAGGGAAGAGGGGGCTGCTCTGGGCAAGGGACGCGCTCCTGGGCAGCACGAGGGGCTCGGCGAGAAGCGACAAATCCGGTCCCCGCAGCCCAGAATTTTGCAATAGCCCTGCCAGCTCTCTGCAAGAGAATAAAACTCAATACCTGTGGGTGCCAGCCCTGAGCCACAGCCCCCGGTGACTACCAGGAAGAAAATCAGCTTTTCTCTGGCACTTTGTCACTGCCTGCCCTGCGGAGGCTGTTGGCCAGCTAACCCGTATCTCTATTCCCCAGCTCAGGTTGCCCCAGGGCAATGCCACTCACAGAGCCTGCTTTATAACTGAGAGCACGAGGAGAAAAATCACATTTCAGCTCATCCCGCCCCGGGGAAGAAACCGCAATGGGAAACTCCAATGCGTCCGTGACGCATTTGCTTTTACCTGCGGCTTTTCCAGAAGCAAGCCTGGCAAGGAGCCGGCGTGCTGGGGACCACGCTGGTCCCTGCCAGGAGGGTGCTGCAGACAGGAGGGGTCTGTCCTTGGCACAAATATCAGGATGAAAAAAGCCTTGGCTGTCACCACCGAGCTCCCCACGCCCGGAAGCAAACTCCACGTTGCACAGCGCTTAAACGCCCCGACAGACGTTTATTCATCGGACGTTTTTCTGCAAGAGGAGGCACAGGGCTGGTTTGGATAGGCAGTGAAGGATACTTTAATCTCCCGCAGCAATCGCTGGAGGCATCCAGCTGGGCAGGGAGTTATTGCTCAGCGCAGGGTTTTGCCCGAGCCGTGGCAGCAATAGCCTTTCTCCTGGGGGAAGTGACAAACTCTTTTAATAGCCATGAGTCTGAGCTATACTTTATGGTTTATGAATAAGACAAAACTTTTCCTTGTGCCTCAGTCCCAGAACCAAATCCGATTTCTCTGGGTGCTCCTGTGCCCCTGTGGAGCGCCTGCACACTCTTGCCCAGGTGCAGTGCTGGGGCCGAGCACCTTTGCTTGGGAAAAAAATCTGGAATGAAGCTATTAGTTTGATTAACAATTGAGGGGTGGAGCAGAGTGCATCATCTATGGAGATGACAGTTTTATAAACAGAAAATCTCTTGTTTGCATATTTTATTCTATCATGAATACTGATGAGGCCTCCCAACTTCCCCAGCAAGTGGAGAACATTGTTTTCAGCTCCAGCAAGGCTCCCAAGGAGAATCCTTGAGCCATCCGTGCTCCCCGCCTGCCCCATCGTGCAATCACACGACCTTCCAGGGGCTGGTTGCAGAGCATCAGCAGCCACGGTGGGGAAATGCCTGCAGCTGGCCAGAGCATCCACAAGCATCCTCTCCCTGACCAAGGCCAGTGAAAATGCTGAAAAGTAGGGTAAACAGGAGACAAAATGGCACAAAAATGAGCAACTCTGCCCCACATTGGGTCCCCTGCCAGCCCTTAATATTTGGTGCCTGTAGATGAAGCAATTTTCATAGCCGGGAGGAACCGCTGGCATTAACCATCGGGCAGCACGATGAAAACCATCATAGATAGGGAAGGAGAGGGAACATGGTCTGAAAACCCAGAGCCCAGGCTGGAATGAGTTAACCACAGTCTGCCACCGAGATCCCTGACTGCTTCGGTGGGATTTCAGCCCCCTTACAAAAGGGGATTTTGCAATACATTTACTTACTTACATTTCAAAATGAAAAGTAATTTGGAGCTGAGAAATGGATTCTGCTCTGCTGAGAAAGTGGTCAAATGCAGTCTTTTGACAATTTGGAAAGCTTTCCCTTTTTTTTTTTTTCCAAAAAACATGTTGAAATAGAAATCTGTTGAAACTGATGTTTTCCTATAAACACACTGTATTTCAACAAACCTCCATTTTTCAAGCAAAAATAACTTGTCTAAAAATTACCAGCTGGTTCTGCCTGGGGCTGGTCTCATTCCCATGGCACGTGGTCAGGTGCCAGCTCCGGAGCGCAGCGGCACTCCCCGAGCCCCCCACACCCCGTGCAATGCTGAGCGCATCCCCACGGCCGTGGTGATGCCATGGCAGGGCTTGGCCACAGCTTTTTGGGTGCAAGGCTTTTGGACGGCCAGCTCCGTGTCAGGTGACATTTGCAGGGGACAGGGCAGCAGCCGTGGGCAGAGAGCATCCCTCTGCTTCTCAGAGAAGCGATAACATCGGCAGCTTGCACAGCCCCGTGGCAACTCCAGTCCTTCTCACCACTGCTGCTCTATTTTGGGTTTATTTAAGGAAAAGTTGTATAGTTTTCACTTGAAAAGCATTTGGCATCATTTAATACCCCCACTGCGGAGTGCTCACGCTGCCGGGGCTCTCTCATCTGCGACCGTGAAACCTGATCAAAACGCAGCGGAGAGCCGCAGCGTCTGAGCCGCAGATCAATGGGGCCAGAATTACATATTGATTTTTTTTTTTTCCTCTGGGCAGCTACTTTAATGCAATTGGCATTCCCCTCCCGCCCGGCCCTCCAAACCCTCGCTCTCCATAAGACAAATTGGCAGGATGGGTTGGAGCAGGAATTCCCCCTGCTCAATAATCTAAGTCTTTACGTTTCCTTTGAGCTTTAGGGCAGGATAAGCCATTCCCCTGGGTGCACCAAGCCCTGTCCTCTCTGCCATGCTGGGGACAGGGGACTCCAGTAATATGCATTTCAAAATACCAATAATTAATGTTGCAAAGGCAGATTTCCCAGCCAAGGCATGCAAGGCATGACGGCAGCAGAAGCAGGGGCTGTGCAGAGCCCCAGGACAGCTCGCAGTGAGAAAGCTGCAGTCCCGCACCTGCTGCTCGTGGTGAGGATGCTACAGCTCCAGCTGATCGAAGCAGATTCGCTACCATATTAGCAGCCCTGCTCTCTCTTCCCCATTTGTTACCCTAATGGGGATTATTATACTTATTACAGTCTCAGCCGCCAATGCTTATTGATTCTGACACCACAGCAGTTTTAATCAGGGATCTAAAACATGCTATTATCAGTGCCAAAGGGTCACCAGTGTGCAAACAGAACTACAATGACAAGGACAAAAATAACCCCCCAGCAGAAGGCGGTGCTGGGTGGACGGGGAGCTCGCCAGTGCCGAGACCGCACGTCCCAAAGCCTCGTCCAGCTGCCGTAAGGCTGGCGGCAGAGCCAGGGAGGCCGGAGCGAGCTGGGCTGGGGAGCAAGGTGCAGGCACGGAGCACCTGAGCATCGGTTGTGGCACAGCGCGCGCACGCGCACACCTCCGCTCCCGAGCCTCCGGTTGCCTCTCTCCCCCCAAACCCGGTGAGTCACCGAGAGGTTCTTATGCAATTGTGGGAAAAAGCTCTAATTACAGCGATAATGCCACGGGAGTGACACATGCCAGCACCGAGAGCTGTGGCGTTCGATTAGAAATTACCTACATACATATTTATAGAGCGTGCCTCTGATTCAAGCCCCTCCAGTACGGCAGTAAGCGGCCCGTTGCAGCGGCCCCCCGCTTCAAAGAGCAGCAGCCCCCTCCCCGCATCGTGCACACACCGGGTTCCGTTCATGGCAATCACCTGATCTCTGTTTAAAGTAGCTCTGTGAGCAAATGCAAAATAAATACACTGAGAACACGGACAAATAGAGATGTAGAAGGCGCTGCAGCAGGATGTCTCTGGCCCTTCCCGCGCTCCCACTGCTGGTGTTCATTAGCAATACAGCATGCGCAGGGCAGGCTGCATCGATCCGCTGAGCGATCATTAATTCATAAGCACAATCATTGATTTTTGCGCATGTCCTCATGCAAGTTTTAGCAGCGGGGCCACGTGAGCGCCCGCCCGGTCTGGGCCTTGCCACGCTCTGGGAAGGACAAACCCAGCCCTGCGGGGCTCCCCTGCTCAGGGATGCTCCCAGCCTAATTAGCCTGTCCGCAAAGCCACCTAATGACTTGCTGGAGACCAGCAGGTGCCCCTGCTTCCGCTTCTCCACCCACTTACCTAAGAGATGCCTCTGTCTGTCCACCCAAGGTGTCCCTCTGTCCCCAGCCACCAGCGCAGAGGACGTGTGCGTCTCTCCAGCAGACACAGGGAAGCCAGCAGCCAGATGAGACGTTTGTAGAGAAATGGAAAGAATTGGTTTGAGCAGCCAAAAGAGCATTTAAGATGCCGAGAGGGGCCCCGACCCAATTCACCCCCATCCCTGCCCCATGAGCACCCGCTGCTCCTCTCAGGCCCCCCTGCAGGGCTCTCCAGCCCCATGCTGAGCTGCAGTTCAGTGTGGAAATGATTTCCCAGGTCAGGGGAAGCTGGGCCCATGGAGGTGTGCAGGGCACTGGTGCCCCTTCCCACAGCTTACCAAGCCCTCAGGAGATGCCCCCCTTCATTCCATGCCTCAGTTTCCCTCACCTATGGAGATCCCATCCCTTCTTTGCCACAAGCACTTGGAGCTGGCAGCAAGAGGGACTAGAACCATCAGCTGCAGGTTTGGGTGTATGACCAGCACCTTTCAGAGCCCTTTTAAGGTCTGATTCTCCTTTCACTAAAGAGGGTAAATCAGAATAACCTGGTGTTGGAGTTGGAGGAAACTCCCACAGGACAAAAATCCCTCCTCTGCCTGCTCCATCCCAGCACCAGGTGCGGGCAGAGCAATTGCTTTTGCAAATGCCCTCTACCTCCTGCAGCTGAGCTCCTCATGGAGGGGACCGTCTGGCATCTCCCAGGGAGCCACTTGAGATGCAGAGCCCATCCTGGCTCTCGCCGGGGTCATTTTTCTCTCCGCTTGGCTGGCCCGTGCAGACGTTTGTCACCGCTCCACCCGCAGCGCCTGTCTGCGGCGAGCCCCGGGTGAAGGTGTGCGGGTACAGCCCGGCAGGGTCACCTGGAGCTGCTGGACCTGGTGGGACTGGGACGGAGCTGCCCACTGTGCCCATACTGGGGGGACTGGACCTGCCACCCCCCCAGTGACACCTGGGTGACACGGGCAGAGCTGCACACGGGGCAGCCCTGGGCGCGCTGGGGAGGACAGGGAGGGGGCAAGCATGGAGACAGCCAGAGAGGATGGAGAGGTAGAGGAGAGAGGGAGAGCAATCCATTTGCGATGTGCATTGATTCCTAATGCACCCAGTAGCCTGCCTTGCTCTTCGGGGAAGCATTAGGAGACAATGCTTAGAAAAGCTATCCACGGCCCACTGCAGTAAAACCCTCGATTGCCTCACGGCACAGCATGGAGGCACGGGGATGCTACCACTGCACAGACTCCAGGGCATGGGGAAAGGGGACACAAGGCTGGGCAGCCCCAGCAGCAGCCCCAGATTGTGGCCGGAGCAGCCAGCATCCAAACCCTGGCCATCCCTGCCATGCATCACCCATCCTGGGGACACGCACGGGGGAAACTGGGGTTCTCCCCATGGGTCCCTGCTACCCAGGAGGGTGCTGCCCTCTCTGCAAGGACAAGGACGTCCTTGGGTGCAGCCACCCAAATTCCCCTGCCCTGCTCCTCCCTGCCTGGCTGCAATCGTGGCGTGGCACAAAGCAAGGTCTGACAGCCCCTACCCAGGTGCCATGGGGAAGAGGCAGCACAAGGGAAGCTCTGGGCTGGGGGAGGGACGGCTGCCGGCCCCAAAGCCTCTCAGACGAGTGCCTCCAGCCCCTGCCTCCTCGCGGGGCTGGCCCAGCTATTCAGAGAGAGCCCAGCAGCGCTGCACAAAGGCTTTTTCTCTTAAGCAGAGAGGCGAGGGAAAGCAAAACCTCTCCATCCAGCTGAAAGCACCAGGGGAGTGACAGGTAGGTAGAAGTAATTACTCAAATTGGAATTTGGGGTAATTATGTTCTGCCTTCCTGCAATTTGCCCGGTGGGGAAGCCTTTTCACAACCCCCCGATAAAACAGATTTATCATCGGCTGAACACCAGGTCCTTCCCTGTAATCTTCAAACTCAAACATACATTTCTCTGATCATAAATTAGCAATACTTGCACTCGCTCGCTCAAAGCTTTTTCTCTCTTCCCCCTCTCCAGGTTTTCCACATCCTACAGAAACGGAAGAGCCAGGCTCCGGCTGGTTATTTTAAAAGACAGCACTCAGGCAGGCGTGCCAGGCGGGGAGCGGGGGCTCTCCTCCTCCGCTCGGGGTCCGCAGGCTCCTGCACGCCGGCTGCTGCCTCGCCCGGCGCTTCCCAGGGGTGCTTTGCCCCAAAGCCAACGCGTGGCCGCTTCCTTTCAGATGCGATTCGTGCTTGAAAGGGTTTGGCTTTGGGTCAATAGAAAAATCTAAAGCCAGAGGTGGGGAAGCCCTGAGATGGGGAATGAATGGCAGGGAAAGCCCCGTGCCCCGTGAGATGCCGGTGCCTGGCCCAGTAGCCTCGGAACAGCCTGGCTCGTGCAGAGGGAAGAGCCACGCTTACTGGCGCTTTTACCCATCTCCCCGTTTCCCCCCGGTCAGACAGCTCGGTGTGCTCGGCCGGCGGATGGGGGACGGTGCAGGAGCAAAGAGCGACCTTGGAAACGGTGCTGGAGAAACCTTCCCCCTGCAGCAGCGGGGGCAGCGAGGCTGCTGGCCACGTGCAGGGGGCCGTGTTCCTCAGCCAGGAGCAGCCACAGGGGGGGAATGCCCCCATTTGGGGGACACGCCAAGCAGCTTTCACCCCCCCTCAAGGAGGAGCGAGGCCACCGTCACTGCTGGCTGCAGAGGGGACACCAGCTCATGTGCTCAAGCATCCTCTAGAGCCACCACATCTCCCTGGGCTTGGTGCTGCACAACAGAGACCCCCCCCCTTCGGCTCCATCACCCCCGGGCTCCCCGCAGCCCCCACCCCAAACCAGGGCTCTCCGAGTGCTTGGCTCTGCAGGAATTGGGTTAACCCCCGCGGGCCCCCCCGGGGACACGTGCCTCCCCGAGGCGTCAGGGCTCCTGTTGACAAGACCTAACGCAACGCTGCTAATAATAGCTGCGTCTTGGTCGCATCTCCCATCCCGGAGCAGCTCGTTGTGATGAGTCCCCGAGCTGGGAGGAAGAGGAGGAGGAGGCTGGGAAAGCCCCAGGGTGCTCAGGCACCCCCAGGCTGGCTGCAGGAAGGGGTTGGTTTGCTGCAGGTTATTTCTACGTTAAACATTCAGGATTTGGGGGAAGGGGACATGGAGAGGGAAAGAATGTGTTTTATTCTTTCTCTTCCCTTTGGTGTGTTTTTCCTCCTCCTTTTTCCAGTGGTGAAGTGGAAAATGGGGAGAGGAAAAGCCCAATATATATATATATATTTTTTTGTCTCAGTTCCCATTGTTGAGTTGCCCTGCAGAGGCCCGGGCAGCTGTCTGCACCCCAGTGATAATTCATGATCAGTGCTTTCATCTCCAGAGCCATTGCAGCTCCCATCTAATGAATCCCAGTACCGGGATCCTTAAAAAAATAAATAAATAAAAATAAAAATAAAAATAAACAAACAGATCTGGAAATTGAGGTGCTGAGAAGCAACACAGTGTGACCAGGTGGCCATTACTATTTACTCCATTAGTGTTAGGGATGTACAACCTCAGTGACCTTAAGGCACTGCATGGGATCTCTCCATATGGGATGCTGTACAAATATACACAGGGAATGCGGCTCTGGCCAGTCCAGGGGGGCTGGGGACAGGGAGTGGGACACATCCAACCCAAGCAGGGGGACACATCAGGATCCTGCGCCAATGCCGGGTGATGGAAGCACGTCAACGGCTTCAGCAGGGCTATGCAAGCGCTCCAGCCATTAGCTGCACAAACAGCCACCCTAAACGATCGCACACGCTAAGCACAAATCGGTGCCTTGAGCCAACAGCCAGTTAAGTGCTATAAATAAAGCTGTTATCATCTGTGCCTCACTCGCTGAGCAAGCCGGGCCACAGCACTTCCTCCCCAGCAGCGTTTAAGGGTGATTTCTAGCCCGGAGGAGGCCAGGAGCTCGTCAGCATCCACAGTCCGGTGGCCTTTTTCCATCCTGCCATTGATTTTGCATTTGGCCAATAAATCCACTGGTTGCCTGCCCCGGTTGCGGGCTGTGGACAGGGCTGCCACACTGGGGACATTGGGGCTGGCTGACATGGACAAGGCCACTGGCCTGGGCAGGGGACCTTTGTTATCTCTGTGACCTCTTCCCAGCTTGCCTGGGTCCTAGGAGGGGTAAAAGCCTCCTTCCTCCTCCTCCTGTTGCTGCTGCTCCAATTCCTGACGCAGGTCTCTGACCCCAGTCACCACCGCACTGCTCCCCTTAACCCTGCAACAAGCTGCCTGCACCGTCCTGGCAGAGGAGATGTAAAAGGACAGAAAAAGGTGGCTCTGTCCCCAGGTGGTGGCCAAGGGACACAGCCCAGTGTGGCACAGGGAGCTCCTGGTCACGTTGGTGGGGGGAGAGCAGAGAAGAAATCTGGGTGAGGAGGGTGGGAGCGGGAAGAGGACGGGCATGTCAGGGGGAGAGGAGCTCATTTCCCACTGTGGGAAGAAGCCCAGGCAGGAGAGGATGGAGGCAGCTCTTGGACAGGCGCAGCAGCGTGCAGAGTCCCTGGATGCCACATGCTGTCCCATCTCCCCCCTAATCAACCCATGGGAAGGAGCAGGCTCATGTCCTGCCCCACAGGAGACAGAGAGGGGCAGAGGAGGGGGAAGGCTGCTGCTCTCCATGGCTTGAAGGCTTTCCCCTCCCTGTTTTGATGCTGCTAATGATGCACGGGACAGGGGCTGGGAGGACAGCACGGAGAGGAGGGCAGGTTGGAGGAGGAGGGGGGCCCATATGGAGATACTTCTCCCAGAGAGTGGCAAGATGCTGAGCTGGCGTGAGATTGGGAGCTCACCGAGACTTTGGCTGTTGGAGCCAAGCAATCAATATGTGAGAATCCAGCCCAGCAAGGAAGGTGACCTTGAGCGTCAGAGAGAGACGGCGAGCAGAGAGCTGCATGAATTACACACGGAGATGTGCTCTGGGCGAGGGAGGAGGGATAGAGGGGACAGGAGGACAGGCAGGACACGAGCCCTGCCCGGCCGCTGCTGAGCCTGCTGTGAGCCATGGAGAGGGAGGTCAGTGCCTGGTGCTGCTCTGCTCCTCCCGGTCCATCCCGTGCCAGCCGGGATGCAGCCCTGCACGCCCCTAAAGCAAAACAGCTCGGAAGCAGCCGCCAGTCTCCCCCATCCCCACCGAGCAGGGCTGCTCCCCTGTCCCACTTCCTCCAACCATCTCCGGCAGCGCAGCCTCCACCATTTCCCAGCTGCTTTGAAGCCCCGCAGCTCCCACTGTTCCTCAGCGAACGCTCCCGAGATCAGAGCGATGCTTTGCCTCTGCATGGCTCCAGCTGACGGCTCCTAACTGCGGGCCCTGCACTAATTTCTCTCTCTCGGGCTGCTCCGCTCCCTCCCCTGCTGCTGCTCGGCCCCGTGTGCCTGCAGCAGGGCTGGCGTCTGCTGGCCCCGTCCACTCTGCTCAGAAGCATCACGTGCATCTCAGCAGAGATCCGCAGCCCCTTGCATGCCTACACGCACGGGACAGTCCGTGCAGCCCTAAAAAGCCTCTGAAGTGGCTTTAGATCCAGGCAGGTCCCTGGAAGCAGTGCATCAGCAGGGCAGAGCCGCAGACATCAGGGATGGATTGCAGCCAGGAGTCCCAGCTGCCCGGCCACAGACCCGGGGTAGTGAGGGTGACAGGGGGGTGGCCGGGTCTCGGACACACTGCCGAGCTGGAGCAGGGCTGTCCCGCTGGCAGCAGGACTCAGCAGAGCCCCTCGAAGGGGCCTCCAGCCGCGGGGAAGGCTCCGTGCCTCCATGCCAGCCCCGCAGCAGGATTCTTCCAGCCACATTGGGGTGCTCAGGGAGAGCCCAGGCACCTGATCCCCACCGAGGACATAAGGGACTTCACAGGGGTGGGAAAGGGCCATGGACCAGCAGCAGAAGGGGGGTGCCAGCCACCCGGGGGGCCTGCCATGCTGTTCCCTGCCAGATGCTACAAAGGCAGGCTCTGATTTCTTCTTCCCCCTCAGCAGCAGCAAGGGCACGAGAGCACAGGAAATACCTCCGCCAGCAGAGCGATGGGGCTGAGCCCCCCAGCAGCCCCCTCCTGGGGCTTTGGGGAAGGGGAAGACAAAGACCTGCTGCCCCCTTCTCCTATGGATACGAGGGGACCCAAGGGCCACACAAGATGTGACAGCACTGCTGAACCTCAGCTCCCCCCCAGCAGAGCTCCCCGAGTCACCCCACTGTGGTTATTAAAGTTTGGTTNGCCCCCACCTACCTCACTCTCCTCTCACCTGAAGCAAACCTCCCCCCCCAGCTGCTTTTACCACCTCTGCAAACACCGAGCACCTGGGCAAGGGCTCCCAATCCGCACAGCTTTGTGCTGGGCTCTCCTCCAGCTACGTGGGCATGCCCATGAGTCTCTCTGAAACGACAGAACAACCCCAAAAGGGAGATAAACAGCAGAGACTGAGTTTGTAGTCCGGAGTTAAGGTCAGGCATTTCCAAATACTCTGCCTTGCCATCTAGTGGGATGAACGTGAAGGACCAAGGCTCACGGCTGGGAAAAGTTGGGTGATTCCATCCCGCTGGAGCCGAGCCTGGCTGCCAGCATCCCTCATCCCACAGGAGCAGATGAGGTCGCTGGGGCTAGAGGCCAGTGCTAAAGTGTCAGAAGGATGGATGGTGAAGGAGGAAGGTTATGGGGATGGGCAGACAGGGACAGATAGATACAGCTGTTTAAAGGATGACATGACAACGGGGCTAATAAATCCTGGTATTTTAGAGCCTGCAAGGAAAGGCTGGAGCAGCTCCAAACTCCTTCCACCATTTACGAAGGGTCCTGGCTTTTGGACGGACACAGCCTGTGGCTGAGCAGCCCCGCTTTGGGCTTCACGTGGAAAAGAAAGGCAAGGGCAGAGCGGTGCTGCACGCACACACGCACCCCGCGTGCCACCGCTGCTGGCACGCTTGTGCCCGTGCCATGCCAGCGAGGCAGGCTCGCAGGCACGAGTGCCCAGCGGCGCTCACAGCGTGCCCATATATGAGGAGCTGGATCTTTTCTCGAGCTGCCGTAGTTTGCCTCCCCAGGCCTGGAGGATGTGGGCTGAGCTCAGTGGTTTCAGTTCAGGATTTTGGATTCTCCAGGGATGTGTCATCTCTCTCACGGTACGCGTGTTTATTACATGTGTTTAAAAATATAGCGGATGAATACATTACATTTAAAATATCTCACCACTGGGCAGCTCTTTTCAGGTTTTGAAGGCTGGGATGACACGAGATATTTTAACCACCTCCAAATGACTCTTTGCTGCTGGGTGCGGGGATGTTTGGCTCCAGGCTTTGCCGCAACTGAAGCAGACCCAAACCGCAGGGCACTGGGCACCTTCTGGGCTGCCTCCAGGTCCCAGCCAGGGTCAGGGTCCTTGATGGACCCAGGCACAGCCCAGGGGACAGCCCATCCTGCAGGTCAAAGCTGACGTGGCCAAAGCATCTCCTCTCTGCAGCAATGCAGCTCCTGTCCAGGAAACACCCAAACCAGACACGGAGGGGTCTTCCCAAAGCCCCCAGAAGGGAACTGAGGAAGGAGCGGGACATGGGGAAGTCCCCATCCTTGCAAGCCAGAACAGGTCACAAAGCAGCTGCTGGGCTGGGTGAGGGCTCTCCATTGCTCTCGCTGTTCAGAACAGGACACTGAATGCATTTTTAAAGTCTTCATTTTATTACAGCTGCCCACACCCTCCTCCATTTGCCCCAGAACTGGGTTCACCTGCATGCAGAGGCTCAGCTCGTGCCAGGGTTAAATACATCTGCCTTAACCCCACCTTTTCCATGGGACAGCAGGAAACGAGGGGGTACTGGTGGTGGTGGTGGGGATGCTCCCCATCAGCAGCCGGTGGCGGGGCTCAGACGAAGCGTCCCATGGGCAGCCGGGGCAGGCAGAAGTAGGCGTTGGGGAAGAGGCTGAGGTTGATGGGGTTGCCATCGAGGCGGATGTCCTCCAGCGCCCTGCGGATGTGGCTGTGGTCTTGGCTGTCGCAGAACGTGTCCTTGTGCATGGTCTGGATGTTGTTGTTCTGGAAGGGGAGGCAAAGGGGAAAATGGGATCCAAAGGTGCAGAGGAGGTGCAGGGGGCTCTGCATCCCCCCAGAAGGCAATTTGCTGTGAGAGGTGGGTCGTGTCTCACCTGGAGGTGCAGGGAGCGCAGGCTCTCGGGCAGGGGCGTGGGGATGTAGTCCAGCTGGTTATTGGACAGATGGAGAAACTGCAGCTGCTTCAGCTCCTGTGGGAAGAGGCGAGAGGTGAAGCTCCCTGCTCCCAGCCATGCTCCAGCCCTCGGCACCATCCCTACCACCCCTTGCCATGGCAGGTCTGGGCTAAAAACAGCCAGGTTGGGCTGTGGGCACCCGGCACAGCTCAGTGCCCACTGCCAGCCCTGGCACCCACCCGGAAAGCTTCAGGCTGGAGGCCAGCGCTGGGGATCATGTTGAGACGGGCATCCAGCCTGATGATGCTGCGGGGCAGCTTGGGCAGCGCCGTCAGCCTGTTCTCAGGCAGGATGAGCTCCTGCAGGCTGGGGAGGAGGCGGAAGGCATCTGTGTCCACCCAGGAGATGGAATTGCTCGTCAGGTCTATTCGCTTCAGCTTCTCTGGTGGGAGAGGAGGGAAGGGGGTGCATGGGTCACACACCACCACTTGTAACCCCCAAAACTGCCCCAGCACAGAGCCTGGCCCTCCCCTTGCCTCGACATACTCAGCCCCGTGAAATCACTGGTCCGGATGGCGCTGATGCGGTTGAAGCGGGCGTAGAGGTAGGCGGTGTCCGGCGGCAGCAGCGGGATGTGCTCCAGGTCGGCATCGTCGCAGTAGACGGAGGTGCTGATGCAGAGGCAGCGCAAGCAGCCAGGGAGCCCTGGAGGCAGAGAGGCAGCTCCGGGCATGGCACGGCTCAGCTCAGCATGGCACGGCTGCCCCGTCCCCCCCATAGCACCCCAGCTCAGGTGGGTCCAGCCTTGTGGGCACACGCGCTCTGTAGTGCCCGGAGCGCTCGGCCCAGCACCTTCGTCAGCAGAGCAGCCCGGCAGCACCCGGCCAGGGAAGGGCCAGGAGGCACCAGCCAGCAGAGCTACAACAAACAGTTCTGCTCGGGACCAAGCAGCTCCCGCGGGAGAGGGGGAGATGCAAGGTTCCCAAGCACAGCGGCGTTGCACCCAAGGCTCGCTCGGACCCCTTGTTTTTTTCGACAGAAGCAAATGCAACAAAAGGAAGCAAAAGAAAACAGTTTTGCAATGAGCAGAACACCTGGCTGTGCTGTGCAAGGGTCCCAGCGAGCCAGGCAGGGGCGGCAGGAGGGGGCAATGCCCTGTGCCCCCCATGCACGCTCCCTCTCCTCTCCCCCAGCGCCCGCCAGACTCCGCATCCATTAGTGGGAGAGTTCAAAGCAGCAAGGCAACAATTTCCCTTTGCCTCCTACTTAATTTGTCCCAGTCCGGAGTGACAGAAAATGAATAAAGATATTTATCCCTCGCTACAGGATTTTAATTGTCACTAATCTAATTGCTACTCTGTCCGACTCTCGCAATGCCTCTGCTCATTAAGATGTTGCTGGTGTTTGCTGGAGCTCGTTTCCCAGAAATGTCTTGCTGCAGCGCTCCTGCCTGCTGTGTGATAAGGCAAACCCCAGCACCCCTCGTCTCCCCACTGCCCAGGCAGAGCAAACAACTTCTGCTGTCTGCTGGCGGCGAAAGGGTTTGCTCCCTTTCCTGCAGAGCACCATCCGTGCCACCCCGGGATGTTTGGCTGCATTGCATGGAAATGAGACATCGTTGGTCTGCACTCACCCTGCGCGGTGCTGGGCCCCGGCGGCGCTGTGCGGATGGGGCTGGGGGTCGGAGGCTGCAGCTTTGGCGTGTGAGCCGTGGTGCCCACCTCTGGGAGAGCCTCATGGTCCCTCGGGCGGGGAGCCAGGGTCCCAACCTCGATCTGCAAACACAGCCAGGGTGTGAGGGCTGAGCGAGTCCTCCTGCTCCCCACTGGGGCAGGGGGTCGGGGGCACTGGGCAGGTCTGGTCAGCAAGCCAGCTCCCCCTTAAATGGCTCTCCTAGCCCTTCAGGGGCCCCTCTCTGGCTGCCCAGAGGGATGCAGATGCCTCATCCTGCCTTTCCCTGGTCCATCCTGCAGCGATGCTCTGGCCAGGCGGGACACAAGGAAGCTGGAGGAGCCTTGCCACCAGCAAGAGCAGAGGAAGAGCCACCAGGGCTCGTAGGCTTGTGCAAGAGGCTGGGCTGGTTCCTGGACCAGCCCCTGCCTCCCTTCCCCTGGCTGCACCGAGGTGAGACCTGCCCCATGCGCTGGTGCTCCCCTGTGTCCCCCTCACCTGCGGAGCAAGGTCACCGTAGTCATAGAGCTCCTCGTAGTTGCTCAGGTCAACGATGTCCCCATAACTGTCCAGTGTCAGGTCGTAGTTGTCCAGGTCCAGGTTTTCGTAGACTGCAAGGTCCAGTTTTGGCTTCTCCACCTTCCTTCTCTCCTCCTTGGCTGGGACAGCCCAGGCTGCCCCCAGACACAGGCTGGCGATGCCCACCCAGGCCAGGGCCCGCATCCTGCACCCAGCCGGGTGCCCTAAAACGATTGCAAAGAGGCGAAAGCAAAGAGGGACAGGAAGGCAGGACCAGCGCACCGGCCGCAGCCAGCCCCACTCCTCAGCTGTGTCGGGGAGCTGCGGCCACCACGGGGGATGAGGTTTTCTTTTCTTTTCAGCCCATTTCACGCTTGGCTGAGCAGCCGTGCACAAGAGGCCCCAAGCAGCTGGGCTGCCCTCACTTTCCGGCATTCCCATCCCCGAGGAACCGGTGAGGGGCTCGGGGTACCCTGTGCTGCAGCGTCACCCACCCACCAGGCTGCGCGCCCACGCATGCACCCTCAGCAAAGCAAGCAGAGGGGTCTGGCACCCAGCAGCCCCCCATGTATCTCTCCCAAATGAAATGCAAAAGCAATGATCCCGTGCACCCTGAACTGAGGATGCTGCTCCCCAGTTTCTGCTGGTTTCCCACAGATCAAACCTTTACAAGTGCAACAAAAGCCTTTAGCCCCCTGCATGCATCACCAGCCCCCAACGCTCCCAGCCCTGCAGCTTGTCCCAGCCCCACATGGGAGCCCCCGGGCTCAGCTCGGTGCTGAAGGAGCAGAAAGAAGCAGGCACCATGCATGTACCCCCTATCCCCTCCTTGGCACGGGACAGCCCCCGGGCTGTTGCGCTGGTCCCAGGAAGGGTTTCTGGGTTTGTAATGCCTGGAGAGGAGGGATGGAGGGGCCTGGCATGGTTGTTGCTGAGGGGAGAGGCAGGATGTGGCCAATCAGGCTGGCAGCCTCTGGCTGTCCCCAGCCCCCCCACCAGGACCTTATATTGTCCCCATGGGCAAGCCAGCCCCGTGGTGGCTTTCCTCCAACAGCCCAGGCTTGTGTCTGGAGCTGTGATGGATGGGATGAGTCGAGATAGGGACCACACTGTGCTCCCTGCCCTCTGTGTCCCCAGGGATGACGGGGACACACAGCCCTGGGCAGAGGGGACACAGCCAGCTCCGTCCCTGCCCCAACCAGCCCAGGGAGCCATTTCCAGCTGCAGCTGTCCCCATGGGTGCAGGAATGGCAGAGCACCAGGCACAGCCCCCGCTGCTGATGGGGTTTTCCACCAGGTGGGACGCCAGGGTGCAGAGAGCACCCCAGCCCTGGGGAGAGTGTGTGCCCCCTCTTTCCCCAGGGTTTGGGGGTCCCTGCTCATCATGGGCCCAGCAGCAGCCAGAGGGCTTGTGACATTCAGCTCATCCACCCTCCTTGCTTCCCCCCCCTGCTCGGCCCCTCTGTGCAATGTTCCTTTGGAAACATGGGGGCGGTTTGGGGAGGGGGAGCAGGCGTGGATGTAGCAGGGCAGCACTGCTCCCCCTGCCTGGGTGGGATGGGAGACGTCCCCCATCTCCCCCTTCATGCACCCACACGCACAGGGGGGCTGCTGGATATTTGCCACCTACAGCTCATGGCCCCAGCTCCTACGGGTGCTGGGGAGCTGTCATTGCCCAGGACATCTCCTATGGGGCTGGGACACCCCGGGACAGGTGCACACGCCAGCCCCGCAGGCTCCTCACAGCGCCGGGCAGCCTGGTGCACACGCAGTCACCCACCACCGTAAAAACGTTCTCCTCTCTCGCACGCAGCTCGCAGCCCACGCGCTCACCCACCCGAGACGTCGCACCCATCTGCCGGTGCTCGCTGGGCAGGCGGGGACACCCTCGCAGCAGGGACCGTCCTCATCCACGCACCCACGGCCCCAGCCCACAGTGGATGGGGTGGAGGGGCTGTCCCCACGCACGACCCCCCTGCCAGCGTGGCCCCGGCCCCCTCAGCCCGGAGCAGAGCAAAGGGCCGCCGCTAATCTCCGTTAAGCCCCTCATTAGGCGGCTCAGCAGCCACCGTGATGGAGGCGATGTGGCAGCTGGGGGGGCATCGCGGCTCAGCCCCCCTGTTTCTGTGGCACTCAGCTCCTCCGGGAGCAGGGGCTGACTTGCCTGGGGAGGCAGCAAGTGGATGCCCGCCCCGGGAGCGCATGATTCACGCTCCGATCACAAAACACGGGGATTTAATTCTACAGCAGGAAAACATAAGGGGAGCTCGCTGCCTGCTCTGCACACACACACGCGCACACCCGTGCACGCTCCCGTGAGCAGCCCCACGCCGGAGCCCATGCGTTCACACCCGCACCCACACCCGTCCTCCCTCTCTGCTCATGATTCACGTGGGGAGAGCAGCAGCGAAAGGAGATTTTGAAGCTGCAGCGATGGGCAGAAGGATAAATCGCTGCCTACACCCATTCTGCTCATGTGCAAGCACGCATGCGCCCCGTACAGCCGCAGCCCTGGGGGTCCAGGCTCGTTCCTGTGGGTGGGAGTCGCCTTCCCCACATGTCCCAAAGCCCACCCGTGCTGCCCCCTGTGGCAAACTCACCCTGGGGACGTTTGTCCAGCTTCCCCAGGAGCACCAAGGCCACATGGAGCAGCTCAGCCCTGGTTTCGCACAACCTGCCCCAACACAGCGCATGCGGCCGTGCTGGCTGGCAGGGATGATAATGCCCATCAGCTGCACCCACAGCCCCGGGTGCTGCAGCCGAGGTCGGGCACTCCTAATTAGCAGGGATGCTCGTTAGGCCAGGCACATGCTCGAGAAGCCTGCCAACAGGCTGCCGCGGGCAGGGGAGCCCCTGGGTGCACCCAGGTGAACTCCAGCTTTTGGGAAGGCTTCGTGGCCCCAGGGGAGGAGCTGTGGTCCCGAATGAAGCAGCGGCAGCTCCCATGCTGTGGGGAAGCTGCTGCTGGAGCAGAGAGAGGCAGGTCCGGCCGCGGCTCTGGGTCCCTTGTGGATCACTTTATTTTCACTGCTGCGGAGAGTAGGAGTGAAAATACCATTAAGTTGAAATCAGTTGAGAACTACATATGTCTCTAGATATATCTGTACAGTCTACCAGTATATATACACATTATATATAAATATATACATAGGGTCTCCGGGTTTAAGGCTGAAACCTGTCGAACCCAACAAAGCCCATTGGAGGAAGACTTGGAGAAGAGACTTTTATTATAAAAAAAACCAACAAACTCAAATTAGCACAGGGGTTCAACCATCCTTCCAGCGCTGGCTGCAGCCCGGCTCTGGTGCATGCAGGGCACGTCGGAAGGGAGGGAGCTCCCTGCAGGGAGCGTCCCCGTCCCCTTGCCAGGGAGCGGGACACGGTGCCCGTCCGTGCCCATCCCAGAGAAGGGTCATTGTTGGTGGCTGAACACCAAGGAGGTAATGGCTGGTTTTTTTGGTTTATTGCTTTAACGCTTATTTTGATTGGAATTTTTTTGTTCCTCTAATGCTCGGCCTTCAATCTAAATCCTGAGAATCGGGAAGAAAAAAAGAGAATAACCCCCTCTAAACCCGGACACCCTATATATGCAGGTACACCTATCCAAGAGGGAAGTGATACATGTGGAAATGGGGAGAAGAGGGGATAACAAATAGCTTTTCCAAAAGAGTAATTCTTCCCTTTTCTTTTCCTTTCCTTTTTCCAAAAACAACAACAACAAAAAAGACAAACAAAAAAACAAAAACCAAAACCACAAGGCAAAACCAGACGTGTGTGTTCGGTTTGAGAGAGCAACAGAGCGAAGCCTGTGGGGGTGGGAGCGCAGGGAGGAGGAGAGAGGGGCCGTGAGAGCGGAGCGGGGATGTCCCGGGTGGAACCCGGCCCGGCAGAGCCCGGCTTCACACCCACGTCAGCATCTCAGCACGGGGGTGGCAGGATGCGGGGGGCTGCAGCCCGGTGCTGCTGGGGGGGATGAAATCAGGNCGGCCGCAAGGGCCCGGGAGCCCCCCGAGCGAGGCAGAGCAGAGGCTGAAGCCTCCGAAACAGCGCGAGGCTGGACGAGCGGCTGCCTCGCCCGGGCCCTGGGACGTGGCTCTGGCCACGAGGTGTCGTTGCCGGCCCTGCCCGGCGGTGCCAGCCCCGGTCCCCCCCCCGCCGGTCCGGTCCCCGCTCCCCGAACCGGCCGGGGGACGCGGGACCTCGGCGGGGGCCCGGCA
>VXAA01004890.1:0-31120 GCA_013399115.1 Anseranas semipalmata | reverse complement strand
CCCCCCCCGGGCAGCCCAGCTCCGTGGCGGTTTGGTTTTTTTTTTTTTTTTTTTTTATTATTTTTTCCTTAGGGATCCACGGGTGGCAGCGGCCACAGGACCCACCCGGAGCGATGGGAGGTGGTCCGTGGGCACGCAGCCCCTTGGCTTCCCAAAGCAAGGAGAGGGGCTGTGCCCAGCTCCAGCGCTCGCTGCGGTGCCATGAACAGGGATGCAGCTGTCCCCAGGCTGGACGGACTCAGGTTTTAGGATTTTGTGGCTTCTTGGGTCTGGTATTTGTGGCTGCCTTTGAGCTGAAACAGCTCCAGCCCGGGGCCGTGTGACAGTTGTCTCACTGCACTGCTTGGTCCTACGCTATCACCTCCCCTCCCCAAACTGCTCCCTCATCAGCTCCAGCAGGAGATGCCTTGGGCTAGGACCAAGCCCACCTTCCCAAAACTCTGCCAGGTCAAGGGGAGAGACAGAGCCAGCTCCAGAGCTGGCCTGGGTCGGGGCAGGCGAGGCAGGGCTGATGCTGTGACCTGGGATGGCCGCTGTGATGCGGTGCCATCCTGCAGACAACGGTCCCCAGGGATGCAGAAGCCACACGTGCCCACTGGAGGCAAGGAAAGGGGGGGACACGAGAGGGATGGAGAGGCAGGGTGTGAGCAGGGGGAGAGGGAGGCAAAGGGAGTCCCAAGTGTCAAACGCGGACGGGGGTCGAGTCTCTGAGCAAAACCAAGTCCTGGGAGACGCGCAGGGCTAGAAAACCACGGACTGCAGGAGGCGGAAACACATCATCAGGTCCAAGGGGATGGGGGGCTTCAGGAGGTTCCCATCCAGCCGCAGGTACCGGAGCCGGGGCACGCTGTCCAGGTCAGAGGGGGAGAAGTCCTGGATGGACATCAGCGAGGTGGGGCAGATCTGCGTCCCGTTGATTTCTGCAGGGAGAGAAGGAAAAGCAGGGTGCAGGTTAGAGGACTGAGGAAAGGGAAGGCAGAGAGGGATGCTAGAGCCCCCCCTCCCTGCTCATCTGTCCCTGTCCTCCTGGGGGCACCCCCAAAACAGGGTTGTGACGAAGACAGGGTCATTTGAGAGAGAAAAGGGATCACTGCGAATGTGAAACCTGCCTAGCCAGTCCCAAGCCATCAAACAGCCACCCCCTCCCTGCTCATCTGTCCCTGTCCTCCTGGGGGCACCCCCAAAACAGGGTTGTGACGAAGACAGGGTCATTTGAGAGAGAAAAGGGATCACTGCGAATGTGAAACCTGCCTAGCCAGTCCCAAGCCATCAAACAGCCACCACTAAAACCTGCTTCAGCACTGTTACACCAGAGATAACATTAACAACTGCTGATCTGGCTTGTTGCCTGCTGCTGGATTTCCATGCACTGCCCCCCAGCCCAGGGCCTGCGTCACAAGGAGGAAAAATAAATAAAAAAAAAAGGAAACGAAAATTCTCATGTCATTACACAACTCTAGGGACTGAAATCTTATAAAAGCTGGGTAAAAAAAAAAAAAAAAGCAAAAGAAAAGCTGGGACATGAGGTGCATGGCCAGGCAGGCATCTCTCCATGGACAGCCCCAGCAGGACCTGGGTACCCATATGAGCACCCGGAGCCAGCAGCAGTCCCCACATTCGCCCCAAGGCTCCCTCAGCGACAGTTTGGTGCTGCTCAAATAAAAAGCAGATTAACCTGCGTCTGAGCCAGCCATTCATCACTGTGTCCCTCTTCCCTGGGAACTGACTCCGGTGACCCCCTTCAGAGCAGGGACGTGGGCTCGTGTGGGTTTTGCCCCTCTCCCTGTCACCACATCCCACAGTGCCATCAGTGCTTGGCTTCAAAGGAGCCGGTTTCTTGCTCGTCCCTTCCTGGCTGATGCTGCAGCCGGTGCCTGGGCCGTGCAGGAGCCCCCTGTTAAAGCCGCGCTGTAATTTTACACCTCCTCCTTGGCAGCAGGCTGCTTTTGCACATAAAGCCACACACCACCACTGCCCAATAAACACCGCAGCGTGTCCAAGTGCTTGTGTCACACCACGTGCTGGGACCAGCGTCCTGCCTGGCGGCTGCTTCACAAGCAAATAGCACCCTGTGCAGGTCCTGCAGCTCCACGAAGCCCACCGCAGCCAGAAATACAAGAGCCCAACTCTCTTTCCCTGCTGCACGTGGAGGGTTTCTGGCAGGAGCGCTGCATTCTTGCTCCCCTGCAGATAGCAAGGACAGCAGGCTGCTGGACCTCTAAATGCAGAAACATCTGGGGTGACCAGAAATGGGTCTCTGTCTTCTTCTCTAATGTGCTGGCCGTGTTTACACGTTTCACAGGCCAGCACCTCTCCCAAGAAATCACTGTGCTTTGCCTGGAATGGTGTGAAATGGCCCCGGTTGGTTTGCCAAGACAACCTCCATCACAGCCCTGTTCTCCCTGTTCCTTCCTCTGTGAGGCTCAGCTCAAGAGCTAAGCTGGGTTATTTCTAACCATCTTGACTGTGGATTTGGCATCTGTTCTTAAAATATGTGCACAGACTCTCCTTTTTAAATATCCCTATTTCTGAGCCTTGCTGGGGAAGTAACTATTTAGATGGCAGGTAGCCCCAGAAAAGAGCTGCCCATGACAATGAACAAGAAAAGCCCTGCAGCAGCAAGGGGAGAATTAGCCCTGCTTCTCCACTGCCACCCTAATCCCTGGGGCGTCCTTCCCCATGTCCAAATCCATCCTCTGCAGGGCCTCGTTCACCTACAAAAAATCCCCAGCTCATCTCACCATTGCATCCCCCTTTGAAAGGTTCACATCCTACTGGGCAAAAAATGCCCTTTTTAAAGAAAACGCTTGCCATCCCCAAGCCTATCTGCTCCCTGAGCCTCTCCCCAGGCTCCCGACCGGCCAACGCAACTCACTTTCAATGGAGTTGTTGTTTAGGTAGAGGTGCTCCAGCTTGGGGCTGATGAAAGGGACATTGGTGAGCTTGTTGTGGGCCAGGTGCAACACCAGCAAGTTGGTGAGGTTGAAGGAGTTCTTGGGGAGCCCCTTGTCAGAGATCTGGTTGTAGTTGAGCCGGATGAATGCCAGGTTGGGAAACTCCTTGAAGTAGTCACTGGGGATGTCTTCGATGTTGTTCCTGTCCAGGAAGAGCTGGTGGATGGCACTGGGCACCCCAGGCGGCATCTTCCTCAGGATGTTGTGGGCGAGGTTGAGTTGCATGAGGTTCTTGAGTCCCTTGAAGGTGTTCTTGTTGAAGACCCCGTCACTTAGCTTGTTGTGGTGCAGGTCCAAGAGCACCAGGTTCTCCAGCTTGTTGAAGACCCCAGCAGGGATCTTGGAGATCTGGTTCCTGCTCAGACGCAGCTGCTCCAGGTTGGGCGGCAGGAAGGCAGGCACCTCCTTGAGCTGGTTCTTCTCCATGTAGAGGAAGATGAGGTTTTCCAGCTTCTCCAGGACCCGCTTGTCCACCTTCCGGATGCGATTGTTGTCGAGGTTGACCCATTTCAGCCCCGTGGCGTTCCTGAAGGACTCCTCCGGGAGGTCATCGATGAAGTTGTTCTGGAGGTAGAGGTAGTGGATGCGGGGCGGGATGATGGGGACCTTCCGCAGGTTGCGGCTGTCACAGTAGAGGGCAGAAGGGAAGTCCGGGGGGCAGTAGCATTCTCGGGGACAGTCAGGGAAGACGGAGGGGGGACCGGGTGGCAGGGGTGGGGGCAGCTCGGTGGGCTCGACGGGCTCAACAGGCTCAATGGGCTCAGGAGGCGGGCGGGTGGGTTTCCGTGGAGGCTTCCTCCGCTGCCCGCTCACCTCCGAGATCAGCACAAGAACAAGTGGGAGAAGCAATCTGAAGGCCACCTTCATGGTCCAGATGTTTGCCTGAGGGAGGCAACAAGAAGAGGTGGGTTAGGAAGTGCCCGATTTAGGTACCGCATCACCTCCCATCGCTGCCATCTCTGACAGCAGGAGTTTACCCCACAGCTCTACCAGTAACCTGCTATTTTCTCTCCTTCCCCTTGGAAGTTATCTTTACATCCAACCCCTCTCTCTAGCATGAGTCACTGAGATCCCCTCTCCCTGGCTCAGCTTTATGCCATTGTGGGGGGGGGTGCCTTTTTTCCAGTTTCATTTGTTTTGGGGGTGGTTTTTTGGTGTTTTTTTTTTTTTTTTCAGCTTTTTAAGGAATAGCCCATGGATGAAGGAAGAGTCACCTACATGCAAGCCACAGAAGTGAGTTCAGGGGTGATTCCACTCATTCAGCATCGGGAGGGAAAAGAGCTGCACAAGGGTTCTAAAACTGCAAGGAAAATGGGTGATAAATCTGGCAAAGGATAAGACAAGGGGTCAGGAAAACAGGAACGGAGAGCAGAAATCCCCTGACCAGTGGGGGAGCGAGCGAATGATGGGCCAGCAGGGGACATTTTCCTGCTCTGAGCCACAGCGTCCCTTCAAAGTCAATGAGAAGTGTCCCCAGTGATGTGCAGATGTCCCCAGTGCAGGACAGGAGCCCCGCTGCCGCTGCGCCCTCTCCCAGAAGGATGGATTGCCCCTTCAGCGGCCTTGATGGATTAGGGTTAATTTTGCTCTTGAGCCAAAAAATCAATGATTCAGCAACAAATTGGCTGAGCAACGGTATCGGAAGGCCAGCAGCAGTTAGCAGAGCAGCGAAGATGGATAGCGTTGTGCTTCAGGGACCAGGCTTTAATGCAGGACAGCACATTTCCAAGGCTGTGTGATAAAAAGGACATTTGCAAGATTACACACGGGCGATACCGAAGGTGTTCGGCTAGATGGCTCCCTGTGCTGCCCAAATAACCGATCCATCATACCCAGTCCCACTGCAAGGTGCTGGGCTGGTAATTTAGGGGGAGATCTGAAGGGATCAGGCAAGATCTCTGCTTGCCCCTAGCCCCGGGGAGCCCCTCCTGGACACCAGCCCAACAGCTCACACTCACCACCTCTCCCTCTCGACCACCTCCTGATTTCTGTGGTCGTTACCAAGCCCGTGGAGGCTTCCTGTCCCATCCCTGTCCTCCCTGCTGCTGCCTGGAACAGCAGCAACCTTCCCTGCAAGGCTGCTGCTGGGAGCTCTCCAGCTGACAACTTGAAGGATGGAGGAATCCAGCTCCTTGCAGACGAGCTCCCCAGAAAGCCCCATGCAGAAGGTGCTTTGGATGCTCCCCGGGCCAGCTGGAGCAGGCCAGGCTCTGTGCTTTTTGGGCAGCAGCAGATCCCCAGGGGTGTTCGCAAGGCTTTTCCCAGCGGCATTTGGCACCCCAGCGGGAACAGAGCCGAGCTGGATGCATGGCAAGGCAGATGGAGGAGCTCGGCAGAGCCAGGGTGGGAAGGAGAATCGAGTGAGGCGAGACAGGGAGGAAGGTGGGGAGGAAGATGGATCTCCTGCACTAACCGAGTGGCTGCCGTAGGAGACAACGCAGCTGGGATGGCAGCGTGGGGCAGAAGCCTTTGGTGATGCTGGAGCTAAAATCAGGCTGCCTCAGGCGAACGCAGCACCCACCACCAAACCCCTCCTGCTGCCTTTTCTAGCACAGAAATGCCTTCCTGGGTACCCCCTAGCACAGCAATCCCCTTTCCACTGCAGCATCCCACCAGGGTCCGCATCCCACCCGGGGTGCCCGGAGGGACCCTCAGTGGGTGCTGCTCCCAGCCCCTGGGGCCGCACCAGCCCCGCTCCCTTTGAAGCGATCCCACGCATTCCTGGGGCTCAAAGTAATTGACTTTCTCCATGAAAAGATCCTGTTCTCACCCCCCCCAGGCCCAGCCTGTTACTTTCCTTTTTGTCTCGCTCGGCTCCCATCTGGCTCTGTTTAACCCTACAAGCCTCTCATGCCTGCTGTTTTCAATCAGAGCTCTGGCATCTTGCTGGGGGAAGGGAGGATCGGGGGAAGAGCAACAGGACTCGAACGCTGCCAGATATTCAGCTCAGCAGTACTGCAGGCAGTCCCCTTTGGGGATGTACGTGCGTGCTTCTGTGCTGTCAGAGGACAGATTCAACAGCAGGCTGCAGAGAACATACAAATTCGCGACATGCAGGGCCCCTCCCTGGCCCCGCAGCATCCTGCTCCTCTCGCAGCCACGTGCCTCCCTGCACGCCCTCTCCCCCCTCCTTGTCCCAGACCTTTCCATAGGATTTTGCATCAGCTCCGAAACTCAGACCTGGATTTTCACACCCACAAAGCCCAGGGGAGCTGGGGGGGCTGAGGTCTGCATTTGGCTGGTTGTGGTGGGAGGAGGCAGCTAGGACGCGATCTTCCAGACAGCACTCGCCGCAGTCCAGGCGTTTGGCTCCCTGCTCCTGTGTCACCACGAGGGTGGAGGACAAGGCAGCGCCGTCACCCCATCGGGCTCAGGAGCTGGCTTGGCTCTCGGCCCCTTCAGAAACCACCCGGCACACATGCGCTGTCACCCGCGCCGTCCCCTCCACATTGAGGCTTTAATGCCACAGATGTTGAGGGACTCTGCTTATAGCAGGAATAGTCACAGAGCCAGAAATTCAGACCCAACAGCGGCACCATCACGTGCCGTTCGTCGGCACAGAAGGAAAGTGTCAGAAGGCAGATGCAGCCCCTCTGATCCGCTGTACCGCCTGCAACCCGCTGCCACGTCCCCATGGGGATGGGACCACAGCCGGTCTGCCCGTGGTGGCCAGGCAGGGCACAGGGCTGCCAAATGCCACCACAGCCCCTTGTGCTGTCCCCTCCAGCTGCACCCCACAAAGCTGCAGGTCCCTGCAGAGGCTCTGCTCACTGCCCCCAGCCCGCTCAGAGGAAGCAGGACCCACTCCCAAGCAGTTTGCAGGCAAGCAGCTCACAGCCCGCAGTGCCCACATCCAGAACACCATCTTCAGCCAGGCTTTTTGCAACAAGCCTGAGGCTGCCACAAGCTTTATGGTTGCCTCCAGCACGCTGGAAGGTTCAAAGCCGGCTCTCCCTGGACACAACACCATTGGCAGTCTGGTCTTTGTCGACTTTCACACAGTTGAATTTACTGGCATGACTGCAAGAAGCAGATTTCAAAATCCCATACCCCGATCCCGCACGAGCACTGGCTGCTGAATCTGCGGCACGGCGCCTGCTCTGCAAATGCCTTCGCTTGACCTTTCCCACCGCTCCCCGATGGGCAGGAGGGCTGAGATCCCGGGTACCCCTGAGGAATCCCTGCAGCTGGAATAAAGTTAAATCACGAAGCAACGAATGCACTCAGGAAACTAACTGCTTGGTGTGAAGAAAAGGCTCAATTCATGAACCAAAATTGTTCGGACACCTCCTGAGCTGTGGGCTGGGCTGAGCAGCTTGGCCCAGGTGCAAGACCAAGGCACCCAACAGATGCCAGCCCAGAGTTTTTCCCAGGAAGAGGCAGTTGCACACTCAGTCATCCTGTTGCAACTTACAAAAATTCAGCACAACAGCTGGAAATTCCAGCCCCAAATGCCACTGGTGTTTGCTTTCCAAATAGTTTATCTTTGCTGCATCTCACTAACCCACAGCTCCCAAGCAGCACTCGCCGCCAGCATGGCGACTGGTGCCAAGGGCAGGCAAAAATCACAGCCTCTGGGGGAAGAGGGAGCTTTGCAAAGGTCATTGGGGGATTTATCACAGGCAGAAGTCACAGCGCTCTCCCCTGGGTGCCTCCTGCCCTCCCCACCTCCTCCTGCAGCAGTCAGGCATGCAGAGAGCAGCAGCTGGCTCTGGACAGCTGTCGCTGATGTATCTGGGACCCCTGCTCCTGTAAAGGTGCCAGGAGGGATAAAGGAAGCCTTTGCCTTTAGGGAGGTGAGGGCAAAGACTCGAGGGCTGGACCAGGGACTCCTTCTAGCCCATTGCCTATAGCCCTGCTCCCTTCACAGCTTTCCCACTGCTGCCTCCAACTCCCATTGCACCTCTGTCCTCCAGGCTGAAAAACGCCCCCAGCCATGCTGGGAACCCGCATACTAAAGCGGAACAAGGAAGGCAACCTAAAAATAACCAAAAGGAGCCAGCAAAGCTCCCCCATTGGCATCCCTCCGCCTCCAGCCGCCGTAACAGCCCATTAGCGTCTCTGCAAGACTCTGGGTCTGATCAGCTGTAACCGAAACAGGGGGTTCTTTATCCACCAGCAATGGAGTACTGGGAATGCTGGAAAATGGCTAAATATGGTGCAAGCCTGTCCTCCAAGGGGAGGGCAGGCACCCATGGGTCCCTGAGGCACGCTGGGGAGCACTGATGCACCAACCCTCTCCTCTCGCCCTTTCCTAGCACTTTCCCCGCGAGAAGCTGCGCCGCGGGCTGTCTGCCTGGCTGGGGCTGGAGCCAGCATGCAGCCGAGCCAGCCGCAGGGCCCCCGCTGCATTCCTTCCCGCGGGGTGCCCATGCGGGACACGGGTGTCCCAGGGGACCCGCTGCAGCCCTGCCAGAGAGCAGCTCAGAGGCTCACGAACAGCGCTTCTGTGCTCAGCTCGAGGACTGCAGGATGCAGGGACGGCGATGCACAGCCCCCACGTCCCTCTGCATGCCAGGAGCATTTCCTCACCGTGCCACAGGCCCCAGACCTGTTGCAAAAGGCTCACTGTGTTCACTGCAACCTCTTCCCAGCAGGAGGGTCATGGGAAGGCACCCCTGGCAGCACGCACCTCTGCTGCCATCCCATGTCAGCAATTCCTCCCTCCTCCTCCCGCACTGCATGTCCCGACCCTTCCCAGGGCTGCCTCTGGCTCAGCCCACCCGCAAACCTCCTTGCCACACACGGGGCAACCAGCCAGGCTCCCACAAAAGCAAATCACAGGAGAAAACATTTCCAAAGCGCTCCCAGCCCGGCCTCGAGCCTGCCCCCCATGCACACCCTGTTCCCCTTCCAGCAGACACCTCATGCCAGCCCCTCCAGCTCTGCTTTCTCTACAGGTTAGGAAACGCTCTCTGATGCTTTATCAGCTCCTTGTGCCTCATCCCTCCCCTCCAGCCTCTCCCCAAGGCAGAGGAAACCTCCCACAGCTGTGCTTTTATCCTGTCCAGGTGGAAGCACTCAGCGCCCCGCATGCAGGGACACCCAGCACCCGCCGCGCTCCCGTTCCACGCTGGGCTGGCCCAAGGGGTGCTTCCCCCAGGCAACGCCGCGGCTCGCGGGATGCCGTCAGCCGAGCACCACATAAGGAAGGCCCACGAGCGCAGGCTCCCAGGAAAGTTTCCAAGCCTTCATGTGCTGCATGCTTTGCATTCGGCTGCCAAGAGGATGAATTTCTGCTTTTCGCCCTGTAGATGCTTTTCCTAAAACTCTCAAACAGGCAGGGAAGGGCAGGTTTGGGATGAAGACGGGTCTCTTCTGTGCACCAAAACCTTTTCCCCGGGACTTGAGCGAACATTGCTGCCCCGCTGCTTCCTCCCTTGTCTCCTGGCTCTGCTGGAGCAGACACAAAGAGCCGGCTCCCAGCGCCTCTCCCCACGGCAGGGGGCAAGGAGGGGCTGCACCTCCCTGCATGCCTGGAAGGAGCTGGCTCAAAGCTGGGAGATCGGGATAGCAAAACGGGCGCTACGTGCCCCGGGAACGGTCTGCGTGCTCCGGGCACGGCTCTGCCTTCTGGGTGGGAGCGCAGGGCTTTAGCACCGAAACGCTGTGCGGAAAACCTGGCTGAAAATCGCCCCCGAAGCACCGAGAAGTTGTTTGGCTGCCCCGTCCCGCCTGGCTCGCCACTCGCAGCCCTCCTGCGGGAGCGGGACCCTGCAGCAGCCCCCTGCCCCGTTCCCCTGCAGACCTGGCTGGAAACCAGGAGCCCAGCAACCCAGTGCCCGCGGTGCACGAAGCGCCGGAGGCTCCCTGGGAGCAGCCTCAGCTCCGGAGGTGTGCGCTCTCCTCCCAGCCTCTCCCCCTCCTTGCACACTTTCCCTGCTGCTTTCCCAGGCAGGGGATTGCCCTGGGCATGGCTCGGGCTGTGCAGCCCCCCCCAGCCCCCCTTCCCAGCTGAAGAGCCAGAGCCGAGCCTGTGTGTGGTTGGAAGCGTGGGCTGGAGCGTGGGGGACCTGGGGGGTCCTTGCTTGCCCCCACAGAAAGCACCCGGCAGCAGCCCCAACGCTGTCACGCACGGGACTTTCTTCTGGTTTGCAGCCCCCTCCACCCCCAGCCTGCCCCATGCTGAGCAAAACTCCTGCAAATAAAAAGAGAAAAGGGAAGGAAAAAAAAGACTCCAGCTGCTGAAGAACAGAAAAACCAACAGAGGAGAGAGAAAAGGAACAGCAAACGCTGCTGCGCATGTAAGAGAGGCTGGAGAGGGCAGGAGCATCGTGGACCAGTGCAGCATCCAGGCGTGGACAATCAGGCAAGGCGAGAAGAAAGCACCTGCCCGCAGCTTACCTGCGTGCACCTCTCCCTCCTCCTGCCTCTTATTAATCCCAAGACAATTTCTCTCTGGCTGTCTCCCTCCACCTCCTCCTCCTCCTTCTCCTTCTCTCGGCACCGCGGCTCCGCCACGAGCGAGCGTCGGCCGAGCGCAGCGCGCGGGGGTTTTGTTCCTGGGAGCCGCTGGCCGAGGGTGGGTGGGAGCGCGGGAGGCGGAGGGCTGGGACGGAGGCGAGATGACAACAATAACGTCTTTATCTGGCAGCCAAGCGCTGCGGGCTCCGCCGCGCACACATGGCCTGCCTGCCGGAGGGCTGGCGTTTAATAACAATTCCTTCTGCTGCGGAGGCTGCTCGGAGCCCGTGTTTAAAAACAAAGCTAATTAATAATTTAAATAAGTCCTTCCCTTGCCACAGCCCCTGCTCCAGGAGCGTGTGTTCGGGCCGGCGCTTTCCAGCCACACGTCTGACTCGTGGCGGGAGCGTGGGGTGCGGGGGCTCGGCGTGTGCTGCTGGGCAGCCTGTCCCCAGCGCTGTGCCCCATGGGTCAGCGGCATGGCACGGGGACACCCAGGTGCCCCCCACCCTGCTGAAGGGAGCTGGCCCCACGCTGGGGTCTCTGCTCCTGTCGGGCAGAAGGCATCGTGCACCACGATGCAGGTTTCGTTCACTCCCAGCTGGAGACAGATTTAATTTAAATCCCGATGATGCTTAATAAAGAGGAGGGAGCGGAGCCGCAGCGGTGCAGGGTGCAGGGCTCCTGGGTTTTACCTCCAGCCTCAGCCAGGTCCTGGACTGCAAAACTGCTCTGCATGGAGGGGACGTGGCCGAGGGACCCTGCTGCCGGGGTCTGCAGGGGCTGGTGGGCTCATGGGTGCTCAGGGGGACAATTCGGCTCCCAGGGGCTCACAGGAGGACTGAGACCTGTTGCGCAGTCACAGCCCTATGGAACAGCCCAGGGCTGAGCAGGGGGCCCCGCGGGCACAGTGGGCCATGGGTGTCCCCATCCTGAGCACCCCTTGGACAGATTTCGGGGGGCAGGGGCTCCTCGCCCTCCCCACGAGCCGCCCTCCCTCCAGCCCAGCCAATGCGCAGAAGGGGCCAGGAAACCCGAGCTGCTTTTACTCATGGAAAACCCAGTCCAAACCCCACCGGAGGCTGGCAGCCGCCCAGGAGGGACTGATCCTGCATTCCCACCCTCGGCTGATGGTGGCTACCAACAGCAGCTTCAAACAGCCAAAATCAGACCCTCCCCAAATGTTCCCACCAGCTGGACTCCCCTGTTTTGCCACGGGCTCCCTGCAGCCCTGCTGAACACTCGTTCCCAGCACGGTGGCCTTTCCCCTGCCCAGAACTGGGGTCTTGCTGGTGACCATCTCCCAGGAGCAAGGTGGGGCACTCAGATGCCTAAAAACCAGCAGGTAGCTTGAGTGCAAGCCAGAAAAGGAGTGAAGAGAAACCACATTGGTACTTCATGTTGTTTAAACAAAGGGTCGTGATAGAGGCACGTTTGCCAGCTGGAAAAGGCTCAGAATCAATATGGAAATAATATGCTGTTTTCCAGAGTGGAGATTTACACCCATTGCTCTTAAAAATAGTCAGAAGTACCCAAATCCAGCCAAGTGTGGGCTATGTTTCATGTTTTGTTTTGTTTTGTTTTCCTGCTACCTAATAGATACTCAGCTGGGCACCGAGGGATGCATGGGGGAAACTGAGGCACCAAATGGGGCAATTGCTTACATTAAAGCCTTCCTGCAAAGCCAGGCATGGAAAAGTCTCATATTCTAGACTTTATCCACTGTGTTGTAAGAGCTGTGAAGCTGCTAACACAGCTCCCATTGCTGGGAAGCATGAAAACCTTCAGAAAATCTTGTGAGTACAAATTTTTCTCTCAGCCAAGGGACTTTGTTTGTTGAATTTTCTTCCTGCAGGAATTTCTCTCAGTGTCCAAGTTTTGAATCCACGTTCAAAGCCATCCTGTTTAGCTTGTAAGCAGCAACAGGCTGCAGCCTTGAACGTGGCTCTGGCCGTCACACGCTCGGTTTATTGCACGTCTGCAGAAAAACCTGGCCCTGCTCTTGCAGGCGAAGGGGACGCTGGGGGGTGGCCGGTGACACACCTGCTCTCACGGCTTTGTTGGCCCTGGGAGATGCTGGGTCCAGTGCCCCCTGGTCTTCCCGAGTCCCTTCCCTTCGGTTCATCCCCTCTTCCCGGCCAGCCCCGGTCCTCCCTCACCCCTTCGTTCTGCAGAGGTTTGCAACAGAAATACCGCTTTGGTCTGGCGGAGGTACGGGAGGAAATGTCTGAGCGTGAAAACACCGGCAGAGCCAGGGCTGCGAGAACGGCCTGTCTCGACCAAGGGGAGCACAAGGCATGGCCGTCGAGCGGGTAAATACAGAGGAATGAGGACTGCAGAGAGCCCCAAGCCTGTTGGGTGCAGCGAGGCTTCGGCCACCCTGGCTGGGAATCGACTGCAGCCACCCCTCAGGAGGGAGCAAGGAGCAGCAGAGGGGGTAAGGATGGGGATGTGAGCAAGTCTGGGGCAAAAAGTCCCTGTTACAAGAGGTTAGAGCGAGTGGTTCCAGCCCCAGGGCTTACAAGATGGGGAATTTTGCAGCACAGGAGGCTTCTCAGCCACCACCGAGCAAAGGGCTGGCCCCAGACCAGGCTTGCCTTCCCCATGCTGCAGCCTGGGGTCCTCAGAATAACAGCTTAAAATGGTTTTTCAACCAGAGGAAGATGCTTATTCTTTGTGGTATCGCAGCATCAGCCACCCCATCCCAAGACCAGCCTTCGCTGTGCTCGGTGCTCTACAAACAGATGATTTATGGCGCGGTGTTTCTTTCTGACAGCCAGATCTTAGAACTCCCCTCAGAGAGCTAAAAAAAAAAAAATAATTTCAGAAAGGGAAAAAAAAGGCAGGAAACCCGAGCTGCCCCTGTGGCCACTCGGTTGGATCAGCGCGTGCTTTATGCACAACGTCAAAGCAGCCTGCCCTCGCTGAGCACCCCGTGCCTCCGTCCCCGGCGCCTTGCAGTCACATCTCTGACCCACCCTAACCACGGGTGCTGCTGCAGGTGACCCGTGCAGTGCCGGAGTCATGGGAAGGGGCCACCGAGCAGGGACAAGGGAGGCCCTGGGATCCCCCAGAAGCAATCACTGATGTTTTGGGACCATGGTGAGAGGGTGCTGCGCTGCTTTCCCAGGGAGCCGCAGCCCTCCTGGGGCTCTGCACACCCCCGCCAGCCTCTCCATGGGAAGCACAGGGTGATGCCACCAGCATCGAGTGGCCACCAGCCTGGAAGATTAAACTCAGCTTCCTCCAGGCTCACTGCAAGCCGGGGACAGGCTCCTGCCCTGCATCCCTGCAGCAGGGGGAGCGCACAGCAGCACCATCGCACAAGAGCCGGAGGGCTGGGAAAGCGTCACCATAAGCCCTGGAGAAACATTTGGCTACAAACAAAGCTCTGGAGGTGGAAGTGAGCAAAGAGGAAAAGTATGCTGCTCCGTAAGGCATGGGTCCTGCTCTCCCGGCGCCGGGATGCTGCGTGATGCGTTTCCTGCCCCTGCATGCAGGGCAGGAGCAGAGCGTGCCTGCTCCGTGCCCGCAGTTCCATCTCCAGCAAACATCTGGAAGCATCTGGAAACATGCTCCATGAGCACAGCTGCAGGGGGGGACACATGGAAGATGATTGAAACCCCCCTTGAACAAAGCAGCCCCCAGCCCCAAGTGCTCCAGAGGCACAAAGACGTGTGGGTTCAGCTCAGTGCTCAGCTGGGGAGGGCGTTTGTGTCACTTTGGTCACCCCAGCATGGGGACCCCAGCGCACAGCGAGGGAGGGGGGCGAGAGGAGGAGGAGACAACCAGCATCGCCTCCTCACAGATATGCACATTCCAAATCTTGTGCCTTCCTCCCAAGCACATCCTGGCCTCTCCATCCATCCCTGAGCATCTCACGCTGATTGAAACAGGGAGCAAAAACCCCATGGACCAGAACACGCTGCTTCACCAGCTCAGACAGAGACAGACGGAGCCAGGCTGGAAAGAACAAGTTGCCCTCGCTTCTGAGTGAGAAACACGGCTGAGAAAGCCAGCTGACCTCTGCCCCAACCAGGTGTTTAAAAAAATAAAGAGAGGAAAAACAAGAAATAATTCTGTTTTGAGCACAGCTGCTGTTTTGGTCATTAAATCTATGGGCAAATCTCCTCTGGAGAATGTCCTCAGCAGTTGGGTGCCTGCACACAGGCGCTGCGGCAGCCAGGGAAGGGTTAGGGAATGGAAAACGCCTGCAAGCCGCTCACCCTCAGCGCGGGCTGCCCGTCCCGCAGCCGCTGCCGAAGCTAACACATTGGAGGAACACAGACCCTGATGCCTTCCGCTCACAGCCATAAACGCCTTTCTGCTCCGGTGTCACCAGAGACGTGACACTACGGGACGAGCCAGCCTGGATGAGGACAGCCCTGGCAGCCGGTCCTGCCCAAGCCATGGTCTGAGACAAGGATGCAGGCAGGGAAGGAATGGGATCTGCATCCCCCATCACCTGGGGAAACTGAGGCAGAAAGGAGCTTTGCGTTCACCAAGCTGTCTGCCTTTTCCTTTACACAGTCTGCAGTATTTCCAAAGTCATGCCAAGCATTTATTTTTATTCCTTTTGCAGCCTTGGCACGAAGGGGCTGGCGCAAGCACGCGCACCAGTCCGAGCACCCGCAGCCCAGCCCCGAGGTTTGTCCCACCCCTGGTGCCAAGCCCACTGCCCTCACCCATGTTCACCCCGTGGGGAGGGAGCAGCGCTTCCCCGAGGGGCTGAGACCCAGCAAACTCATTGCCAGGTCAGCCCTGGGCAGCCTCAGCCCCCACCAAATAAAAGGCAAAGAGCAGAGAGGGGCTCGAAGCTGCATGGTGGGGACCAGCCCAGCAGAGGGGAAGTGGCATCGCGGTATGTGGGGACCCCGTCCCCACTGAATGTCACAGACCAGTGACATCAGGGCTATCCCTGTCCCCAGGGGTGGCCATAGCACGGCTGCCAGCTCCGCTCACTCTGCACCGTGACCCCCGGCACCTTCCTCCCCCATCTCACGGCTCCTGGGCTATTCTCGTGGCTGCTTTAAGCGCAGGGAGGGGATACAGAATTCATCAGACCTCACATTTCTCGGGGATTAAATCATCCGGCTCGTTTCTCCGAGGGAGAGAAGTCCAAACCCCCTTTCTTTTTTTTTCCTGCATGGCCGAGCAGCCGCTTATTAGCTCTTGGCAGCAGGGCACGGCGCGGGGCCAAGGGCTGCTGCGCACATCAGCTCGCGGCTGCAGCACCGGGGGGCTGGGAACCACGGGGCAGGATGCGGGGTCCCCTCCCTCCCCTGGGGTCCCCCAGCACAGCCCCTGCCTGCAGCACCCCAGTGACACCCAGCCTTGCTGCTGGGACACCGCATCCTCTCCTCTCCTGGGGCCCAGTCCGCCCAGTTCTTCCCTGCTGGTTTAACAGTGGTTTGCACTGGGGAGCGCACAGGACACAAGGACCTTTCTTCCCCCTGTGCGAGGGCTGCATTTTTCCAAGCCCTCATGGACCCAAACAGCCTCCCCAAGAGGGTTGGAAAACAGCCCCCCTCATTCCCCAGCTGGGCATGGTACAGGGATGCTGTGAAAAGAAAGAGCAGCTCTGTCTCTCTGCTCGTGCAGCGTTAGGGCTGACATTTTAAACAAGCAAAGAGAAAAAGTGACCCCAGGCACAGGCTCCTGCAGCTTGCATTCAGCCCCAGGGCTGTCCTCGAGGAAGCCGCTGCTTCCACCCTGCCCCATCCCAGTGGTCCCATCCCACCCACTGAGCCCAGCATCCTGCCACCCGCTCAACCAAGGGGAAACTGAGGCACGTGCCCAGGGGGCAGGAAGGCGGCATCCTGCTCCCACATCCCCAGGGTCCACTGCCCCGAGCGATCCCCGCTTGCACTGCCCCACCCCTCCAGACCTTGCAAAGCCCAGGATGGCCTCTCCCCACCACGCCAGCAGTTTGCCCTGTCACTGAACCGGGTCGAAACTGAACTGGTTTTACAGCACATCCCATACCAACCTCATGCTGGCAGCAAAACACTTGGCAGCCCAGCAGAGGATGAGCAGCAGCAGCACTGCCCCAGCCCCAGCAGAGTGGGAGCAGCAGGAGCCCAGCCCTTTTGCCACCCCGGTTTTTTTGGCCACAGACCCCTAAAGCCCCAGGGGAGCAATTTACCCCCAGGGGTAAATGGTGCCTACCTGGGGACTTGCGTTGCCCTTCTCTGGCATAAGGTCACGGCACAAAGGGGTCCCCAGAGAGGCACGGTGACGAGGGCAGGTGACCGAGTAACCCCACGGTGACTGCCTTACCCATCCCCGACATGAGACGAGGGAGCCCGCCTGATGTTAGGGAACGTCTCAGACCCAGATGCTTCAGAAGACGGTCAAGAGCACATGGAAACGCTTCAGAGAGGTCTTGGAAGCAGCTCAGGTGGCTGGGAGCCACCTCATCCTGCACTGGGGTCCCCAGCGCCACCACAGACCCCATGGGCGCTGGGATCTTGCCACTGCCAGGAAATCTTGGGTGGGGGGAGAAGGCCCCTTTTCCTTTTCTCTGCCCCTGTCAGCCCCACGTGCCCATCACACCGCCCCTGTGACGGCGGGCGGCAGCGCCTGGTCCGCGTTAGTGGTTGCTCTCCAGGAGCCAGCGCTGGGAACAGCCCAGCGCACGCAGCCCCAGCACACCAGGAGCAGCAGCCAGCAGCCTCCCCTGGGGCCAGATCCTGCCTCCCCAGTCCCTCCACACCACCCACCCCACGCTGGGCACACAGCAACGCCCCCCTCCCACCCCACCCCACCCAGGAGTGGGGTCCACAGCTCCCCACTGCCCCCCATGGCAAGGCTGATGGGGGAGAGCACACAGCACCCCACAGCCCCTCTGCAACACTTTCTGGCCCCGTGCTTGCACCCCACAGCTGCCTTCACCCAAGACGAGCGCTGCAGCTGGGTGCCCTCCACCAGGCACACTTTATTTAGCTGCTGACAAGACAGAGGACAGCTTTCCCCTCTCCTCCTCGCTACTCGTGCAGGACAAGAGTTTGCTGCAGTCCCTGGCGTGTCTCCCACTGGCTCAGCGTGCTTCAGCCCACGCTGGTGGCAGGGACAGGGGGACCGCGCTCCAGCCACGCCAGCACCGTCTGTGGTGGAAGGGGAGGGCTGGAGGGCTCCTGGTGTCAGCTCAGCACTGGGGAGAGCTGCCAGCACTGGGCAGAATGGGAACAAGGGGGTGATTCAATGAAGCTCCAAATGAAGTGTGCTGGAAACCATGAAAGCAAATATTGCAAGCCGAACACACAATTAGCCCGTGGGACCCATCACCACAAGATGCCGCTCAGGCCAAGGGCTTAGCAGGGGTTTAAATAAATACATAAAAAAATATGTGAGGGATTGCCCACATGTAGGGAAACTGAGGACATTCAGGGTGGCAGAAGCCAATGGGGACAAGGACTGTGACAGGCAGAAAAGCTTTGGGGACGCAGAAGAAAGGTGTCACCAAGCTATGGTGGACATCTGGCCTGCCTTCCTGTGTGATGCACCTCTGTCACTGCAGGATGGCGCTGGCTGTGCCCCTACAGGCATGGAAGCAGAGGTCACCCAGCCGATGGCACGCAGGTGACAAAGCTCCCCAGCTGGCTGGTGGCTGCAGCACTGCCCCAAGCCTCCATCACCTCTCCTGCTCTATCTGGGCTTCGCCACCGAGCTGCCGTGGCATCTGTTTGTGAGACACACCTGAGCCGTGTCTGGCCCTTCCAGCCCTCTCTTGGTTTTGGCCTTCATCCTTGCCTCCTCCTCCTTGTCCGGTATTTTTCCTCTCCGGAGGCAGGAGCCAGCCAGCTGCTTTCCTCGCATGACTTCAGCTGCACCGGGAGCCCGGCTGGCTCCCCAGGGCGGGGGGCACGGAGTGCCGCAGCCCCCCCTGCGCCTGGGGCAAGGCAGGGCCCAGGGCTCCCAGCCCAGGGGCTGCTCCCACCCCCAGCTCCCCCATGGTGGAGAAGTTAATTGGGGTGCTGCGAGCTAGGGTTAATGGACCCATACGGTAAGAGCAGCCCCCAGTGGAGGAGGCGTGGTTGGGGACATCCTGATGATCTTGCCTCCTAATGAACGTGCTCCTCCTATGCGGGGATGAAGCAGCACGGGGAGACTTCTCCAGCAAGACAACATAACTGTGCACTATCGGCAGAAACACGGAGCTGTCCCTTCAGCCACAGGAACCTCTTGCCTGCTCAGCTGCCTCCTGGAAAACCCCAGCCCGAGGGACAGACACCTCCAACAGCACTGCAGCCACAGCTGCCAAAAGCACACGAGATCCCCTGAGCCGGAGAGCGAGCCCGTACGTCCCAGCTGGGGACATTTCCTACGTGGAAACCCCTTGCTTCGCACCGAGTACACGGCGGTGGCAGTGCCCGTGGTCCCCGACCCCACGCTGTGTCTGCATGCACACCATGGGGAGGTGCAACCAGAGAGCACAGAGTGGCTGGGGATGATGGATATACCGGCCTGATCTGGGAAATAAGCTCAGCGGCCCCATTATGTTACTGCTCATCACACCCGCTGCGGATTTGCCTATATTGCTTGGCAGAGTGTGAGCAGAAAACAGGCCTCATCAAAACCCCAGAGATACCCGGAAACTGCTCCAAATATTACAGCTATAAATTCAGCTCATTCCTCTAACTGCTCAGAGCTGCCAGGGGATTTGCTCAATCCCTCCCAGCAACCTTTGTGCCAGACCCCCCGGGCACGGGTCCCCCCGCAGCTCCTCGCACACCCCCATCGCCCCTCCTGCTGCCTTCCATCTCCCTCCGACCCACGGCCACTTTTACGGCGGTGTTGGGACTGTTTGGACACGCTTGGGCTGCAGCATCCGGTCCTTGACCCCTTCTGCCTCCCTTGCTCTCAGCAGGAAACCAAAAACCATCTCCCCTCTGCCTTGTACTTTTCCCTTCGCAAGCAAAGGCTCCGTTTTCTCCTCTCAGCCTGTTTCAAGGAATGAAGATCCCACTGGAGATGGGTCTCTTTCTTCTCCAGGAAGCACCCGGAGGAGTTTTCCCCCTTCCCTTCCCCAAGCCATGTTCTTTCTTTTGCACACCCAGCTGTGTGCAAGCACCCGGCTGGCCAGACCCAGGCAGGGACTAATCCAGCCTCACCGCTCTGCTGCTGCAGGCGTGCTTGCAGGCAAGAGTTAACTCTTCCTCGCAGGCACTGCACGTGGTTGGTCAACCGCTGAGCAGCGAAACATTGAAGGCAGCATCAGATTTCCAAAAACATTCCAGGACTGGTCCTCCGGGGCCATATCCTCACACCCCCATCCCCTATAAACGTTTTCCTTCCCCCTGGGGAAGAGCAGGGCTGCAATTAACCCTGGATCGCCCCCAGGCTTTGTAGAGCTGGGAACCTCCAGAACACGGACTCCTCACCCGGCCCTTCCTCTGGCCACTCATCACCCAAATATTTGAGGCCCAGTTGTGCGAAGAGCTGGTTGTGCAAAGGGACGGAGCAGAAACCGAGCAGCCGCTGGCTCCTGCGGAGCACGAGGGGAAGTGAGCACGTCATCGGCCCCAAAATGGGGTCTCGGCATCTCCCACCCAAGAGGAGCCACAGCAGGAGCTCTGCCTTCAGGCCTGCAGACTCCGGTGCTCCCCACTTTGGGGGCAGAGCCGGCACAGGCACTGTGGGACCCCCTGCAGCCCCCGTCCCCTTGCTTCAGCCCCATCCTTTGCCTCGAAACCAGGCAGCAGCACCGAGGGGACGAGCGTGGCCGCGCACCCAGTGCCACTGCAGCCTCCAGCACAGCCATCAGCCACAGGTGAAATCGCATCCCCAGAAACATCCTGCAGTGTCTCCATTTCCCACTAAGGGCTTTGCTGAGGGTAAAAATAGCACTGAAGTATTTTGATTGTATTGAAAAATAATGTTTCCTTCAACTCCAAATACATTTTTTTCCCCCCAACAGTTCTGTTTTATGAGAAACTTCTTATTTTTGTTCATGTATTATTTCGGAGTGGAAAAAAAAGCAGAATGTGCAGCCTTTCCAGTGAAACTGAAAACCCTGCTCCTGTCCAGCTCAAGCTGCTGCTCTCTTTCTTTTAAGCAGAGAACCACCGAGGCTCAGAAATGGAAGCAGCAATGCAGTGGGAGAGGCTGGTGCAAGGAGGCTCCTGCCTGCCCCGGCGGTACAGGGAATCTCATAATGAAACTCGTCTTGCTGAAAATCCCACCTCGGTTCAGACAGGCTCCAGAGGCCCTGGGAGTCAAGGTTATCGATCACGGCTCTGCTCGAGCTCCAGGTTTGTTTTCCTGGCTTGGTGGTTTTTGCTCTGCTCCGAATCCATTTCTGCATGGAGCCAGTCCAGCCATTGCACAAGCTTCAAGATAAACTCTTCGCAAACCATGATGAAAACTGGGAGGAAAGAAGATGAAGGGAAACAGCAAATAAATCATACCCCTCCTGAGTTTTCCACCTAGCTGAGCTCCATCCCTCATCTCCCCGCTTCTCCCCATTTGCTCCCAGCCATTCCCTGGCACAGCCCCACGCCTGCTGTGCTCAGCGGTCACCCTGCCTCCTGCAGCAGCTATTGCCCCAGCTATTGCCCCAGCTATTGCCCCAGCTATTGCCTGCAAGGGAACAGCCAAGCTTGGCAGGGTTTAACACCTTCGAGGGCAGGAGCAGGGTCGGACAGCCCTGCAGGCACCTTCTCCATCCTCATTCCTCCACCTCCCCTGTCCTGGGAGTCCCCCAAACTCCAGGGGCACCGGAGCCTTCCTTGCCTAGAAGAGGGGGGCACCTGGCACCCCACTGCGCTCCTGCATGGGCAAGGAGCATCCAGCACAGCCGAGATCCAGGGGTTAAATCCCCAGGCTGGTGACTCAGAAAATCTTTGATGCAGCCAGAAGGAGCTGAGTAATTTGTGTATCTGCAGAGGTCACATTGCCTCCTCTCTTTTTGTGTCTGTTACTCATGCTGCTCCTTCCCACTCTCCCTCCACAGCCTGGACTGTCCTCTTCTCCCCAAAACTCACCAGCTCTCTTTACTACGGTTGCTATTAATTATCAGCATTAGCACAGCCCCGAGGAGCCCCTGGCAGCAGCTGCCAGCCCCGTTTTGTGCCAGTTCCCGTTCGAGCGCAGAGCAGCGATCGGTGCCAAGCGGCCGCCGCCGCGCTCGCCCCGCTCCCTTTCATCTCCCTCGCTCCTCCCTGGATATTCATCACTCTCAGCTCTGTGGTTGCGTTCAGAAATTCTAAACGGCACAATTTCTATAGGAGAAACCCTGCTGCCGGCTCTGGATCTTATTTTCTGCAGAGTCACTTAACCCCTGAGTTACGAGTCTCATAAGGCAGAGGTCGCGGCTGCGCAGCCCGGCACGGCCCTTTCACGCCGCTCGCTTGTAGCCCTTGCCTTGGCTCAGCACCGGGGCATGCACCCAGGCCCCCCCCCCGTGTTCCTGCACCCACATGATGAACATCAACCGCGGCAACGGACCCTTGCAAAATTGGGAACGAGCTGCCATTAGCACGGTGTGTCTTAAAACTTTGCATCTCTCGAGTAGCAGTTTCAATAATCCCAGGCTGCTACAAAGCACCAGGGCAGCCAGAAAGGCTTCCCTGCATTTAATCAAATCACTTCATTAGGTTGTTTAATAAGCAAGGGAGCTCTGGGAACACCGGGGTTTCACTGCTCACATGCAGCATTTGGAGAAGGAATTTATGGCAGAGCTATTAAGGCCCAATCAATCTGCGTTTAATCCTCCCTCAGCCCGCACGTTGCAGCAAAGCCTCCACGCTCCCGCTGCCCTGCACACAGGGGTGCTTCCCCTGGAGCTGCACCAAGGGATGGAGATGGTCCAGGCACCCCTCAGAGCATCCCCCCCATCACACCATCCCCACCGCCGGCTCCATCCCAGCTCCACAGACCAGCCGCAGGAACGGGCATTTCCCACGTGGGCATTTCTGACCTGGCAGCCCCTGCCCATCGCCCCTGCGGTTACGGATGGGGATTGCGGTGCCAACTGGTGCCCGCAGGCTAAGGCAGCGGCAGTGAGCGTGCAGCCAGACAGGGTCAGCTTGAGGGGCTCCCGCTCCTTCCTGACGGAGGGGAACACTCGAGCAGGCGCCTCCTGAACACCCAGCCCAGACCCGCTGCCCCCAGCAGCTCACTCATCCACGACACTCGGTGCTGCTGCTGCTCCCAGCTCCCCTCCAGATGGATTTGCTTTGCATTTTCCAAACTGGGCCTTTGTGTTTCCTGCAGATTTTTCTAACCTCTCTGATCTCTCTGGTATTTGCAAATCCTCCCAGTTCTGCATCCTCGGAGGACTTTGTGCATGTGCTATTTCCTCCCTCATCCACAGCATTCCCAAAGCCCAGTAAGCACAGCCAGTCCCCGTGGGCCCCCACTGGACCTGCACTTCCACTCTTCTCTGACTTGCAGAGCCCCAAGAACCCTCAGAGGGAGGCACAAATATTTCCACAGCAAATTCCCATCTGTGAACCCCACACATCTGCCGGCCACAGCTGAGGACCAAAATCCCACCTGATGCAGCCCAGCTCAGCCCGCAGCATCCTCAGCGCGCAGCACAGCACCAGCGCTGGGGCCGCAACCTCCTCGGCCTCGCCTCCGCAGTTCCCCAGGGCGAGGGCTTGAAAGCTGGCTGCAATTACAGGCTGGAGGTGCAAACCTTCATTCCTCCATCCAGACCTGAGCTGCTGCCAGCAGCCCAGGGCATTTGATAACTCCCCAGCTAATGCAATCGCTTGCACTCAGTAATTACAGCTGCTTCTCACCCCACACCTGGGAGGACCCAAGACGTGCTCAGAGGTCGGGTGTTTGCAGGCAGTGCTGGCTCTGGGTATCGCTGTGCCTTTCATTTGAAGTGTCAGAGCTCAGCCTGACGTGCTGGCAGCTCCCACCGCTTTTTCCAGCCTGCTGTTCCCCTCCCTGACCCCAGCCTCACACCTCGCGAAGCCAGATCCCCGGGGGCAAGCGTGTTTGTGCAGCCCTCAGCCTCCTCCTGCTCCAAAGGAAACCTGAAGCTGTCAAAGCAATGTGCCCCAGCCTCGGCTCATTTCCTCCTTTTCCTTTTTCCCTTCATTTTTAAGCAGCTGCCCCGCGGTGGCGATCGCAGCCCCGGGGCACGGGCGCTCACCCTGTCCTGGCGTGCACCGTCGCTGGCGAGCTGCGGCCACACAGCCCTGCCAGGCCTTCCAGCCCGGCAAGCACCAGTATTTCATAAGAAATACATAGCTCAGGGCTGGAAAATAAACATCTTTCTGTTTCTCCCTGCCTGGGGAGTTCAGCTCTGATACTTTAATTTTGTACATTTATTTTGATTGAAGCAGAAGCGGACGGAAGGCCGAGCCGAGCTGCCAAGGCTGTAAAATCAGCTGTCAGGAGCCTTCCCAGAAACTGCTGTGCCCACCGCTGCTTTTGCTGGGGAGGGAAGGGCTGGATCCAGCCCAGAGCAAAGCACAGGCAGCTCTGGGGGGCAGAGCAGCCGCCCTGGGGAGCATCAGCCCCCAAACCTTCCTCCTGCAGCAGCACCATCTGGGAAGACTGCCTTCTGCTGGCTTAATCTCAGCATGGCCAGAAATTAAAGATTAACCCCAAAATGGTGCAAATCTGCAGCCCTGGGACTGGGCAAGGAGCTGGGCACCGGGGGTTCTCCATTGGAGCTGCAGCTGATGAGGGGCCGGGCTGAGCCTCCATCCCCAAACCTCCATCCCCAAACCTCCATCCCCAAACCTTCATCCCCAAAGCCACCCCCCCCAGGCTGGGCTCCAGGCTGCACGGCTCTGCCCCCACCTATGGCACCGGGTCGGCTGTGCAAAGCATCCCCCCCTCACCCAGAGACTTCTCCCGTGGGGGACACAGCCCGTGGTGCCGTCAGAGCCATGGACAGCGCTCCCCAGGCAGGACAAACGCCCACTTCCCCGGGGAACAGCGGGGACGGCTCCTCCACATGCTCCCTCTTGGAACCAGCGCTGCCCCGCGCCCTTGCATGCCGTTCGGCGTGATTAGCAGCGTGCGTAATGACTCCAATTAAGAGAGCCGGAAAGCTCCAGGGAGCTGCGGCTCTGCTTTCCCAAATGTCAGGTGGAGGTGGAGCGGCAGAGGAAGTGTTTTCATCTCGAAGGCATCTGCGCCGCTGCTCCAGCGGAGGCAGATGCTCTGGTAGCAGCTCCTGCAGCCCAGGAGCTCTCCGAGGATTTGCTCTCCTGCGGGTGGAGGGCTGCAAAACCGCGGCCAAACTCAAAACCGGGGACCAAGGGGGCTCCAGGCTCTTTGCTCTTTTCCCCAGCATCTTCCCAAGCCAGCCAGGGGACACAGCTTCTTGGGAAGCAGTGTCACCCATTCTTCCTCCTTTAGCAGTGCCAAAACAAGGGCTGGGGACATTTCCTGGGAGGAGAGGGGTGGCACGGGGTGGTGAGTGGCGCTGGCACCGAGCTGTTCAGCATCGCTGCTCTGAGCCCAGCAGCGGAGCTGGGGGGCCGAGGGGCGAGGGGGGCACGGGGCGAAGGCGGCTGCGACCCGCGCAGCCTGTTTGTTTTTCAGCGCAGACTGGGGCTTTGCTGGAGCTGGAGGAATTCATCTCGCTGAAAGAGCCTTGTTTTTCATGGAGGAAATGAGACAGCGTGCTTTTAATAGGAAATAAAAACACGTAAAATAAAGAGAAACTGAGACACAGGCCTGGAAAAACGGCGAGCCATCCAGCTGCGTCTCGCCAGCAGCCCGGCCCCTGCCAGCAGGCATCGCTGCGTGCAGCACGGCCGCGGCGCGCTCGCCCCCGGCCCCTTGCTCCCCTGTCCTGCCCTGAGCACCAGTGTTCCCGTCCCGTCACCCCCTGCCCTGCCCCTCACTGCCTCCCCGTCCCCGCAGCCCGAGGTGTGCCCTGCCACCACCCAGCTCCCCGCAGCCCCCTTGGTTCTCCTACAGCGAGGAGAGGAGGGTGCTCCTTCCTCTGCCCATCTCCATCATCTGCCTCTGGCTTCACCCAGGTGCGGAGCATCTCCCTCCCTGCACCCCGCTGCGTGCTTGGGGTGCTGCGGGTGCTTTGGGGATGTCCAGATGGGTGGCTGGGTGGGTGGCCATATAAACAGATCCATCTGTTGCCCTTGAAGGGAATCGCTGATGCTTCAGTGCAAACCTCCCCGGTGTTCTCAACAGGGAACCGTCCCACAAGCCACTGAAGGGTGCGCTTTGGAAGTGTGGCACCCAGCTTCAGCCGGTTTCATACGGGGCTCGAATGCAGGGCTGTTTAAGCCCAGGCACAGTGCAGGGAATGGACCTTGCAGCACCCGCTGTGCCAGGAACGCCTGGAAGCTCCCCGTAATGCTGAGGACGTCAGTGGGGACACCAACGAGGGCAGATCTGTGCCGCTATGAGGACAGCACAGAAGGAAAAGTGCTGATGATTTCCCAGCTCACAAGGGCACCCGGAGCCCTGAATCGTGCCCCTTGATAGAGCTGCCGATAGCCCCGGTGCTGGGCGTGTTGCATGTGGGATTGCTGGCACCCCGCAGACAGATGGACACCCCGACCGGCGTGGTCCAGCCTGCCTCTCAGAGGTGAGGGCACACGCTTCAGTAATCCTGCAAAGAAAACCAGGCAGAGGCTGGGAAGAGACTCTCCAGCTGTGTTTTACAGGGATTTGCACTGGGATCAGAGACAGTTCATGGTTCTTAATTTATTTGCATTGATTAAGTGAGACAATTAAACAGCAAGGGAAGGCCTTGGTGGAGGCAGGTGGTGGCTGTGCAGGGGAAGAGGCCATGGAGGAGGCCTGCAGATGCCTCCGAGAGCAGCTCACGGCTCCGTGGTCTCACAGCAGAGCTCTGATTAAATCGGAATGCAATGCACATCTGGAGGCTGCTCTGGGGAGCGCCCGTCCTCCTCCGTCTGGGAGCATCCTGCCGCCCTCAGCCCCGCGTCCCTCGCAGCAGCACCGTGCCTGGCCCCCTGGCCAGGGGCAGGCGGCCACATAGCGAGGGCAAGGGAGGGGTGGGCACCGTCCTGGAAATTGTCCCCATGGCCAGCAGGGACCAAAGCAGCAGCTTTACAGCCTGCATTTATCCTAACGCCTGGCTGAGCAGGCACATGGTGGCCCCATGAACCACGCATCCCACACAAAAGCCAGCGCTCCCGAACCCCAGGTGGCTCCCAAAGCCCTGCCCGGCCGGGCGCTCCCCGGCGTTGCACACGCGCCCGCCCAGCCACCCCCGGTTTCTTTCCACCAGACACCGTCCTGACATATGAAGTCAAACTCCTCCTGACGTAGCTCTTGGCTATCGAAGAAAACAGCCGTAGCTACGGACGCAAACAAGCGATGTTTCCATGCTGGGCTCGTTCCAACCCTGTCCTGGTTGTCTGCAGAGCCGCACCCAGGACTCGAGCCATGCACGAGGAGCTGGGAGGTTTGGTGGCCCTGACCTGGCATTTCATAAAGCCCTGGGGACGGTGGCATCTCGGGTCACGCTGTCCCTGTGTCCAGGTCCCGCCGGCTGCATGCAGCCACCTTGGAGCTTTGGCAGCTCCCAGCAGCAGCATGGAGTCAGTATCAGAGCACTCAAACCCTTTGAAATGCTCCTCGGCGGCAACCTGCAGGGGGGTTCTGAAGCTGCAGAAGCTTCAAGACATCCTTGCTCAGAAACATTTAATTGAGAGGGTTGGGAGAGGGAGAGGAGAGGAGAGGAGAGGAGAGGAGAGGAGAAGGAGGCAGGAAGAGAAACCTAGAAGGACTTTTCAAATGACTCTTGCAAACGTTTCCCCAACAAAAGCTCCTTTAGTCCCAGGGCGCCTGGCCCCTCACGTGGAGCCAAGGGTAACATTTGTGCATACAGAGCTATAAGGAAGCGCGTTTATTTTTCAGCACATTTGCTAAAATGCTGAGTGCTGAGGTGGGGAGCAGAGTTTCCCCGTGTCAGCAGGGCCACTGCCAGCTTACACCAGCTGTGTAACCTCCCCAGAACCCTCATGCGACTGTGTCCCCTTCCCCGGGACACCCACGTCACCTCCCGCGAGCAGCCCCGGCTGCACGTGAAGCACAGCATCCTTTCCGTGCTTTCACAGCCGCACCACCCAAAGTCTGCCTGAAGCAGGGAGGGCAGGAGCAGCCCGGGTGCCTGGGCTCTCCCCTGGGCTCCAAAGTGCCACAAAGCCCCGTGTACGTCGCCGGCACCAGCCGCTGCGGACGCGCTCTCCGTGTTCAAAGCACTCACGAGGTTGAGCTGGGGAGCGAGAGGAAGGGTGGGAGCAAAAGGCCCAGGGCAAACCCCAGGGTCAACCCAACCCTTCCCCTGGCACCACGCATGGGGCAGAAGCTTTTGTCAGGTTTAAAAATGAGCAAATGTGTCCCCAGCCCTCCCATGGCACTGCTGGGGGAAGGACCCTGCTGGGATCAAGGCCTTCTCCGGGGCTGATTTCCATCTGGGGGTCTCTGGGAGATTGCACCAGCAGTGATAGTGTTTGCTCATGGTTTCCTGTTAAACACACCTGAATGGAGACATTTACTTAGGATTTCACATTATTAACAGCCACAGCAGGAAAAGGTCGGGAAAAGAAAAAAGCCTGTGTTATTTCCCAGAGGAAATGCTCGAGAAGGGGATGCTGCTGGGGTTTCCTCCAGCAGCTCCATAACAAAGGGGAATTTTCCCCTTTAAAACACCCGGAGAAAGAAGCATCCAAGAGGACTCCTGGAGGGATGCCACGGCAGTGGGGAAACCCCCCCTGGGGCGAGCAGGATTCGGCTGCTTGGGGCCGGGATGCCCGGGGCCGTTACCACACTGCAAACGCCGGGTACCGCTGGCAGCGTGAGCTGTGCGCAGCCATTCATCACCAGCCCTCGAGGGTGTTACGTGAGAGGATTAATTAATTTTTACACACAGCTTAGTGCAGGGCTGGGTGCGATCATGAATTATTCATACGTTCAATAACACAGCTGATTTATTAATGAGAAGGTCAGGCTCCCTGGAAACGAAGGCTTCTTGTAAAATCGCTGGGATGTTTCGGAGGAGCTGCTGGAGCGGAGCCGGCTCGGGGCCGCACACCGCCGCTGGCTGGGACAGGGACAGCACGCAGAGCTGCCCTGTTCCTTACAGCCCATTAATCCCCGCGCTGCTTCGGAGACGCACGTTCCCGCTCCAACATGGGCAGACAGCCGCGGAAATGTATATGCAGGAGCCTGGAGGAGTATAGCGGCGTCTATAGGAGCGGCTTTCTGGCTGCCTCCTCCCCGCAGCCGCTGCTGCAGCCATGGAGGACCTGGGGAGCCAAAGAGACCCAGAGCTTACACATCAGCATCTTGCTCTTGCAGGGAAAAGGGAGAAAAACGCAGGCAGCCAACCCCTCCCTCCAGCGCGGCGGTGCTGGCCGGGAAGGAGCTGGCTCTCGGCAGGGAGAGCAGGAGCTGGAGCCATCTCCAAAAAAAAATAAAGGAAGGAAATCCTTGCAGCAGGAGCTGTTTTCCCCACGGTTACTCCTGGGGGCTGATAGCCCACCTATCTCTCCACCCCATATTATCTTGGCCCTGTTTTGGGCAACCCTTTCCTCCCCTCGTCTCTCTCGGCAGGCGGTGCTGCCCAAAACGCCGCGCTGGGGCTGAGCTGCAGCCAGCCTGGCTCTTCCCAGGGAAACACGGGAATCCCTCCAGCATTTTCATGACCCCGGGGACTGCCCTGTGTCCCTGAGGCGGTGCAATCCTCAGGCAGCGTGCTCGCGTGATGGCAGTGTTTGGGGAGAGGATGGTTGCTTGCAGATGGCAAAGGGTGCACACAGAGCATTGCCAAAACCAGACCCATGGCTCCGTGAAGCCCGTCCCCTCCATGCCGGAGGCACCAAACGTCCCCTTTTGTGTGATCCCGCTGCGTGGTCCGGCAGCAGCAGGGGCTGGGCGCCGGGCTCAGCTCGGCAGCAGCTTCTCTGTCGCTTTGAAGGCAGAGACAAAACTGAGCCCAGAGCCAGGGAGAGGTCCCGGAGCTTTGCAAACACAATGTGCCTCATTGCACAATAGCAAAGGGATGGACGGGGAGGAGGCAGGGGGAGAAAAAAAAAACAGGGGCCCCAAGCACATAAGGGACAAAACCAAGGTGCAGGCAGCAAGCAGAGGGGGTCAGAGCAAGCGTGGTGATGGCTGGGACCGGTCTGGGGAGGACGGGGCTTTTCCCAGTGCCTCTGCGGCTGCTCGGGGAGCTGCGGCTGGGACGAGGCCAGCAGCGCAGGGCAGGGGTTTGCCATGGTTTTGTGCTCATTTCTGTGCCAACAGTGGAGCAGAGCATGGGGCATTTCACACCCCACAGAGCAGCCAGCAGCAGCAGGGAGACGAGCTGGGCCCTGTAAAAGGCTTCTCCCAGCGCTACCAGGCACCTGAGGGCAGGAGAAGCCACTGGTGCCTCCACTGGGGACGATGGAGTCAGCGCAGCTGGCGGCCGTCCCGGCTCTGATCAGCCCGCACACACTGTCCTCGGAGAGGGCCAGCGGAAATCGAAAGAAAACAAAGCAAGAATTTATCAAACCACATGCGGCGTGGCTGGGGCACTGCTCGTCCAAGCCTCCTGCTGCAAACGCCTCCAAGGAGGGCAGCGCGGGCAGGCTGCGGGACCAGGGGCCGCCAGCCTCTGACTCGGGTGCAGAGGGATGGGGCCAGCTGCGGGCAGGGACACGCGTGGTTGGGACAGCCCCAGGTGCTGGCACGCGGTGGGGACGGGGGCTCAGCGAGGGGTCTCTGAGGAGCTCCGGCTTATTCCTCCTTATCTGCCTTAACTCCTGTTGGCTTGCACAGATGCAGCGATGGAGACTGAGCCACTGCCTGGCTGGGAGCGGAGCCCCCGTGCCTTGCACACAAGCACAGCTCTGCCCACATGGAGGCTTACTCCTGAGCCCCCCCAAAATCCCCCTGCCGGTGCTGGGGGCCCTGGGAGAAGCTCAGCCCCAGCCCATGCTCGTCCCCAGGCTCCCCAGGCAGGAGCGGGCGTTGTTTGCTCCGTGCCGGCAGCCTGAACGCTGCCGAGATTTCCAGGCACCGGCATTCAGGGCTGTCGGGAAGAAGCCGCTTTGATCATCGCTAATTATTGCTGCCGGGCTGACAGAGCTCTGCGGCGCCCATCCCACCCCCAGCTCAGCTGCGCCCGCCCACGTGCCCCCGTAGCCCCCTGCCGCAGACCCCCCGGCAGCGAGGTTNNNNTTTGCAGGATTCGGGATGGTGCTGCTCAGCCCACGGGGCTGGAGCTCTGCATCCACCTCCAGTGCTCACCGTCCGGGTGGACAGACAGACAGACAGGGCACCAGCAACATGCCCCACAGCCCAGGGCTCCAGACAGGGCCTGGAGCATCGCTGCCCCACGCCCCAGGGACGATGCTGTTCCTTCAACGCCGCATCCCCCCAGCTGCTCTTTTTATTTCCCCTGAATTGCAAAGGCGCTGCCAGGACCCCAAGTTCCCCCTGAGCAGCGCAATTCGGCTGAACAGAAGCAAAAGCAAAGAACGCCCACGCCCTGCTTCTTGCTCCTGTTTATCTCCAAANCATTCTAATTAAAAAGAAAAAAAAAGAAAAAAAGAAAAAGAAAAAGAAAAACACGCTTTCCCTTAATGTGGAGAAGTGCTTGCAGCTCGGAAGAAGGCCCGAGTGCGGAGATGGGAGCCAGGGCAGGGAGGGCAGAGGTTCGCTGCCGCGGCCCCTGGCAGGGCTCTGCGCTGCCCGGGGCGAGGAGGCTCTCAGCAGCAGGGCGCTGGTATTTGTTTGCTAGAGCGGGAAGCCAGGTGGCAGGAGCAGGCAGGAACGCTAATGGGTTTCCCAGGCAGCTGATG
>VXAA01004889.1:240655-252301 GCA_013399115.1 Anseranas semipalmata | reverse complement strand
CCTCGCCGGGGCGCAGCCGCGGCCTCCCTCAGGGCCACGCCCGGGCGAAGCGGGAGCAGCCGGGGTGAAGGCGGGGGCCAAAACCGGCATGGGCTGCTCTGAGGAGAAATAAGCTGTTCCCCCCGGCTTGAGGCCGCGGCCGGAGGTGTGGGCTCTGCAGTTATTTGTTTACGCGGTTATCTGCCTTAGGTGTGCAATCAGTAATTGCTCAGATAAACGCGTGCCGAAGGTTTAAAAGTTTCCTCCGCAGTTTCCTTCCCCTCATCCTACGAGTGCTCTTCGTCTCTGGCTCTCAAGCAGGCTGCTGAAGCCTCCGCGCTGACTTCAAAGTCTGCTTTTTATTTAAATCTGCTTCTATAAGGTGCTTTTAATCTCTGGGATGCCCCTCACAAAAGTGTGTTTTCCACTTTTTTTATCTGTAATTTAAATAAACAGATGTTCCGTCACGTGCTTTCTTCCCCCCGTTTCCTCCTACGCACCCTAAATACCTTTAATTTATAGAAGTACATGAATAAACCCAATTCATGAAAATGAAATGTTTTTTAACTCCAGCGTGTTTTTAATTACCTCTTTATTTTATATTGCAAGAGGGTCCAACTAGCACCTTCCTAGAAAGACTTCCATTAAAATGCAAATGAACGGTTTGCAGAAGTTGTCTGTTAATACAGCGAAGGACGCAGTTTCTTAGGCTTAAGAAACGCTGAACAGTCACCAGGCGGAGTTTCCCGCTGCCACCTGCCCTTTCTGCATGCACAATCTCGTGCGTTCACGTCACCGTGCACACATTTTCCAGTCTTGTCCCCAGTGGGTGAAAAGCACCAACCTAACTGACCAAAATCCCTTTTCCGTTTTAAACACTCAAGCCCATTTCCATGTGAAACTGTCGCCTTGCGCCCACAGGTGTTAGATCCTTGTACGCCTCTTCTCCTGGGCTCCCCACTGAAATGTGAACAAGTACTGTCAGAGGGGCTGGCTGAGAACAGAGCTATTCCTTTAGGCAAATATATCTATTCTGTATGAAATGCCTTGCATCTGGTTGCTGCTGTAAGCCCTCCTTCCCTTCCCTGCTCCTCTGCATGAGCACAAGACTGGTACCCCGGAGCCGCCGGGGCTCTGCCCGCGCCTTCCCTGGTTCTCCTCCTGCCCCGCGTTTCTCCTCGGTCTTTGCTGGCACAAAGTGCCGACGGACCTCGCCGTGTCGGCCGGACACAGCGGCAGCTGCAGCCTCGGCCCGGCCCTGGGAGCCCCCCGGGAGGGCAGGGTGGCGTCGCGCCTGGAGCCGCTCGGCACAAAGGGCTTCAGCCGGCTTGGGGAGGTTTGGTATTCTTCTGCCGTCACACGTAGCTCCCTCCCCTCCTTAATTAGAAGTTTGTATTGTGTTTTAGGTAAATACTGCAATTACTCAGCCTGTCCTTAGAAGAGAGGTGGTTTCTCCTCATTAAGAAGGAAAGAATGCACATGGGAAAAAAGAAGAGAATAGGAAAAAAGAGGAGTTGGAGGAAAAAGCAGTGTAGTTCACGGGATTTTTGGTGTGCAAACCACCATGAGCACGATGTGTGAGGAGAGGTGAGCAGCACAGCAATGCACCCCTTCGGAGGAGCGTCAGGGACTGCAGACCGTGTGTGTCCAAGCTGAGTCGATGCCCTTCACATGCCACCCTTCCCAAGCCGCCGTGCCACCGATGTCCTCAAGGCAGAGCTGTGCAGTGGGCGGGGAGCACTTTCCTCACACCCCCGAGCTTTTAGCCCCTGGGGAAGCAGGTAGAAGTCGTGTTCCCGCAGCACAAGAGATCCTGGAATCGCTGCCTTGCTGCGTCTGTACGGCGTCCCGCTCGCAGCGCCATGTGTTGCCCCATGGGGGTCTTGCTCCGGGTCCTCTCTTCAGCACCGCTCTGTCTTACATTGATCTCAGTTGTAGGAGATTGTGCATTTAATAAATTAAGATGATTTCTTGTGTCTTTGTAGTGTGGATGGTTTGGAAGCATACTGAAAAAGCCAGGTTGCCTAATTACTCTGTTTTTTTTCTCTTGTTTCCCTACAAAATTTTGTAGAGGAAATAAAGGTACAAAAAAATCCTGAGAGATCTGTGGTCTGCAAGCTTTGTTTGCAGAGATCCCCCTTTTGTTTCGACGCGGCTGCTGTGCACACAGGAGATGTGAATCTCCATCACCAAAGCCTGTTCTTTTCTAACCCATGCAGGAAGGAAGCGATTTTGCAGGGCTCTGCTCCTACCCCACGCCTCAGCCCTGGAGCCCTGAACATCCCAGGACCATCAGCCAAGTTCAGTGCAGCTCCCGGCTGCCGAACGAAAGGGTTAAAGGACCCACATTCCTGTCCCTATTGCTCCGGACCAAAGGTCAGCGGGTTTTTTACCATGAAGGAAGGGAGGGAGGTGGTGTGCAACCCTGACCAGGTCATTTTAGGAGTGAACCACATCTGAGCCCAGCTAATGAAGCTGCGTTTGTCTCTCTCTCTCGCGTGCACATACTCCCGGTCGGTGCTTGGCGAGTTGGAATTCCTGCTCTAGTGGGAGTGAGCATGTCGATTGTGTTTTTTCCATGATGTGTATTGAGGCATTTGCTAGGTTGTGGGAGTAAACACTTGGGGGAATTCTCCATGAGCTAGCGAGGGCAAGTCACAAGCCTACTAAATATGGTGAATGGAGACTGCAAAAAAAAAAAAACCCTGGAGAATAAAACTCCCTCTTCCCACCCAGCTCCCCACCACCACCACCACCACCCCCGCGTGCTTTTTCTCATTATCCTGCGCTGCTCTTTGCCTGCTGGCTGGGCGAATCCATTTCCATTTGCATTACCGAGCACACAGTGCCGCTCGGGGTTTGTGTTCTGCCCCGAAGGGCGGCGGGGTTCCCGCACCTCCCCGCAGCTCGCGCAGGCACGGGCACCGGGGAGCAGCAGGAAATGCTCCCAGGTCTGTAAATACTTGAGGGGGTGAGAGATGATGTTCATGCACAAAGTATTTGACCAGCCGCATCCCACTGACCTCCTTTGGTGCTGCTCTCGCCGGGGATTGGCCGGATTTGCAAACAGTTGATCTTTAATGCTCCAAAAATACGCTCCCTTGCCAGCCCTGTGGTGGGGAAGCGTCCAGCCTCTCGTGGCACGGCCGAGCCCGGCTCCTGGGGCTGGCGAAGCATCACCCCCAGCCGCGGGTCCCCCCGGAGGAGCATGGGGCAAGGGTGTGCAGGGGCGCCCAGAGCAGCATTTGGATTTGCCGGCCCCCTCAGGGAGCCTGGGGCCGCCCCGGGGCCATTTCGGGTCCCACCAGAGCCACCCCTCGTCCCCCCTGGGCCGAGCCCAAGCAGACCGCGCTCTGCCACCAACATCTGTGGATGTTGCCCTCCTCCGTGTGCACGTGGGCTCTTCCCGGGACCGCTCCCCGCTGCATTTTACACCTTAGCGCTCCTCATTCCTTTAGCAGGCTCCCTCCTTTGTCAGGTATTGATTCGGAATAGCTCGCCGCTCCGCGCCTTGGGCGGGCGGCAGGCAGCGCGCTCCTCAGCCCGAGCCCGAGGCCAGCAGTGCCACGCGGGCAGGTGGGGAATAAATTTGGGTCTTTCCTCCTCCAGCACCGCTGCCCCTCACGCCTGCAGCCACTCCCGGCAGTCCCGTTGGAAACGGGGAAATCCACTTCTCCCAGCCGTCACGAGACCCAGCCAGGGACAGTCCCCTGACGGCGCACTCGTGTCGGCACCGCTACCAGTCTGGATTGGTTCTCGGTTAAGCGAAAGCCTTTTTGCTGCAGTATCTCAAACTAATTGGTGTTTAAGAGAGATTCAGCTGAATTATATTCTTCTGCTTGCAAAGATTTTGTTTTCCTTAGAACCCAAACAAATTGCAGGTCTGTAGCCGAGCCCTTTGTTTCAAGCAAACTGTATAAATAGTGCGTGTGATGGAGCTACACTGGGAAAACGCAGAAGCAACAGTTGAAATATATATAACTCCTGAAGGCTGGGGAGTGTGGTTTTGGGTTCAGTCCAACAATTGGTAGTTTGCCTGACAATTTAGGCCACATTTGAGGTTTATCTAGGTTAAATACGGTAAGCCAAATTTTGCTCTCGTTTGCGCAGAGCCCTGGCTGCCACCGGCGGGCAGGACCGGTGAATGTGAGACGGGAGATGGGAGATGGGAGGCGGGAGACGGGAGATGGGAGATGGGAGATGGGAGATGGGAGATGGGAGATGGGAGATGCAAGGAGCTCGGGGGGGCTGGAGCCGCCTCCCTCCCGCGGCCCCGCTGCGCCCTGCCTGAGCGGCCAGGCTCAAACCCGGCTCCTCTTTGCCGTGGGGCTCCTTCGCTTTGCGCGGCGATGGCACTGCTGGCTGCGGAGCTGCGGCTCGCGGTGCCGCTGATGCTTGCTCTGGGTTTCATCCCCATGGTCCTGGGTTTGCTCAGGGTCCCAGGGACCGGCAGTGCCTGGAACTGAGCTGCGGGGTAGCAGTAGATGGACGTGATTGCTTCCCAATATCAAATACAATAAATGAGGAGGACCTTGGTAAAACATCCAAAATTGTTATTAGCTAAATAAGAAGCATTTTGTACAATATTTGAATTATTATATTGGTTGTCAAGAGGAGCAATGTGGCTGTCAATAAACTAGTTTACATCAGAGGCTATCTGAAGGCAGTTAGTGTCCAGCATTCACAAGTCACTCTGCGAGCAGCAGTGCCCAGGACACTCGCTCTCCCGTAGACCTGGGTCTCTGGAGGGTGAATACCCCATGACAAAATGGGGTCTGACCCGATTTCAGCCATCAAATGGGAAAGCGGTCACCACCTCGATAAGCCCTGAGCAGGATCCGTGCTGGCGGGGACAGGGATGGGGAGGGGGACAGGGATGGGGACAGGGATGGGGATGGGGACAGGCAGGGGGGCAAACGCCGCTCCTACAAACCCAGGGTCTGTGATCGCCTGGGACACAGCACAGAGGCCACAGGCAATCACAGCAGCAGAGGGGCCGTGCTGGGGACATCTTCATTTTCTTTCCCCCTGGATTCAGTTGTTCCAACCCCCTCAAAAAATGTCCGCGCTCTCTTCTCCACTGCTCTCTAAGCTAACCTACTTGCTCTCATTACTCCTCTGGCGAGTCTGCTCCATGTACTGCATTAACTACTCTCCGCACAAAGCATCCCTGCACGAGTCTCTCCAGCACCCGACCCTTCCCGAGCTTTAATTCCTGCCCTCAATTGTTGCGTCTGACACCGGTTCAAACAGCCTCGGAGTGCCTCTGCTCTCTGTTCCCGCTGGATCGCTGCGCACCCGGCTGCGATCGCGCTTCATCTTTTCTTTCCCTGGCGAAGGCAGCGCCAGAGCTGCCGTGCTGCGAGAAAAGAGGAGAAAGAAGGAAATTTCCTCTGCAGGCAGGGGCTGGGGAAGGAGTGGGGCCCGGCCCCAGCCCCGCGTGGAGCGGGTTGATGCCGACCATCCCTGCGGGCTCACCGCACCCGGGCAACCCTTGCGGTGGGTGCTGGGGGTGCCCGCAAGTGCCCAGGCCCCCTGCAGCTGCCCAGCACGGAGCCACTGCTGTCACGGGGTGTGAACCCCCCCAGGCCCTCTCTGCCTTCCCCACCCGAGCCTGGGCTGGAGAGCAGCACACACCATGTGTTTTCGGTTTAATCTGCAGGGAAATCTTCACACCCTCCTTTGCTCTTTTCCTCGGCAGCCTGGCAGCGCGTCACCTCCGTGGGGGCAGGTGCCCATCTGTCAGCAGTTGCAGTTTTTAAACATTTTCCTCCCTCCCTCTTCCTCCCCCACTGAGTGCCTGTGCAGCCGCCTCTGCTCCTGCTTTGCTGACCCTAACAGGCACCTTCCATTTCTCCGGGCATTTACCACCGGTGCAGCACGGATACGGACACAGGGGAGGATGGAGAGGTGCGGTGCCGGTGCCGGTGCCAGCGGGATTTGACTCTGCCGACCTCCAGCAAGGGCAGACACAGCGGGAGCGCAGTGCACAGCCTTGCACAAGTGCGAGCAAACCCTGCATCTGCCTGGGGCTGGAGCCACCGCTGATAAGGGCAGGGTGAAGGCAGGTTGCCTCCTCTCTCGGCTAGGGGTTAGAAGGGGTATAGCCTGCATCCGTGCAGATGTGAGCTTGTTTATTCTTACCAGATAGTTTGATGGCTTTATCTGATCACAGGTTTTCCTGAGGAAGGAAGGGTGAGTCTGAGTCACTTGAAAATGGGGGCCCTTCATCTCTGGGTAAGGCTGTCGGGGCCGGGGACGTGCGCAGGGGCGAGACGCGCCCCTGCTGCTGGCCGCTCCCCAGCTCTCGCTCCATAGCCATGGGGACGCGCTGGGCGTTAATAGACACCGTGGTCATTAATGGATGCAAATCCAAAGTGAGCACCCGGGGTGGTGCGGCACCAGGACGGGACGGCAGCGGGGATGGATGGGTCCCCCCAGCCGGAGGCACCCCCTGGCCCCAGGGGCCTGGGAAGGCGGCGCGGGATCCGGCCGGTGCCTGCATCCATCGGGAGCGCAGGGGGATGCGGACACGATGCCCTGGGTGCAGCAAACGGCATCACAGGAAAATTGAGAGCATGAGATAAAACCTAGCGGCAATTGATAAATTCATCAGAGAGACAGGTTCATGCCCTCTTAGAAGAAAACCCAGATAATTAAACTGCCGTGCTCTGCTAGCGCCTGCGGGGACGGGCTGGAGGAACCGACCGCTTGAGCTCATCTGCTTCCGACGGGAGCCACGAAGCGCTGGGGGCAGCGGGGTGCTGGGGGCACGCANGGTGGGAGCAGCTCCGGCTCCATAAAACCAGAGAGCGGGGCTGGGGCTGGGGCTGGGGCTGCAGCTGGCCACGGTCCTGCCTTGCTCTGTCCCCCCCTGGGCTCTGCCCCAGCCTGGCACACGAGCACACAATCGGCCTCCCCGGCTGGCTCTGTGTCTCAGAAAACAAAGGAATTTTCTGTAAAATGCCCTCGAAGCATTCACACTTTGCATTTTATGGAAACCGAGGGCTTTCAACCCTTTCTGAGCACAGCCGGGCTCGGCGGCGAGGAGCGGAGCAGGCGACGCCGATCTGCTGAGTGCACTCACGGCAGGGCCTCTGGGGTCCAGAATTACTAGGACAGAGAAGGGGCTGTTCCCTGCGTGCTTTATTTATGGGAATCAGGCCAGTGAAGTTCCCCTAGCACACAGAAATAGTCTCAGCACCTCTGCTGCGCGCTGCCCAGCGCCGTGACCTTGATAAATGGCTCAGAGCTGGGCCGGGACGGGGAAGCGCCGTGCGTCGAGCGCAGTGCATGGGGAGCTCTGCACCCCATCCTCGACCTGTGCCCCTTCTTTCCCAGTGCCCCTTCCTGCCCCGTGCCTCATCCTCACCCCATGCCCGGCTGGGGGACGGCAGGGCTCCTTCTGTGCCACCATCGAACCCGTGAGAAAGGGCGAGTGGGAAGCCTGCCGAAAATCCCCCAGACACCAAGCAAAGGCTGGGCAGCCCCATCCCGACCGCCGAGCACACGGCAGCAGCACCCCCAGCACGGAGGGATGTTTGCCTCTTGCACCAAACCGAGTCCTTCGGGCTCAGGGTTGTGGCTGCTGCCTCCGGCTGCTGGAGACCCTGAAACAGGAACCAAAAGTGGGGCTTTGCTTTTTTTTTTTTTTTTTTTTAACCTGCATTTTTTAGCCATTTCCTGAAGCAGCTGCCAGGTCACCGCGCTCACCCTGTCCCACCCCGCGTCCCTCTCCTGCAGCCGCCGGGGCTCTGCAGGCCCCTGGGGACGGGCGCTGTGGGTCAGAGCCCGCTGGTAGAACTGGCCGTTTACTGGGAGGACGCCAGGGCTGCAGCCGCTGCCCGGGCACGCCGTGGGCACCCGGGTGGCAGAGCCGGTGACGCGCTGCAGAAACCACGGGCAGAGCCTGAGGAAGCGGCAACTGAACCCCCCTGGTCTCCCCACTGCACGCAGCGGTGCTGGGGCTGGCTCAGAGCCCTGCCCGCGGGCTGGGGCCTCATCCTGACCCCTGCCTGCCCCAGCCCCTGCGTGTCCTGCCTGGGGGGCTTTGCTTTTTTTTTTTTTTAAATGGCATATATGGGGCAAAGCACGAGTAAAGCTGTGGAGCTTGGAGGGAATGTGCTGTCCTTGCAGCAGCGCCGTGCTGATCAGGATACGGCCCGGCTGGGTTCCTCCCGTTAGTGGGAGTAGGCGAGGCAATGGCTGAAGTTAGGGAAAACAGCATCATTTCCTCCCCACGAGAGCTCCAGGGAGGTACAAAGTGGTGCAGAACGCACGGCGCTGGCTCAGCTGGGCAAACGCTGGCTCCAGGCGGGGGCAGCGGGGACAGGGGGCACGCACGGGTGTGCGCCTTCAGTAACGAGGGACCTGGGTGCCCTTCCCAGGGCTGCCCGCGGGGTCCGGCACGGAGCTGGGAATTGCACAGTTCCTCTCCCCACCCTCCAGCCTCGGCACAGCATCTCCCTCCCGACTTCCTTCCCAGTCGCTCGCTGGCCGGGTCCCATCCCGCTGCAGCCCTCAGCCTTGCCGTGCCTCCAGCTCCGCGCCTCATGCCGCTCGGGGGGGGCTCCCGGTGCGGGAAACGAGGGTGGGAGCGGGGAGGCGCTTCCCGAAAATGCGGGGCCGGGAGGGGTCGTGCCCAGGGGCAGCGGTGCCCTTCGCCAGCAGGAAATCCTCCCTGGGCTGGCGCAGCGCGGGCACGCGAGGCAGCACAGCCAGCCCAAGGCCCGGGCGAGTTGGGGTCTGTCTCTGATGCGGGTTCGTCAGCCCGCAGCCGGGACAGGGGTGCGGAGCCCGTCGAGTGTGTTCGGCACGGCTGCTGCCAGCAGAGGTGAACAAAAGGCTCTGGCCGCCCTTCCTGCGGCTCCCGGGCGAGGGGACAGCGGCCACAGCCGCGGCACCACCCTGGCCCCGTCCTCTGCAGCTTGGGGACCTCTGTGGCTCAGGGACCTCCACAGCCCAGGGACCTCCACAACCTGGGGACCTCCACGACTTGGGGACTTCCACGGCCCAGGGACCTCTGCGGCCCCATCGCTCCCACACACTTTGCTGGTGCCAGCTCCCCCAGGACGGGCAGCAGGCGGGCGGGGGCCCGCAGCATCCCTGGAGGAAGAAGGAAGAGCCGGGTTCCACCTAAAACCGTGGCATCGCCTCCCGGTGATGCCCAGGGTGCGGTGCACGGCACGAGGCTGGTTGCTCCCTCCTAAAGAAAAGAAGCATCTGAAGTCTTAAAGAAGGCCAAGAATAAATTAGTTCAATTAATAAAAGGAGCCCTGTTAGAGTACAGCAATTATTTACAGAAAGGGGGAATTTGCCAAGTACAATAAACCTGAAGCAATTTTATCCCAACTTCACTTGCTGGCGGATGCCATAATTAAGCGCTCGTTGTTTGCAGGGATGACAGCTTTGTTTGTTGTGAGCCGAGCAGGACTCGCATCGCTTTCCCTGGCCCTTCATTCAGGTTTTTGCCACGAGCAGCTCCTCAGTCCTGTTGTGTGAGCTCAGAGATACCGACCCTAACGAGACTTAATGAAGAGGATGGCGCTGGGTGATTAAAGCAAAGGCTCGTGGGAGCGCAGGTCCCTACCCGGCTCTGCGCACCGGGCACAGCACACGCTGGCGTGGAGCTGGGGCGGCCACAGATGCAGGATGCGGCCCTGCCCTCTTCCAAGGGTGGCTGGCTCCACGGAGAGCCCGACCGGCTGGCAGGCTCCCTGCGGAGCTGCTTTGCTCCTGGAAGTGCACGGACCCCGTAGCATTAAGGAGCCGCGCGTCAGCCCAGCAGGGATCTCTCACTGTCTGCGTCCCTCCCCGGGGCTCGGAAGGGTTTGCCCCGGAGGTCTGCGTCCTTGGGCAGCATCGCAGGGGCTGTGCGGTGGAAGCAATAACAAAGATGGTGCTCGGCTCCTACACAGAGCTTTACATCTTCAGAGCCCTTTCCTGGCATAAACTCATTAACGGAGAGGAATCTAATTCCTAGTCACATAGGTCCCAAGGATGCAGATCTTGGGGGCAACGGACCGGAACATATTGTAATAAGAAAGAGCTGCTGCCAGCGGGCTGCGGGCTCTCCCAGTGCAGGAAGGCACGGCAGAGCCTGCAAGAGCAGATGGGGACGGGAGGGCTGCGACGGCAGCGGTGCCCGGGGCAGGTGGGATGCTCGCAGCGGAGCCGATTTCCTCTTTGCCCACAGGACAAAGCCGGTGCTGGGCCAAGCATCCCGCCCTGCCGTGCCCTGCTGCGGCATCCCGGTCTGCTCTTGCCCCGCTGGAGCCCAGGGCTGGGTGGCAGCGTTGGACCCAGCCCCGCGGCTTCATGCTGGGGCCGGATCTGGTGCCACCGGCACGGCTCGTCCCATCCCGCAGGACACGGGAGGATTGGGGATGTCCCATGGGGTGAGTTGCCCAAACCCGGGCCTCGGGGCGCTCCCCGCGGGCTCGTCCCCATGCTCCCACCCACGGCCCTGGCCCCGTGCCCGCGGCTGGGTGGGGACCCACAGCTCCTATTTCTGGTGTTCGCCGTGGGAGGTGCCCCAGGCTCCAGCCCTCGGGAGGACGGGAACACCCTGACCTGCTCCCCGAGGTCCCCGAGGTCTCATCTCCGGGACACGCCGCACACACCCCCATGCCCAGGGGACGGCTGTGCTGGGAACAGGAGGGCAGGGATGTCCTTCACCTCTCCCCTTCCCCATCCCTGGGGGGAATACCGACCCCATTCCCGTCTCCATCCCTGTCCCTGTGACACATTCCTGTGCCTGTCCCCATCCCTGTCCACATCCCCATCCCTGTTCCCATCCCCAGCCCTGTCCCTGTCCCCAGCCCAGTCTCAAGCTGCCGCTGCCCCCACCGAGCCCCCACCGCAGCGAGGCCCCCGGCGGCTCCTCCGTGTGTGCGGGGGCACGGAGGGATGCGGAGGCCGCGCTCATCCGGGGTTACCTTGGAAACAGCGCCCAAGCCACACGTCCCTGTCACCGCGCGGGGACCCGTGCTGTGGCCGCGCGAGGCACACCGAGGCGGTGCCCGGGTGGTGACAGCAGGGGTGTCCACTGTGTGCCACCAGGGACGGGGGACAGGGTGAGGCCGCCGGGAAGCGTGTCCCCCCCTCGGCCCCACGCCATGGCCGGTGTCACACGGAGGGCGAGCGGTGGCCGCGCTGGGGGCCGCGTCCTCCCCCCGGGGCTGGGGACATCGCTGAGCCCAGCACCAGGGGGAGGCAGGAGGAGGGGGGGAAAGGGCCGTGGGAGGCGGCGGCTCTCCCTCGGCAGATGGACGCGCTCCTGAAGGACGCGGGGATGCTGCTTTCCATAAATCACGAGACGCCGGCGTCTCCCGGCTCTGCTGGCAGCCCCGCGCTGGGAGCCCCCCCGGCCTCCCCCTGCGCTGGGAGCGGGGGGACACGGGGGGTGCGGGCAGGGGCGTGGGCAGCGGGGGCCGGCAGCAGGGTTCAGGCAGAGGACAGGCAGCCCGGGAGGGAGGCTCGGGATGGAGGAGAGGAGCGGGACGGCGAGCCAAGGAGGCTTGGAATGGCAGCCGCAGGCTTCAATTAGCCGGAGGATCCTGCCTTAAATAGAGCCTCCGCTGCCAGCCGCCGGGCAGGCAGGGCACCCGCGGGCAGCGTGGCCCCCTGGGGGGCGGAGGGACGCGCAGGGCGGAGGCCGGGGACGTG
>VXAA01004889.1:211231-230600 GCA_013399115.1 Anseranas semipalmata | reverse complement strand
TTTCCCCCCGGGCCGCCCAGGTTTGCATAACGTGCTTCGCTTGCTGCCTGCTCACCGTGTCTGCCCTCTGCTTCTTGTCTGACAGATATCAACCTTAACTCTCCCAACAAAGGTCTGCTGTCCGAGGCCATGACGGACGTTCCTGTGGACAGCGCGGCTGCGGCGAGGACCTCTGCGCCCGAAGGGCTGAGCCCTGCTGAAGAGGAGGAGTTGAGATCTGAGATTGCCAAGGTGAAATGGCTCTCACATCCGTCAGCTCGGGCACCATGTGGCCGCGGTTGTGTCCTGCTGGGAAGGAAAAAGCAAGGACTTGTGGTGCCACGGGAGCAGGGCTTGGGGTTTTCTTTTGCTTTTTACGGTGGCGTTACCTGTGGGTCTCAGTTCTTTGCTAAAATGCACAAAGCTGGCAGATACTTCAAACAGTGTGTGATACTGCATGCTCTTTCCCAGAACTACTTAATTTGGAGCTCTAAGGAAATAAGTGGCTTTTGATGCAGTGAAATTCGTCTAGGCTCTTAGCTGCGCTTGAAGCAAGAAAACACTTTAGTCAAGTGATATGCAAACGAAACTCTTTTTTCCTTATGAAGCTGGAACAATGGAGTACTTAATGTGCTTTCTTCCTCTACGTTTTCTCTTAAATATTTATTACATTTTATAGGCAGACATTTTTGGTGCCTATATGCTTTTGAAAAGTTGAGAGATTGTAATGTAATATCGCAAATTGTAGGCACCTTCTGGGTTTTAAAGGTCAGCTTATAATTTGTATCTGAAACATAGCTGAAGGTAATTTTGGTTGTTCTAATGTAGTCTTTTCTTTCGTTTGAGAATCTCGTGGTGGTTCTCTGATTTGTATGTTTTAGCAAGGGAGGACTTCACTGTTCTGCGTGGTCATGCAGCTCTTGGTAAGCTGCAGTTAATTAAAAGTAGAAATGAACACTCTTTGCCCCGAAACAACTCCAGAGTATTCTGAAAATCTTGTAAGAAGTATCTCTGAGTGAAAGGTCTTTGTTCTAATGACAGCAGAGGAAAAGAATCGTAGATTGAAACCTTAGTTAATAAGTATTTGGCAACTGATTTTTTTTAATGGTATCTACTGTTGAAATTACAACGCTAGGAATGAGTTCTATTAATCTTGGTGCCATTAAGCACAGAGGCTTTTATGGATGTTTTCCCAGCTGAAGTCTGAGCCGTAGGCCTGCCATTCCAATGCCATTCATGTTTAATTGAATTGTTCTGTGTGCATGTGAAGTTCCTACCAATTCTTTATATCCACGTTAGTGAAATTGTGATAGTTTTGAGGAAGGTAGAAAGTTGGCTTAATTTTCAGAATCTCATTAAACTGTGATATTGAGATACGTGTCTATCTGTTTCTAAGGTTGAAGAAGAAATTGGTACTCTCAGACAAGTTCTGGCTGCTAAAGAGAGACATTGTGGAGAGTTGAAGAGGAAGCTAGGTTTGACTCCCTTGGATGGGTTAAAGCAAAACCTGTCTAAAAGCTGGCACGATGTACAAGTCTCCAACGCGTAAGTGTTGCTTGTGATGCACATTACACATTTAAATGTTACTTTATGGCAATGATTTCCCTGCAGCATATTCCAGGGCTTCTGCGAGTGGCTGAAGGCTTTTGCTCTGATGGGTATATAGAGTAAATGGCATTTAAAAAAACTATTAATTTAATTGATCTCATGCGTTGGTTTAAATAGAACTTTCATATTTGTGATCTGGATAAATTGTTGCTGGGTGCTCTTTTGTACGATGTTAGAGATCTAGATCACCACTTAACAGTTCAGTTTGCATACTTCTGCCCACTTCTTTGGGACATAGACTGCTGCTACCTCATTCTGAACTCAAGCTCAAAGAGAAGTGCAAAAAGTGCTAAAGTTCACTTAGCTAACTTTCTGAAGTTAGCTAACTTAGAACACTGTGTTACTGTGTGTTAATTCAGAAACTATCTGTTTCTTGGGCCGTTTAACTTGAATTAAGCCTGCACATCCTAGGACAAAATTCTGTGGTATGTGTGCTATGAATGCCCTATGCAGAGGCATCTCTGCCTAAAGAAGGTTTGAAATTAGACTGACTATTGCTAAACAGGTACTAAGGGTACGATCACAGCACTGTTTGACAGTGCCAAAAGGAGAGTCAAAAGGGTAAGTTTAACCCTGTTGTTATGCTCAGATGTAAGGGGCTCTTTGTACCCACAGGGATATCGTTCAGTCTACAAAGTCACATGTAACTTAACTGGAATTTGGAGTTACTGACAGTGCTACTGCAGGGCAGATCTTTGAGCTGTTAATCTCAGTGTTCTTCTCTTCCCTGTCTTTCTTCCCACCCCCCTGCTCAATTTCTGTTACTCCTTTGTAACTGAAATGTGTCATTGTCTTCTGAAAATGAATATTAAAAGTTATATTCATTAACACTTTCTGTTTCTAGTTATGTGAAAACATCTGAGAAACTTGGAGAGTGGAATGACAAAGTGACACAGTCTGACTTGTGAGTGCCTCGGGCTCCTCAGCAACACCTTCTTGCTCCTTGCTGCGTTCCCCGATTTGTGCTGCTCCTTGTTCTCACGGGCATCAGGGGTTGATTGGGAGCTGGAGGCATGGTAAAGCTACAGTCAGGACTGCTTGTAGCAGCATGCCTGACTTCCAGCTATAAGCATCCCTCAGTTGCAGAGGAGATGAGTAAAAGTTGCTGCTGTCATCTCTTTCTTAGTCTTGCCATTGCAGAAGAAAAATTCCAATCAGTTACCAGACCACACTTTATTAAAAAATAATGTGAAAAATCAACCACAGTTTCACTTTACCTGGTCATCGTTAGGTTAATCTATTGTAATCAGCTGTCTTAGTAGTGAACCTCTGTCTTTACTATGGAACTATTTCTCTTCTCATCAGATGTGGTAGGAATGAGTTTGATTATTGCCCTTCTGTACGGCCACAGGGGAGAGAAGATGCCTGAAGGCATTTACCTGCAGCTGAAAATAGGGGCTGTGCAAATGTAAATTTGTATATTAGCTTTTGAAAGCTACCACACCATGACTGCTGGATTGATGTATGTGAACCTTTCTGATGCTGTCAAACATTAGAAAGCAATGAATTTTAGTCTTTGCAGTACATACAAGCAGGTGACAAAGGCTACTTTTGTCTCTAGAATATATTCTGTAGTTAGATTAGAACTCTGTTTTCATTAGACACAAATCACTTTGATTCTTGCTGCATAGCTGAGCATAAGGGAGACCTTGAATGTTTTCCGTACTGCAGATTCTCTCCATTCTGCATTTTTTGTTTAAGGAGATGATTATTTAGCTAAGCAAAAATGTTGAGTTGGAAGCTTCCCATCAGTAGGCAAAGATAGTTCTGATCTAACTGGGGATAGTCATATTTCTGGGGTGACAGGAACCGCCTGCAATATGTTGTGTCTTCTGAATACTTCTACATGTTGTCTGAGTTGGTAGCAGACACTTTTTGTGGTGCTTGTATTTGTTCTGTACATCCAGTGTTTATTCTTACAAGTCCTAAGGTAGTGTTTTATGTATAGGGAAGCATGATTTCTAAAGATGAGAAAATGAAGCGCAGTTTAGCAGTTTGTCCAGGTCATGCTATATTGATAAAATACAGCATTTGGTGTGGCGGTTAGATTTTTTTTGGCTCTGTGCTTAATTCACTGTTCTGTGCTTTTAGCTTTTAGTATGTGGCTGCCATGCAGTATTTAGGAAGGGAGCAGAAGATTTTAAGTCTTTCAATTCCTGGCACCTTCTAAACTGCAGGCTTTCTTTGTGCGTAATGTTTGAAGATGCTTAAATAAGAAAGAAACCAGAGCTTGGGTGTCTTCTTGCCTCTCAAACAACAGCTCCTTTCCTTCTGGCTGTAACTGAGAAGGGGGGAATGCTATTGTCAGAGAAATAAAACCTATGACACTGTTAAGTGTAAAGAGACACTAATAATGTGGAAAGTGTCAAAAGAAGCATCTGTCATGAATCTTGGCACTGTATCTAACCTCCATTGTGTTTGTAGATATCTTTCAGCCAGCAGCACACTGGAGGACTGGAATGAAAAATTAACTCAATCAGAAGCGTGAGTGTCTTAACCTTCAGCATTAACAAATGCTTTCATGACAGTCTGCTGTCACTAATGTTCTGTGCCTCTGCTCACAGTCCTCTGCTTTGACTAGATCTATTTAAGCATTTCTTTTTTCTAGCTTTCATTTTTTTTTAACCTGATAAATGTCTCTTCTGGGAGAGGGAGCTTTTCCTCAGGTCAGTATTTGAATGGTTTTACTGTGGTCCAAGTGATACTCTTCACACACCTGCCTGCTCTCGGAGGAGAACTGGCTGAAGCCACTGGATACCTGAGAGCTGCATGCCAGGTTTTATAACTTAGCTGACAAGCTGTGGAATAGACAAACTGATCTCTTCTTACCTCTCAACATGCTCCACAGGGAGCAAGAGCTCTTCTTTTGCTGTGGTACCTGATGAGAACAAATAGAGCTTTAGTGTCCAAGGCAGCTGTTCAGTCATCGTGGGGCTCCAAATGGATGCGAACAGCTGAAACCTCACCGCTGTTGTACTGCATTTCTTGGCTGCAAAAGTCTCTTAGCTGTGTTTTTTATTAAGCATCTGGAATTAAATTCTCATCTGGACTAAATTATGGGAGCATATTATGAAAGTTGGCCTTTGTCCTTCTCACTGCATCTTTTCCAAAGTGTATAGAGGAATCCTTTACAGTAATACAGTGGGAGCGGGTAGGTAGTGTTGTTGCTTTCTGAATTGATTTAAACCATGGTAAGGTAGGTCTTAGGTAAGCCAGATTTTCCTGTTCTCTGGAGTAGATATGAAATTCTGTCCTTTGAGCTGGCTTCTTGTTGTCAGTGTTTGAGAATAGAAGGTTTTCTTCATAAGATGGGTGAAAGATGAGAAGAGATAAAAAGTAGGAGTATCAGAAAAAAAAGTTCAGGTATGCAGGTTCTACTTGCTATATTCTGTAGATGTTTTCTAGATTAAGAAGATGTAAATTGTCACTATTTTACTTGCTAAATAGAGTGACCTTTGTGTTTATGCTTGCCAACAGTGATTGACTGCAGTGGTGTTTAATCAGAGTTCCTCCCTGGGTGTGCCTGCTAGAATAGAAAACTTCTCATTATATCTGTTTCCTTGTGCTTAATAAGTGCCAGAAGTATATGGCGGAAGCGTGCTTCTATAGAGTGCTCAAGGCCTGAATAGCTGTGGCATGCTAGTTTTCCTGCTTGCTTTGGCGCTAGGCAGAGTGACAATTCATGCTAACAAGGTAGATGCCAATTAAAATGGAGAGGTGAGGGGGCTTGAAAGGAATGCAGCATTTCAGAAAATGAATGAAATTTCTATTTCCTTTGTCTAAAGCTCAGTAAATGCTAGGAGCCAAGTTCAAGAAAACCAAAGATAAGGTTTTAGTTGTTCATTTTGGGTTTGTTATGCAAATGCCTCCTCTTTCCTGTTGTTTCAGAGCTTCTGTACATAACAGCTAACGAGCATCCTGACTGAACTGGGAACGGGCTTTAGCTTACGGTGCTTTTGTGCTCTGCTGGATTTCCTGGGAGTTGCCACTCCTGGCCTCGGGGTTTGACTTGCCCTCTGCAGGTGATACAGAGAGAGGACAGAAAATCAGCCCTCTGCCCCTCTCCCGTTTTGTTGTAACCAGGATGCAAGGTGGCTTAGATGGTACCAATGGTGATTGCTGGATAAGAGCAAGCGAGAGGAAGCTGGTATTAGTGGATAAAGAAGGATTTGAGGATGCAGGCCTGGCCCCTCCCTGTCAGGGTTTATAGGAGAGGGATGCAGTGAAGGGTTTGAATACCACAGGGCAGAGATCACTTCTGCAGCTTCTCCTGCAGCCAATTGTCTGTTCATAAAGCAAGGTATTAACCATAGCTCGTACTTATTACTCCCAGATTTGGATTATTCCCGTGTGCTTTATCCTGGCATTAAGGGAGGAAAGCAAGTGACTGTGAATTTATAGCGATGGTAAGCCTAGCTGTGTCGCTTGCAGGAGAAGAGTTGTGACTTCTGGGTCAGGGCTGGGTGTAGTTAAGTTGCATTGAAGTCTTGTATAACCTGGTTCCTGCTTGTCACAGATGCAGTTCCACATCTGTGCCTGATGGCAGTTCTGGGTTGAAGAGCTTCTCATCTCGGCTGCGCTCTCCTGGCTCTGCCTGCTGCGTTGCAGCGGTGGAGGTGTGTATGTACGTGTGGGAGCTGTGGATGCAGGCCTAGACTGGCGATGTGAGCTGGCTGCTATCTTTTTTTCCTTATTTTTCCTTCCAAGCTTCTATTTCAGCCAGATCGTTTCCCTGATCTAAATCACTGTGTCAGCACACAGTTGTGCTGGCATCACGAAGGAGCACACTGAGGCAAAAGGAGCAGCACTTGAGTGCTAAATCTTCAGTTGTCTGAAGAATACTGCTGTCAAGTGTGGAAAAACAGTTGGAAAGTCTCTTATCTGCTGAAGCTCAGCTTCATACCTAAGAGTTTCCAGCGTGTGTGTGGTGTGCTGGTGTCCTTCGACTCTGTAAACTGTTCCTCTCACCACTGCTGTGGTGCTCAGTGCTAATCTGAGGGGGGTGAGTGCCAGGCAGAAGTAGAGTAAGCACAACACATTTTAGTGAGCGTGAGGTCTTCGATGTCTCTGGTAGACAGCTGTAAATCCAGTCCCACGATGGGACTTGGCAGCAGGTGAGGAGCCCGACTGCTGAAGGGGAGGGATGAGGTCCTCCTCTTCCAAGGAAGCTTTGGCCCCCGATGTTCAAACCTAGCTATGGCAATAGGAAGGCACAAGCACAGCATTGATGCTAACCAACTTGCTCCTAAATCGTCCTGAGGTGACTACATCTTGCAAAACATTGTGCTGTGCAGAGGCAATGTTGAGCCCCTGCTGCTGGGACATGGTCAGTTAGGTTCTGCTGGAGTCACTGAATTCAAGGAGAGTTGGTGTGAAGAGTGTGTAGGTTACAGGAATTTTCTTTCAGGAGCAGGAAGAGGGAAAATAAAGCTGATGTTTTTGCCCAGTTTTGCACAAGTCTTGTGTACATTCTTGATTCAGAAATACTTGACTGTGGTCTTTTTTTTTTTTTTTAAAAAAAAAAAGGCAAAACGAATGTTTTAATTCATATTACTTGATTCTAGTTCAGGTGTTATGGTGCTGTCTTCTGCACTTCTGTGTGGAGAAAATGAGGTGTAAATAAGTCAGCTGTCGTTGTGGTGCTTGTAGCCTTGCAAGCTCAGAGATGGGAACATCAGGCTGTTAATGTTAGTCCAGGAGCTGGACTTGATGATCCTTGTGGATCCTTCCAACTCAGGATATTCTGTTCTGTTTATAAATGTCCTTCTCCTAAATATTATAGTTGAGCAAAAAAGTAAGCTTATATATTTGGAATAAGAAAACTTGGCTTAAATTATTGGACTTGTTTTCCAGCCTGAGTCTTTTTTATGATTTGAAGAATGCCATAAATTCAGATGTTCATCACCAGCTATGGAATAGCTTAATTAAAGAAAATGTCTTGAAGAATATTTGTACCTAGAACTTTAGTTTCCATCAAATGAGATAAGTCTTTGAGTGGCTGCTTTCTCCAGCTCTTGTATAAACTCAAATGTAATCAGCTGACAAATGCGAGCTGTCAGACTTATTTACTGTGGTTAATGGTAACTGATAGGAAACTTCTCTACAAATTTAATTCTAAGCTGCAGTTGTAGAGGTAATGGTGATTCTTGTGTTTCTTTTTCTATACATTGATGTTAGACTTGCCTCTTCCCTCCATACCCTAGCACTACAACAAACAGTAATAACTTCTTCAGGACTGCAAGCATATTATGGAATAGGTTCCTAGACTTAGTTTCTCAAAAATTCCAAGAGATATTTGTAGAGAAATGGGGTATGATGCTATGGTATTAGAGCTTCCATGTGGATTTTTTTTCGTTTTTTTGCAAATGTTTGTCAGATTTAAGAATACATGGTCAAAATGGTAATACAAATGAAGTGAGTGTATGGAAAGGTTAGTCCTACACTTGCCTTCTTAAAACTTCAAGTCTTTGATATATGCAAGACTGGAAGGGGCTCTTTCAGTGAAGTCAGTGCAGCTCACTAACCCAGCTTCTTTCCTTTAATATGGGTTTCTTTTTCAAAATGGGGGGATGCTTCTTGCTTTCAAATCCTAACCCTGTTAGTTCAGCTTATTGGTTGTTTTTTTTTCCTACTTAGTTATAAGAAGACCCAGGAAACCCTTTCCCAGGCAGGACAGAAGACTTCAGCAGCCCTTTCCAACGTAGGTTCTGTTATCAGCAGGAAACTTGGTGACATGAGGTAAGATTTTCTGTTTTATACTCTGGTGCTTTGATCTTGGTTTCAAACAGTAATGAGACTTGAGACAATAACTAGGCTTTTTCCATTTTTCTGCTTAGTTGGCAGCACTTTGCTGTTGATGGACTGCCTTCTGTGTGGCCTTGTACATCATAGTTCAGGACAGATTAAACACTTGTTAAAGACTGGTTGATGGGTAAAACCCGTTCCAAGGCATTTAATAGTTTGATTTGGCTTAGGAGAACTGACAGAACATTTTTAGCTCCCTTCCACCTTTTACTGTTGTGGTTTCACTGCAGCTTTTGCACCATATATAAGTAGTATTAAACTTTACCTTTTCCATTCATTACTATGTTACAGAGGTGTGTTTTCTGTGTTAAGATCAAGATTAGAAAGGGTCATCGTTCTTGTGCTCTGTTATGCTTTAAAAGGGCACAAAGTCTGGATGCTGCGTATCACGCAGTTTCAAGCCCCTGTGTGTCAGTTTTCCAGGAAGAAGGGCAGCATGCCTTCTGAGCACAGTTATGTCGTGTAGGTTGGAAGACATGAATTGATCAGAAGATCACAGAATGGCTTGGGTTGGAAGGGACCTTAAAGATCATCTGGTTCCAACCCCCCTGCCATAGGTGGGGATGCTGGATCACAGTAACATTAAACATTTCTTGTTGTGGTTGGTGGTTATCTAGATTCCTTTGGGTGGCAGCTGAAGTAGTTGCACATTTAAACCTTTCTCCGTTGAAAGGCTGGGGGCTGGTTCCCTTGGTTGCTGGCTGGGGTTCCTGCTCTGGGAGTTGTGTGTGTGTACAAAGCTGAAGGTTAGAACTGGTGATTTACCTCATCTTCAGAAATGTAAGCTAAAGATTGCTTCCCCATTAATGGCGGTGCACACGTTTTTTATGCGGAATAGCCTGCCTACACTTTTCTTGGAATTGAGAGCTAATTCTGAATGTACGAGCTGTCTAGGTTACTAACGAAGTATCCTTAGAGCTTGTATTTAACATAATGTTCCACATCTTGGATTGAATGGGTAGCTGTCATTCTTTGTAGGGAATTCCCTATTCCGCTATGGCTGGGAGTACCCAAGTGGTAAGAACCTGTTGGCCTCTGATCACATAGTGCTGATTTATTCTAGATCTCCCCTCGGTGAGTTATTTACTGTGTTCCTGAAGGGTAATTCTTGGTGAGTGTTCTCAGTCGCTCACTTCTCTGAATTTGGCAGAGGACTGGCTGGCTTCCTACCCCTTCCAGTATTCAAGTTTTAGTTTTTCTTTCTGGGAAACTACCTTGTCCATTGGAAGAAGAGTTGAGACACGAGCAGACAGATGCTGGCGCAAGATATGGTGGTAACAGATTTTGCTAAACTGATAATGGTGAAGTAAATTTGGTAAATTTCTAAATTATGCAGTCTGGTCAGGCTGTTGTGACAAAGGAATGGTAATTTTTGGACCAAATGGGGAACTCCTGAACCAGCATCGCCACCAGAAGAAGCTGTTCTGACAGCCTTGGTCCTGCCTGTCATCTCTTTGCTGGCAGAATCCATTTCACAGTGAGGCTGCACAAATGTTTGTGCAGCCCGGGAGCACCTGACGGACAAAATTGTTTGTGCAACCCGGGAGCACTTCCACGGCCAAGCGAGGAGTGGAACTGTTGCTCCTGGTGGCAGAGCTGGCCCGACACGGTCCTGGTGGAAACGCTGGCTGTGGGTGCTGGCCCGGCTGACTACATACACGTCAGACCTTTGCAGCAATGGTATTGCTCAGCATTAATCGCCAATTTAAAAACCCGTATTCCTTTTTATGGATAATAGTTTAGGGGATATATTACAAAATAGAGGCAGCTTCTGTCTTATAACTTGAGGGAATCCCTGCCAAATTTATTTCGGGAGACTTTGCTTTGTACATGTGGCCCTATGGGGGAACACAGTAATGATAATTATTTTTTAAGAAAACTTTTAGTTTTTCTGTGCATATATAAACAGAATTGTTTCCTGTGCTATATTCAAGTCTTGATATTTCTGATTCTGACTGAAGTTTAACTTTGAGCATAAGCTTCTGCAGGGACTGTCCCATTTTTCTACCCCTGCCAGGTGAAACTGAATGGTGTTCTGATATGTGATCAGAGCGTCCAAGGAGTGAAGTCTGTTTTATTGCCGTGATCACTTCTCTGAATGCATGGGGACGATCTCTGTTCTTAGAGAAGCTCTCTTCCAGGCCTCAGAGCCTACATCGCAACCTCACTTACTGTACTTGCTTTTTCCTCTTACACTACAATTCACTTGTAATGAAGGTTTATTTTCCAGCACTGGAAGTGTTGAGATAACAGAAGGGATTTCCTTGTTTAGTCAGCCTTCACCGGTTGATAAATGCAAGGAAGGCGTGATGAATGGGACAAACGCCGCAGATACGCAGAGGGCGTAGTCATAATTTCATCAGAAATGCTTGGACTGAAATGGTGCGAAATACAAGTAACGTGTCCCTGGGTTAAATCTGTAGGGTTGCTGCATTCTGGTCAAAATACTTTTAAATGTTAAAGCTGTGGATTGTAAGGAGAGATTGTGAAGTTAATGCGATAACTGTACACTAAATGTATTAATGCTGCTACTCTATTAGATTGCCATGAGGGGAGAAAATGTAGCTTAATTAATGGGTGGGATTTTTGCAAGTCTTAGCCAATTCAGCTCTTACTGTTATCTCCACTTACAGTTAAAAAGCAAATTGGCTTTCAGACATTCTGTTCCTGCATTTTACTGACCCCAGTAAACTGCAAATTGAAAGTGTTTTCTTTTTGTCAGATAATAGCTTGCTTTGTGGCTTTGTCTCTACCAATACATTTGTGTTGTCTGATGGAGTTTGCTACTGTACATAATACTACAAGGAAATTCATTATAAAATGTAAGACTGAGCCCCAAAGGTGGCTGCGAACCCCTGAATTTATAGAAACTTTAAATCCTTATGATCGGAGGAAAAGGGTTGCTGCTAGGTCCAGGCCAGGATGCTGAAGAAGTCCACCAGGGCTTGTGGTATTGCATGCAGAGCAGCATGGTGCATGGACGTGTGTATCTGTGTTCTTCTCCTTTAACAAAGAGTAAGTAGGAAGTTAATTTACTTCACATGCAAAGACCGCATTTCAAAGAGTCTGTCTTGCCAAAGAGCCGACTTGGATACATGGGGAAATGAAATCACAAAGTCTAACATTGTTGCTCTGGCTGTAAGGAAAAGCCCTTGCACCTCTTGCCAAGTACTTCAGGTCCAACATGCCATGACTGCTTTCTGCTGCAGAGACAAAAATGATATCTAAGTGGAATAAAACACTGCTTCTGGTAGGATTAGCCCCTTTGGAACATCCTGGTAATCTTACTAGTAGAAGTAGGAAAGCTTGGACTAGTACTTCAGACTTCTGAGATGCTACTGCTACATGCTACTGCATGGTGGCGCATAATTCTCCTTGAAACTTAAAAATGGGCAACCAGGTTGTTGGTATGCATGATACCTTTTATCCAGATCCTCTTGTCTTTATTATGCTGAGACATGTTTGCTCTCTGAGCTGTAACGTTGAGATCTGCATGCTTGGCAAGGTGACACGCAGGCATCCATTGCAGGTTCCCGTTACAGAAGTTCTCAACCAGAAAGCCTAGCAGTGCTGTCCTTGTGTCAGAGCTTGGAGGGGAAGGAAATATCTGTACCAAACTAGCTAGCGCTTGGTAAAAACCTCAGTTTAGGAAAACATGCTCTAAAATAAAAAAAAATCAAGTGAAAGCAGTGGGTAAGGGTGGATAGGTGCTGTTAACAGTCCTCTGAAAAACCTCTTAGCTTGGGTTATTTGATTTAATGAAAAGCCAATTGTTAATATGCTTGCTTCTCTAATTTATTTTAAGAGGCTTCCTCCTGGGTAGATGACTTTACTGTCCCATGATCCTATGACCATGCCCCTGCTCAGCTGCCCCGCATTTAGTGTTCAGATCTGCACAAGTGTCTGACTGTTGCTTCCCTTTTCTCTCTGCTGGCCGTGGCTTCTCTCAGGGCTCACCCCTTCTCGCATTCCTTTAGGTAAGATACCCTTCAAGGTTGCTCGAAGAGCGGATGTTTCTGTGCCCAGCCCTCGGAGGTGTTAAAGGGGAAGCTGATTATTTAAGCCTTGCCTACATTTTTGACACAGATTGAGAAACTTAGCTCAATCCAATGCCCTGTAACTGACTTTTGTATCACAGCTGCAATTTGCAGCGCAGCTTGACATATGATGCAGCTGCAGGTAGAAAAGTCTTAATTCCAGAGCAACAGGGCTATGTGCAACTTTCAACAATTTGAAAGTACACAATTCAGCATACCTTTGGGGAGCACTTGCTGCATGCCCTCTGTGTCTGTGAGCCTTGTTTGGGGACTACTGGCTGGGAGAAACCTTTAGTAGTAAAACTTACTCATTAGTGTAACTCGATACAGACAAGCCAGTCATGTGCATTTTTGTCCCCTATAGGTTGCCTCTGCTTCTTTTAAATTTTGATCATGGGCAAGATACCTCTTGTGTCTTGGGCATAGTTGAAAAACCCTTTTCTAAATATCTCATTGTGGGAGACTGGTTTCCTTGCGCTGACAGGAGCAAATCTGTCTGCATCCAAATTTTAGGAAAGCTTTTAAATGGCACACGTGGCTTGTTTGGTTTGTATTTTCCAAATAATTAATAGCAGTTAAATACTCATGCTTGCAGTCCTGTGACTGGAAAACTAGTTCTGGGCTGCGGCTGCTAAATAAGGGAAGAGGGAGCTGGCTTTTATCGCTGCAGCTGCCCAGAGCAGCCTGCGTATGGACAGCGAGTGCTTGGGACAGGGGGTGTGCTGCTCTTGCATGGTGTCTGTTTAAAACTGTCATTTTAACTTTTTCCTCCTCATTCTGAATGCTTCCGAGCAGCAGTTACTCCATTCGCCACTCGATAAGTATGCCAGCGATGAGGTAATGTTGCAAATACCCGTTTCCTGAGTGGGGTCGGTGGGAGCGTGCAGCTGACTCTGTCGGTCTTTGGGTTTTGGTTCTGACTTGTGCAAGTGGCTCACTTGAGCAGACACTGCTCCGTGGGGGTAACTGTGTCCTGCAGTTTGAGTAATCTGGGGCTTTTTTTACCCAATCTCTCCTTACGGCTATTAGCACCTGTGTTGCTTTCAGGCTAAGTGCAGTGTTGCAACTGCACCAAAGTCTAATTGAGATTCGCAGCTTTCAGAGGTCCCTGGAGGGGAGGGATTACAGCCCTTCTCTTGCAGTTTACAGCACAGCCGCTGCTAATACTGAGATGAACCCTAACTTGAACCTTCGTCTGCAGCTTGGGAGCTAAGTGCCCTTCTGAGCGCCCTGGTGGTGCGTTAGATGGCGAGCTTGGAGGAGAAACGATTGCCAGAGCTGGACGAGGCCCACAGGAGCCCTCTCTCTGTTCATCCTCGTTCCAGATCGACAGAGGTTATTTTGTGGGCACAAGTATAAAGTGATTCTTCTGCACAAAAATGCCTGAGATGAGGCTCGTCGTCCCCCAGCTCCTGGTGCCGAGGCAGCCTAGCCCGGGGAGAACAGCCCTGTGTGTGTGATCGTCCGTCTGAGAGCTCCGTGCGGAGCACTCCCTGCAGGCGTTCACAGGCAAAGAGGCCTGTCAGTGGGAAACAACTGACCTGGCTTTCTCTGCTGCGAACACGAAGTCCCCTGATTAATTTATTACACCAGGGCGTTCTAAATGTTTCCTGACATAAATGACCGCTCCTGTAGTAACAGAACTGCCCATAGGTTCAGGCACATGGCCCTTCCCCTTCCTGCCGGCAGGATGCAATATGGGAAACTGAAGCTTTTTTTTTTTTTAAAACCCTTTTCAGCTTTTCTCCATTATTTAAGAAAGCATGCTTTTAGTTGGAAGCCTTGTAAATCTCAGGACTAGCTTCTTCTCTACATATCGTGCACTGATTCTCTAGTGAACTAAGACTTTTTTCCCCTCAACTCTTCAGCTTGAGCAATTGCGTGGATTGCACGTGGTAGAAACGTTTTCCTTCAGAGTTTGTATGTGGTGTTTTGTCTGGTGTGCCTGAGATATTTGTGCCAAAGGCTAGTGTGGTGAGGAGCTGCAAGTGTTCTGGGCGCTGCTGGCGTTGCATGGGAATGGCCAGAGAGACCAGTCACACGGCATGGTGTGGTTCACTTAAGAGCTGACTTGTCTTGATTTGTTCTTGGTTTTTTTCTTCTTCCCTTTCTTCAAGGAATTCTGCAACCTTCAAGTCATTTGAAGATAGAGTTGGGACCATAAAGGTAACTGTCTGCTTTGTCTTGTAAACATACATTGTGAAGCCTTAAGCAGAAACTTTGATTTCTGCGATGTTTTTCTTGTGGACTAATATTCGGGCAGATGGCCTCTCAGATATGTGAAGTCTTTGCTGCAGCAGGTGACCTTGACGGGGGAGAATTGACTTGGTATTCTCAGTGCTGGTTTCCTGTTATCCTAACTCGCTTCTCTCCTTTCAGTCCAGAGTGGTGGGCAGCAGGGAAAACAGCACTGATGGCCTCCACTCCCCCTCGGGAGCTGGAGACAAGCCTCCCCAAGACAACGCTCCTTTCTAGACCTGCGATGTGGCTTTGCACAGCTGTGCACGACTCCAAGAGCAAGCCTCCTCCCTCCCAGATCTTCACAACAGCAACAACATCCGAATCCATGAAGGGGCTGAGAACCAGTCTGGAAAGATCCATAATTCATTCATAGACACTGCTGCTGGATCTAAGTCAAATAAAGAGAATGCAAAGTTTTGTACACAAATAATATTTTACACTAAACTTTGTAGATGAAATGTATCACTGTGCTGTCCTTTTGGGAGAGCACTTAAGATGGAGTTTCCTTAAAGTAGCTCAGAAATACCGCTGGCATAGAAAAAGCAGTTTTCTCCATGTCTGTCATAACTTGGAACAGACGAATTGCCCTGTGCAGTGTGAGGAGGGCAGTTATAGGAGAAGCCAAGTGCATGGGCATCTTAGCTTCAGCTTCTGGCTATGTTCTCTGTTCAGGGCATGCCATGCAGCTACTTGGTGATCTCTCAGGCTTCTCCCATTACTGTTTCCTCTGGCTCTCATTGGAGTAATCTGGTAAATGGGGTAAACAGTTTTTTTTTTTTTCTGGGCTCCCAAAAGGGAAACTTCACTTAGCAGCTGCCTCGTTGTTACACTAATGCTCTAGCTTTAACAAAACTAAAATCTTTATTTTTAAATGCAATGAACTTTAAAGAAATAAAGCTTAAAAAAAAAAAAGCTTCGGCATCATATTAGGGAAATACTCCCTTGGGCTCTGAAACTGAATTGCAAGCCTTACATCACCTTATGCTTCACTTGTTTATGATTTTTTTCTATAGAGAGGACTGTAAGGGTTATAAAGCTGGGTATTGAGCACTGGAGTTTTGCATCGTGCAGTAGTAGCAGCATGCTTATAAGCCAGTTCTTGTGTTAACTTTCAGTGGTGCACTCGGTTGTCTGAGTGTATAAAACTTGCTTCTCCCTTCTCAGCTTATGCCTTCGTTCTTGGAGGAAGAAATCCTGAAGGCTGCTAGCAACAGGGCCAGGTTTAAAAAGGACAAAGCTGTTGCTAGCAATATGGATTCTGTAGTGGAGGGACTCTGCTGTGCTCTCTGTGGGCTCCTCTGCCTGGTACATCTGACTGACTGTATGGGTTTTTCAGTTGAAAGCCCCAGCTATAATCTTGGTTTACAAAACCAGCAGAGTCACGGAGTTCAACCAGTTCCCAGAGCGGTTGGACGTTTTGCTCTTTTGATGTCCAACCTCATTGCTCAGGAGCTGAAAGATTGTGAGCTTTCTTGTAGAGGCCTGATCTTATTTTAGGCAAGGTGCCTCCCAATAAGTACACCTAGAGTGAGTGATTCTGTGCCTTAGAGGCCAAGTGGGACTTACTCAGGTCTTTAGACTTGCCTATGTACATATCTGGGTAGTTTTAGTAGTTTATCACCCTGGAGGGACTGGACTGTCTTTGACCCTTTTTTAGAGAAGCAAGTTTTGACACTTTTCTGCTGATTAATCTCCATTTCTCCCCTCCCTCTGCTGATCTGGGGACACACGATGAAATATTAGAAGGCAGATGTACTAGGCAGTAGGTGGAGTGTAGAGTGTCATTTACCAGCTTTCCCTGTTTGACTGAAACTGGCCTCCATGCGAGGAGCAGAGCCAGTGAAATGGGGACTGCTGGAGCGTGGGTCTTGAACTGTTTTTCTTTACAGATAAATACTGAGGAAACTTGTCAATAAAGCATTCCTTTGGGAGAAAACGGTGAATGTTTTTGTCTTGTTCTGTCTAATGGTACTGAGTTCTGCTCTTAGGTGTGTGCTGTGAACTTGTCGGGCAAATTCCAGCTACCTGCAGTGGCAAGGCAAGAAGCATCCCTCTGACTTGTTTGTGCGTTGGGTCTCTGGATGCTTTCTCATAAAGTAATGCATTAAGTAGTGTTTGTAGTCTGATGCTTCGTTTTCAAGATGCTGAGCACCGGCTGGTTCCGGAGACAGCCGAGGGCTGGGGCAGTTTCCTCTAAGCAATGTCGCGCTGCTCCCTTCACCGCCGGTGCCGCAGGTGAAGCAGACGTGCCTCGGGCTTCCTTGTGCTGCTTTCCTGAGCTTGGAGTGTGGGACTGTAGTCACAGCCTTGGGAGTAACCTTGGCAGTCGGAGCTGAGCCTGGAGAAGCTTTTACTGTGGAAAAGCAGCAGCTGTGGTGCTGGCTCAGATTTACAGTGCGATGCCTCGGGGAATCAGCTTCTTGGAAGCTCTGGCAGTCACTACTGATTTAAACAGCACTGTGGAGGGGAAGCAGTGAATGTGTGACTTGAGTCGGGAGCTGCTCTCAGAAGGGCAGCGGAGAGCAGGCAGACGGGTTGTAAGGGAGGAGAGCAGAGCTCTAGCTGCTTGTGGCGCTGTACCTGCAGAGGGAGGTTGCTTGGCTAAGTTAGAGCCGTCTGCTTGGTGGTGAGGGTTTTGGTTTGGTTTTGTGGGGTTTGGGGTTTTGCTGGTTTGTCTTGATGGGTTTTATTTTTTTTTCCACCCGACTTTCATGAGTAAAACTACATCTCTGCAGCTGGGTCTAAGAGCAGAAGGTTTGGTGGAACACCTGATCGCAGAGCAGTTTGTGGAGGAGATGCGGCAGCAAGGGACCTTGTGTGTGTCGAAGGAAGGCTAATTAAGGCTAATTAAACCTTACCTTGCCATCCTGCCTGCAGCCTTGCAGTGTTTTTGCCACCTCTTGGTTTCCAGGCGTGCTCCTGGCAGCTCTCGCAGGGAAAAAAACGCGTTTTCCCTTCGGGGTTGGGCCCTGGCAGCCCCGTGAGCACACGCCTGCTCTGTTGTGTCTGGGGAGAAGGCTCTGAGCGGGGAGGCCTCTTCTGTACGGCCTCCAGTGGCAGCCTCAGTGGGACAGCTGTTCTGCGGGGCTCAGGAAGCTCCTGCGTCCTTGAGCCTGGATGTCTTGTGTCGCTGGGGGCTTCCTAAGTCCCAGAGCACACGGTGACGTGTGTCCTGTGCCCTTGCTCTTCGTTCATGCACTGGAAAGGGCAGGATTTGGGAAAGTCTGGTGCAGGGCACTGAAAGTTTCAAAATGAAACTTGTGTTACTTTGCAGGAGGTGGTGAACACCCACACCCAAAAAGGGGAGGGCTCGTGGAGGAGCACGAGGTGCAGAGGCTTCGTCAGGAGCATCGCAGGCTGGAGGGAGCTGGATCGCTGTCCCGTGAAGCAGGATTAAGCAGATAAACAGCAAAGCTGAAAAGCAAGTAATTGCAAAAAGAGAAAGGAAGCACTCTTCCCTGCTGGTACAATGTTCCCACTCCCAGCTAAAAGTGAGGCAAGCGTGTTTTTTTTTTTTTTTTTAAAAGGAATTTGACATTTATTCTGGCAGGAGGGGTTGTACAACTGCTCCAGCGGCCGGGATCCCGTGGGTCCTGCTGGGCAGTGGGATGGGAGCGCAGCCGGGGGGAGCGCAGCGCTCATCCCCCCTGGGAAACCAGCCCCGGGGCTGCATCTCCGGCCGAGTGGGCAGCGCACAAAGACGAGCGCTGCATCCCCCTGCTGCGAGCAGCCTGCGTGGCTGCCGGGGTGGGCTCAGCATCTCCTCGTCATTGCAGGCTTGTGCTTGGGGGTCCCAGGGTGCAACATCTGTGCTGGCGAGCCCTGCCTGCAGCCCGTGTTTTTTTGGGGGAGGGAGGTACCAGGTGTCCTCTGGAGCATGGGTGCCATCCCCACCCGCAGCCGGGCAGGGGACGGGGACTTGGCAGCCCTCCTGGTGGGGAAGCCAGGGCTGGAGCGAGGGGGGCACACGGGCGGGTGATTAACAGCTGTGACTCCGTTGGAAATGGGATTCGTCACCATTCGTTCCCTTGAAACGTGAGTCAGTGGCAGCAGCCGGGAAAGGCCGTTGGAGCTGCGCGGTGAGGCCAGGCACCAGCAGGGCCCTGCTGAGGCTGGGGCGAGCGGCCGGTGGCAGCGTTCCCGCACTGGCACTGGGGTCCCCCGCTCCGGGACCCACCAGCCAGGGGCACGTGGGGATTTCACCCGCCAGTGGGAAATGACAGCGTTCCCCAGGGGGCAGCTGGGAGCACCAGGAAACTTGAGCAACTGGGAAAAACACTCAGCCCCTGAGCTTGAAAAACAAACTGTTTTCCTCTAATTGTAAGCCCTTGTTTGTTCATTAAAATGAACTGGCTCGGCACTGAGCTCCTGGGGCACGCGAGAGCCGGCAGCCCACGTGAGGCCTGGCCGTGCAGGCCGGGCACCGAGTGTGGTGCCTGGAGGGAAAGGGCGTGCGATGCAGGTGCTGCACAAATCCGATTTAAAATTGCGGATCGATGCGTTAGAGCTGGGGGGCTGAGCACCACCCGGAAAGCAGCAAGCCCCGTAAGCGTGCAGCCGAGAGCTGCCGTGCCCTGAAACGCCGCTGCACCCACCGAGGTGTCTGCGGGGAGCCGGGCTCCGGGTGCACCCGTGCTGCGAGGGCCGCGACCCCGCTGCGCCCCGGCTGCCGCCAGCGCCGGGCTGGGCCCCGCAGCTCC
>VXAA01004889.1:170745-210347 GCA_013399115.1 Anseranas semipalmata | reverse complement strand
CTTCGGGGGGGTGGAAATCCCTGCCTTCTCCTGCCGCCCACATGCGCATTCCTTCGCCGGGGGAGCCGTAGTGCTTTAGGGGCTTGCGTCCTCAGGCTCGGGGCTGTAAAGATAAAAAAAGCAAAGAAAACCCAAACCAAACCAAAACAAAGGGCCTGGAAAGGTGAATTCTAAATGAAAGGCATTTATATTATGTGCGAAGTATGATTCATGATGACTGGTTTTCACTGGGGGATTTGTGCTTTCCCTTCCTTACATTGTTCTACTTAATTTTTTAAAAATGATTTGTAACCGCTCAGATTATGATGTGCTTAATGAATGACGTATTAACAGAAAGTAAATCCAGCTTTAAAATAAGAAACTTGCAAAGGCAGCATTATTCTAATGATTTGTGCAGTATTTTGTGGTTCTTGAATTAAGAATTCCAGTCAGGAAATTCTGGTGATGTTGAATGTAACTGGATGAGGCAGAGGCAGTGAATTCCCTGATAACGCCGCGCTCTTGCCTTTATGCTTTATCGATATCTCGCTGCTGTGTTCCTAGTGACACAATGCCGGTGGCTTTATTGCACGGAGGGAGCCGTTTCCTCCTTGGAGAGCAAGGTGAAAACCACCCATGCCTGACTGTCGCTGTATGACACAGGAGGAAAGCTAGATGATTCTATCTCTTTATAGGTTTGTTTTCATGGAGGTATTAATTTTTGCGTAATGTGCGCTGAGAGATGTTGCTGTAGAGCTGTGTGTGCTTAATAGTCGGTCTCATGCGGTAAAGCTTAACAAAATTGCGTACATTTGGTACATAATCTTATACCGGTATAAAATAATTCTCCTAGCTAATGTCTGTCTAATGTTCTTGTGCTAGTTTGTCTTTAGGAAATAGGAATGTTGTATATGTGTTTAAATACCGTGTTAGTTTGCTACTACCGAAGCAAAAACTTGCAGGCCACGTTCACCCAGTGGCTGACCGGTGGTGGTTCATCCATTTCACTGGGTAAATTAAGCTATCGAAAGTATTCAGGTGTGAATGGCACCGAGAGGTTCTTAATTTTCCTTTGGAAACACGTCAGGATTGTACCTATTTAAATTCTTGGGGAGTATCAGTCACATTTAAGTGGAAATTACTGTGTTCGCCACAATTTCATTAGGGGTGTTTTAAAGTTTTAAGGCATCTGTTGGCTTCAGGCTGCTTATCATCACTGTTTATATTTGTGTTTGTTTTGGTAGAAAATGGTAGAGTCCTAATCTAAGAGATTCTGAGAAATAGATGCCAAATTCATTTGCATTAATGAATTAGCTCTAATAATTTAAGTATGGTCTGCTCTGCTTTGGGAGGGAGAAAAGAGGGGGAACAAAAGCTGGAGTGAAGGAGAAATTGATTTCAATATACAGAGTGTAGAATGAGAAGAAGTTTAATTTTACTGAGCAGCTTTCTGCGGTTTTTGTGTGGTGCTCTAAGGACTTTGGAGAAACTTGTCATGCTGTTGGCTGTGCAGAATCTGCTTCGCAGATAACCCTGAGTTTGGAGGTGAGACTTTCAGTTAAACAGCTTTTTACAGGCATAAATAAATGTGTTTCTTTCCCTCCCTCCGTTATTTCATTTTAGGGATTGCCTGTGGCATTTCAATGAAAGGGGAGATGCTGAAGTCCGTCTTGTTTCCTCCTGAGTTTTTGATGCATTGTACCGATGAACTGTGGGCTGTAGGTCCGAAGTAGTCCTAAAACCGAAGCAGAGATTTCCTAACTTCGCGGGGCAGCTGTGTGCTATATTTAACCATCTTTTATCAGTGAACGCCTGGAAAAAGCAGTGTCTTTGTAGCATGTTTTGTCTCTTAACATAGGCCTTACGTCCATGTTAATTATTCCCCACAAGTGTAACGACTCTGTCGGGCTTTCATAAGTGCCACGAAACGTGCCCCCGGCTCAGCTAGCGAGCCCTGTTTCCTAGCTGGCGCGGTTTGTGGTTGAGGCGGCCCAGCCGTCGGCCGAGCGTCGGTTACGAAGTTACCCAAGATGGTCGGAGCCTGCAGGCGCTGGTTTTGCAGCAGCCGATCGGAGCAGGAGTCGCAATACATCCACGCTGAGGACAGGCTTTGAACCTGTTGGCCTGACTTGCGAGCTGTGGGGTTAGGGAGGTAGCAGTGGTCAGCAGTGATGTTGTTAATCCTCATATTTCTTCTCTTTGTGAACTTCAAGAAATAATTTGTCTGTGCTTAGGCATTTTGGTAGTAAACGTTAATGGAAGCCTAACTGGATTACTTAAATCTTGTTTTAGGTCAAACGTAAAAGTTGCTGATATGATTTTTTTAATTTATGGATTCGGTTGCCAGGGTATCCTCTCTGGGAAAGCGGGCACGATTTGAGAGTGGAAGATGGTTCTGCAGCCCCTTTCTGTCCATCGAAATGACTTAGCGTGCAGTAACAGCACTGCAACTGGTCTGCGATGGACGCTGCGTTCCCTCAGTTTGCTCCTGTTTTCTCTTATTTAAGTATCTTTAATGCTGACATCCGGATCAAAATGCGTTTTCTGTGTGCTCGGGAAGCAAGAGGCTGGCCCCAGCGCTCGCCCCTCGCGGTGCAGCGCTCGGCTGGAGGTGAGGGCAGGGCGGGCTGAGCCCGGCCGCACCTGTGAGCTGCGGCTGGGCGGGTAGGAAATGGGGCAGCTCTGGAGGGGGCCGCCTGTCCCCAGCGGGCGGTGGCTCTCCTCTCTCCGCTCCTCTGAGGAAAAGGCGTTTTCAGAGATGGGTTTGCGTTCTGTTTGGCAGGTGGCTTCGTGGTTGTGACGGGACCCCTCGCTTGTAAGCAGACGGTGCGGAGCACTGCAGTGGACCAGGCTACAGTCTCAGGAATTAGTTGCGTGACCGCCTGTGCCGTAGGACACAGATGGGTCAGGTCAGAGTCTAGATGGAGGTATGAGGAACGTGTTGAATGCTGAGGACCAGAGTGAAGCGTTGCACTTTTTTTTTTTAACGTAGAAAAAGCGTTTCCCTTGTGCTCCAGTAATTTAAGTCAGGTGAATTAAGCAATATTAGTTTAGAAGTGTCCTTGTAAATATTTAGCATGTTCAACTCTTTGGCTGCCTGTACTGGCCAACAAAGCTCTCCCACAATTTCAGGAGGATTTGGTGATTGTCTGGACATTTGCAAAAGAAAAGACTTGAAGTAGAAAGGAAGTGGAGGAGTGATCTTGGTCCGTTCTCTATGGTGATCTTGGTCCCTACGCTATCGACAGGTTGCTGATGCTCATGCTCACAACCACTCAGGAGCTGCATGGGAATCTCACCATTGTTTTAATGTGTTTTCTGTTCTTACGGCTTTGTTACTGTGTCAGCTACTGCATGATGCTGGTTTGCTAACCAGTGTCTGGTTTTGATATTGAAAGACAGGAATTTGACTAGTGGTATGTTTTAAGGTTTACTTAGAAGTTCAGTTGGACTATTATCTTAACTGTGCTTCATCTGTTTTATTAGAAAGGACATGCTTTAGCTTCAGAGGCACTGTATTTCCTACCTCACACAGTGTAAAGTGATATCAAACAATTACATTCTAGAATGTAAGTTCCCCAAAACATCGTTTAAATGTTTTTAATGAAGTGATAATAGCTACCAAAAAGGGTAATGATTTTCTTCTCTGCATACAATAGCTAAATAAATTGGTGTTAGATAGTGAGGGGTTTAGTGCATTGATGTGTAGGTTTTTCTCAGGCTAGGGTGAATAAGACTGCTTTAGCATATGTTCAGATTTCTTATGTCCTGGCAACTTCTACTAATTGCATTTACCTTTCATCTGCATTACACTAAAATGTGCCTGTTTAAAATCTCTGCCTTTAAAGTCGTCTTAAAATTTCTACCTTCTTCAGAAACGCCTGCACACTTTCAATGCCAGCATGTTGTAAGGGCAACCTTAAAATTCAGTGCGTTTTTCTTGAAGCTGCAAGTTCTTCTTGTGCCTGCGTTGGCTGCAGAAAATCGAAGGCGCGTGCTGTGCAGCGGTACAGCAGTTCCCATGCGAGCAGAACAAGACTTCTGGCCCTGGCTAACTTCAGTTAGCAGCTGGTCTCTTCTCTTCCATCATCTGCTCAAATCTTTTGTAATGAGAACAGAGTTTTTTGGTGAAAGATTTCTTTTTAATATAATCCAGTGCTGTGCTCTAAACGTTGTTGGGCGAATGGTCGAGCAAATAAAAATCCCAGCGGCATTTCGTTACCTCCTGTCGAAGCACTGCTAGCCAGTTCATTTTTTCATGATGTGACAGTAGTTCTGCGTGACAAACTCAGCGCGGCAGCAAGGTGAGCCGTCACGAGCGGGTCTGCATGGCCTGGTGTTGTCGTGGTCCGACGGCCCCGGGGGCGAACTCTGCACGGAAGCGGTCCTGTGCGGGCTGCGGCACGCGGGGAGTGGTGGTGCTGGGGAGGAGCTGGCAGGGGGGCCGCAGCCCGACCCCGCTGCGGGCCCTCTGCTCTGCTCTTCGCTTCCCTCCAAGCAGAGCTTGTCCCTGCCCTGGCTTATCTGCTGCACCGAGCCCAGGTGGGTGATTTGGGTACGTGAGCGGTTTGGTTCTAACCATTTCCTTGTTCCAGGCAGCATACGGTACGTGTCTGTCTGCAAAGAATGCAGGCAGAAGCAGTTGTTAACTGCTCGATCTAGGAACGCTGCTGTGCGACATCCTGCTTTCACTTCAGTCACACGGTCCTCACTTGGCTTCGCTGGGTCTTGTTGCAGTTATGTGGTAGTGGTAGATGTTCTGGCACGTTTGCAGCTTTTACGGGATAGAAAAGGGGAACATGTAGGACCTATAGGACAATAATACTTCGCAGTGAGGGTAGGAAAAGTCCAGAGTTTACTGCTATTACAGGAGCCAAATATGAAGTTACAAAAAGTAGAAACTTGCACAGGTCTGTTTGTTTTTCCCCTTTTAAGTCTTTACATTTTTGGCTGTATTACAAATGAAAATATTCTTTTCCCTTCCATCTGTCATTGCTTATTTTATGTCTTAACAGCATTTTCTGTTACTGTGATGGCAATATCTTAGCAATTTTATTTATGCTCAGAAGTATTTTGCAATTTTTGTGTCACAATTTCAGTGCATGGTGTGTAATATGTATGTGGGCCTTCGCCTGGGCTGGGTCAGTCATGAGAGAGTTTTCCTTAGGAATCTGCATTTCACAGCGGGAGCATTTAGGAGCGCTGTACAAACGTAATTAGGTTTAAAGCTGCGTGCAGAGAGGAGGGGGGCTTGGGAGGCCCAACTCCAACGCTTGGTGGGCAGTCACTAGGGGGGGTGTCTGCAATAATCTGGAATAGGCCAGGTGCAGGGAATTCATTCCACCAAGACAAGGTTGCACCAAGTGAGATATTTATAATTTCAGGTTTCAGCTATTCCTCAGTGTGCAATTAAATGATTTTTAAAAAATACGTCAAGAAATGTCTTAATCTTTCATTACCTCTCTGTAATCTTGAGGGCAGCATGGAAGTTGGCATTCCTGCTTCTGATACTAAGAAATGGGAGGAGTGGGATGAGCAGGCAAAATGGGATGTGTTGAAGGTCTCGATCAGGTCCGTGGCAGTGTGTGTTTGGGACGTGTGATGGCTGTGGGAACAGCGGGTAGAAAGGGAGCAAAATTAACAAGCGTTCACGTGCTTTAGCAGGGCACGCAGGAGCCTTGTGAAATCAGCTGGTATCTTGCACGGGGAATCGAAACTCCTTTTTTTGGTTTTGCTCTCGTTCGGACGCAGCAGGGACTGGCGTTGTCCCGCTGCAGTGCCGGCTCAGGCGGAGCACCAGCGTGCTGCCTCGATGCGCCTCGACCGACTCGATGTGCTTGCTGTTTCAGGTGGGGCCCTCGCCGCTCCATGCGAGGTGCTGCAGGGTGGTTAGGGGACGTCGCTGGGGGCAGCTGTCTGTTTCTTTTCCTCCTTAGCAGTTTCTTTTCCTTCTTATCCCCCCTTTGGCATCTCCTGGCCTCCTGCTCATTGCCAAGGAGGGAAGGGAGCATGAGATCCTTTGGCACCTCAATTAAATCTGGGGTGACCTGTTTCTCACAGGCTATAACCCGTCATATCTTCTGCTCTAAATTGAGTTGAAAAACCTGATTCAGTGACTATTCAAAACATTGAATTGATGTAAGTTCCAGGTTCAAGTTCCTGTTCCTTCTGAACTTTAGGACTACTTTCCATTTGCCAGCTACATCTGTCGCACGGGGAAGCTGCTTTTCCACACGAGTTGTCTCTAATGTGCGTCTTGGGTTACTGCTCTGTGTGGTGGAAGGAAAATCGGTGATGAACCATGTCTTGTCTTTAGAAAGTTTCTTTTCTTATCGTAGCGGTTTGGTTCGACAAATAGGGCAGTGGTTCTTTTTGAAGGTCTTAAAGTTAATACCAGGAATTACCATACTTAGCTTTAAATAGACCATTTTGAACACTGAGCAAAATAAACGCATGTTGAACAGAAATATTTGACCTGGGCAATAGTGAAGATGTTTCTCTTCCTTAATAACTGTCTCCCTCAGTCTTTTTTTCTTTTCTTACAAAGTTCCTGATTCCTACGCTCACTTATTTCATCCTTATGGCACTTAGAAAAATTGCTTTGCCACAACATTTGCTATTCACTGTTAACTTAGGAAAACCAGACAAACTGAATTAATCAGAAGTTGTTCAGAAGGTGCATCATTATAACTTCCCAAGCATACGTCATTATTTCACTGAGTGGTTCGGATAACAGGGACAACAGTCCGCATGGCTTTATTTTTTGTTACTGGCCCTGCAATGGAATATTTTGGATGAAATATCTTGCATGATGAAAACCCAGCGTCTCCTGTAGCTGTCTGTCAGGTGCAACTTCTTAGCCCAGTTTCCTGCATCTTATCTTAAAACCATGTTTCTTCCCGTGACTTGTTCTGTTGACAGCTTCTGTATCAAGCCTCTTGCATGTTAAAAATTATCTTTCAGTGATGATTTCCACTCTTCCTTCCTTGCTGTTACAATGCTGCTTAAGTGTATAGATGTCTAAACTCTTGTTTTAAAGTAACCCTAAGTAAAGGCTGGTATTTTACGGCTAATTCTGTTCCTGTTAGGGGTCTAGGAGGAGGTACTCCTGGATCGAGGAGTACTCGTGCAGATAACGCTGGTTTAACATCGCATTCACAGCATCACGTTGTGTGCAGGCAGAGCAACGAGCCGTCCGTCATACTCTGGGGTTAGCTAAGATCAGAGGGAGGAATAAAAACAGCGGTCACAAAAACCACAGGGTTTTCTGTCTTCGTTCTCAGCCGTTTAGGTGGAAAAAAGACAAAATGTGATAATTCTGTGCTTTACACTGAAACTAAAAGCCATACGTATTGGGAATGGCAACAATTAAATTATGCAGTAGTATAATAGTGGCAATTTTGTTGTAAGTCCTCTGAAATGTGATTGCAGTCTGAAAACTTAGTGTGTAAGATATATATGCGTTGGAATAACTCAGTTACAGTTAGTCAGAAGGTGCTTTTTCCCTAAGTGCCAGGTTTGCAAACCAAGGCCACAGTCTCAAGTTCACGCTGTGCCTTTTGTTGTTAATCACCAGTGAGTTAGTGGGAAAATTAGCACCATTCTCGGTTACCTTATTATTTCTAAATTATGGGCTTTTTTTGTAAACAGCCATGAAGTACCATTGGCAGACTGAGTGGTGGAACTGAGGACAAATTTCGTCACTCAGTTTGCAGATTAAATGAGTGAGAGAACAGTGGAAATAACTATCAATATGCTTTCTGTAGGAGTGAGAGTAGAATAACATAAAGCTTTTTGTTGATGAAAGCACACTATAATTAGAAAATACCAAAGAGTTTATCTCCTGTGAGAAAAAGTCAGTTTAAATGAAAACTGCTATTTACAGTCCTGTGCTTTATTTTGAATATTTCTAGCCAAATGAGCCTGGCAGAGACAATGAACGAGGTCTTAGGGCCTGAGCACATCGCAGTGCAGACCGACTCGGACACCTGAATTGTGTGCTGGTTAACATGCTCCTGGTGCGTAATACCGGTATAGGTACATTAGTGAAGCATTCACAGCGACTTTCTTCAGTGCTGTGCAAACTGGTTTGGGTCGCTCGGGATTAAATGTGTGTCACCAGTCCCAAGGTACGTTTTGCTCTCTGTTTACCTCTGGACTTGGGCTTCCTTTTAGTTAGCCCGAGATGAAACAAGAGTATTTGCAGTGAGGGCATGGCCGTCTGGCGTTGGCCAGGCTTCACGAGGAAGGGAATTATGTTGTGTTTTCCTGCCAAGACAGCAAGTAAAAGTTTGAGTCATATAAGCTGTGCTGGTCAGTTCAGATTTTATTGTGAAAATCTTTTCTTAACTCCTTCTGTGCTTCAGGAGACCAGTGTGCTAGGTCGTTGAACGGGGCAGGTGCTGAGCTCTTCCCGTGCCTTTTCAAGTGTTTTCTGTAGCATTTGGCACTGTCCAGGGAGAAGGAAATGGTATTGTGGAGGTGACTGAAGAGTGTTCGCTATGTCCGATTTTTTTCTTTTTTTGTTTATATCAGTTGGCTTAGTAAATCTGTACGTATGCCTTTGACTTACTGTTTATTTATACCTGTTACATCTGTCTCTGTGTCAGTGCGTGGGTTTCCAAACTGCCCCTGATGTGCAGGGCCGAGGGGTGTGCGCTGAGGCCTTGCTCCTGCTGGGGCAGCGTTGCCCTGAGTTCGGGTGACCCTGGCTGTACAAAGAGCCCCCCGCGGTGTGTTCTGAGCGGATAGTTACCTGGGGCGTGAGCTGCTCCCCCCTCACCGCAGCACAGCGCTGGGATTTGGAGGGGTTTATCCCACAAGCTGTGCCCTGCTTAGGATCAGGGACCGCTTCTTCCTGGTGATCTCTTTTTGGAGGCGTAATTGGGTCGCGCAGTCCAGCGGCCGGCGCTCCTGCTCTCAGCGCTGCGGCTCGTCCCACGCCGAGGCCGGCCTGCGGCAGGAGAGCGCACGAGGCTGTGCTTGTGGGCTTGGTCGGCCGGGGCTGCCGACAGCGGGGACTCGTCAGCCTTCGGTTTGTGCTCTGTGTCCCCGTCCGGAGCGGTGTAACGAGAGATGAAATATTGTGTCAGATCATATAGCATAGCTATCTTTAATCAATATAAATTTTAAAAAAAGTTACCATGGGATTATAATTTTAATCTCTAGTTTCTTGAAAGCGGTGGTTTTGAGGTTGTTTTTTTTTTTTTAAAGTTATCAAAAATAATATTCTCAAGCTTAAAACATCTTTTGCCACACCGGTTGCTCTGTCCTGGCATACTTTTCTCAGCTGGAGGACTGTAGGAGCAACTTCCTATTGTGTTTGGGATGTTCGACTGACAGGGAATAGCGACGAGCGGTGCCTTCACACCGAGGACCTGTCTTCCAAAGCTGCTGTAGCTCTGCCGACCTATGTGCTTGAGCTGTTGTCGTCGCTCGGAGTGCCGTCACAGGAAGATATGCCAGCAAAACGCCTCGGGAGGTTACGGCAGCGTGTGCCTGCCAGCCTGGGGCCGGAGCCTGTGCCAGGAGCCTGCACGAAGTCATGGCACATGCAGGACGGAGTGGAGCAGTGTAACATGGATGAAGTAAATGAATTATTCCTCGCAATCGTGAGTTCTGCAGAGAAAAGAAAGGTCACCGGCACGCCAAGCTGCTGCCCCAGCGCATTGTGAGCACGGCGGTACAGCTTTTAGCAGACCAGACCGAGTGTCTGCGTGAGGGAACGTTAATTCACAGCCCCGGGGGTGCAGGAGGCTGACCACACTCCGAAGCTCAGCAATTTGGGTGAAGCTGCGCTCACGGTCTGGCCATGCTTTACCAATACAGCGTAACGATACAGTTTGGTTGGTAACACCTGCCCAGTGAAGATGGTGCTGATTTGGGTAGTAGTACGAAATCCCTGTCCCGTGAATCAAACCAGCCCTAAAAGTCGGGTATCTGTGTCCTTCCTGGGGGTGTCCACGAGCACAGCGGTGCTGATCGCCGGTACGGCTCTTCTCGTCTTTGCTCAGCTCTGTTTTCTTGCCGTGTTGTATGCAGCCTGGCAAATAGGAAGGGAAAAAGTGTTTTTTTTTTTTTAAACATATCTTCTTACTATCTGATCTGATCTGAAAAGACAATTCTGTTGTGCTTTTTTGCCTTTGTTTCTTTACGGTTTAATAAAGAAGTCTTTGAATGTGTGTTAGAAGCTTGTGTTTTCTGTTTCTTACAGGAGGAAATTAGAATGTTCTTTTCTTTGGCAGTTTCTGTGAGGAAGTGAAATAATGAAATGGTGAAGTCTCCTCCCCACTCTCCACAAAAACTGGGGAAATGCAGTTGAGTAATTAGGAGAAGAAAGGATTTTTAGAGGTGTTTAATTTTTAAACCGTGCAAAAGGCAAAATCTTCACAACTGGGGGATACGAGCATTGCCGAGTGGTTACGTGTTGTCTTAGGCGGAGAAGACCCGGTCGGGTACCTGAGGTAAAAGTGCTTCAGAGCAGAGAAGTTTCTTCTTTTCTGTCTTGATCAGTTAAGGGGAAAAAAGTGAAATTTTGTAGATTTTTAGTAACTGTTTACCCTAGGAAGTAGGAAGAAGGGATGTAGCTTTACAGAGCCAATTACACTGGTTCCTAGTGTCGTACAGAGGGATTTTGTGGCTTGGTGGGTGGTTGTATCTGGAAACTTGGCTTTCTAAATTCTGCTGTTTTTGCTTGCTTTGTGTTTTTGTTCCTAACTTTTTAAGAGGGAGATCTGTATGCTTGCTTGGGGAAGAGAGAATTAATAAACAGCTGAATGGCAGAGATTAATAACCTGAAAACAGAGGTAAAGGTTTTCAAAATAAAATACTAGACTTGATCATTTTAGGTCTGGTTGAACATGTGCAAATTACCTTCTGTTGGTGGTACAACCTGCTCTTCATTTTTGCTCTTTCATCCATTAAAATAAACTATTAATTTTAGAGTCGTTGACAAAAACTGTTCATGATTGAAACAGCCAAGAGTTTATTTAACGACAAAGCAGTTGCAGTAATAGATTAGTTGTGAAATAGTTTAGGTCTACCTTTTGCAATTTGTAAAACCATGCTCAGAGATTCCTGTTCTGAGGGGGAAGGAATGGGGGGACACAGCTTACCTGTTCATCTGCCTCCACGACTGATAGCAAAAGAAGACAGGAGCTTTCTTTTTCTTCTCCATCTCTCGCTGCTGTATGTAAGCGTAGGGGGTAATCTTGCCCTGCCTTTCCGAATTAATTTCTAATAAATCTCTCTCCCTTTGGTGAGCAATTTGTAATTTGGAAGACGGGTTCATGTTTGGGAATGTCACTGCATCGTTTTTTTTCTCTCTCAGACTGCTGATGTGGCTTTTTTAGATGTACTGCATAATCTTTCTTTGTTCCTTTTTTGGCTAGGCCAAAGTTGCCCGTGCTGTAAAAAGGTGCTGCCGAGCAGCTGAGCTTCCTTAGCCCCGTGAAGCCGCCTGGCTTTCCTGCGGGGTTTCTGCACACTTACTGCTTCATGCAGCACAAAACTGGGCCTGACCTGCCCCGGGTGGCGGGGCGCTGGGAGCGGTCTGTGAAGGGGCTGGGGATGGCGTTTTGGCCGCGCAATCCCGCTTGCTGGGCTCTGTCACCCGGGTGGGCAGGCACGCGTCGCTTCTTTTTGCTGTTTGAACATCTTCAGTTGTCTTACCTGCAGGTGTGGCTTAACAGCACAGGTTGTATTTGTATGCCAGTAAACCTCTGTGTTTGTTCTAAGACTTCTTCTAAATTTTAAAAGTGTCGTGCTTTGACTATGTTGGTATAGTTACTAGCAAGATGACTTTTTAATGATACAGTTCGTTCAACCCACCCAGCACGAGTGGAGCTGTGCCTCTGTAGGGACACTTTAACAACGTGTGCCGTGCTGCTTCTGCAGAAGACACAAGCGGCATTGGTATCGCTCGCCCGCCGCAGCGAGCGTTGTGTTTTCTGATTTGTTCTGGTGCACTTGGGTGCTGGGAGCAGTCAGCGATTCAAACGCTGCGTCGATGTTTATAGAGAAACAATTACGAGTAATAACGAGGCGAGCAAACAGAACTGCTGTTTTTCTTAACATTTTAAATCGCTGAGTAAGCAAATGCAGTTATTTTTTATAGCCATATGTGATTCGTGACATTTGCATTCTGCAGTATAAACTACTGTAATGCCATAAGCAATAATTTAATTTTGCGAAAGGATTAAGTAGGAGCAATGGAATCCTGAGTAGGGAATGTACTGAAAACCAGGCTTTAAAGAGTAATTCTTTTAGATGAGGAGAGGGGATAGCAAATGCAAATCTAATACTTCATTTTTTTTTTCATGGTGCAGAAACCATTCTTTAGTAGGTTTGAATCTTACTCTAGTATAAGGTACAAGGTCACAAGTTTTTATAACAGGTTGGTCAATCAGACTTAAACGGCTAAATTTTAATCTGCTAAGCTTATTAGAGGAACAGCATTGTATCGCTGTAGTTAAGTTTGTTACAAGTTTCGGTGCAACCTCTGGGTCCTTAAGGACGGGTGTTACCTCAGTTCGGATCTGAACCAAGCAGGGAAGTTTTGTTCTCCTGGACTCCTTTTATTTTAAAACTGTTTCTGTTTTTTAACTCATACTGCAGAGAATTCAGTGAAGATTTAACAAACGTGCACTGCTGGAGACCCATCTTTTGTTCCAAAGGGAAATGCATTTGGCCTTTCTTTGTGGGGGAAAGATGCAAGCATTTGAAATGAATTCCCTGGATATTAGGCCAGCCTTACATCAGTATTTCTATGTTAAAACTATCTGGAGTAAACATTTGCTCTGCGGGATTAAAGTCGGAAATGTTTGTTTACAGCTTTCTGTAATTACACTTGAACAGCTTTTGATACAAACTTCAGAAAGGCGTGTGAGTTACAGTGCAATGTTTCGATACAGGTAGTTGTTTGTGCTATAAAGAAGGAGAAATGATTCTTCTGAGTTGTAGGATTTGTAGGACCTGTCCTCTGTGTTTCTGTAGTTTAAAAGCATCTTGGAACAGGAGGTTTTCATGGATAGGAGATTTCTTACGTGACCTTTAGCGAAAGACTGCAGACTGAATAGCAAAATCTAGCTAAAAGGCTTTGTGCTGCGATGTAAGAAATATAAGCAACAGCAAAACTCAGATCTTGGATGTTTAGTGAAATCGTAAGTGCTAATACTTCAGCTAATAGGTAAAACCCAACTACTGCAGGACAGTCAGGAGGACGTCCATGAGGAGTCTAAGCAATAGCGCTTTTCAGAGTCTGCTTACCAGCCGGTTTGGTTTACCTTCAGCCTTTTCACATCATTTTTCTAATACTGATTCATTTTGGAAGTGATGTGAGCAAATAAGGATGTGAAAGTAAAAACTTGGGAGTTTCTGTTCTGATTCCTGATTGTATTTTTTTGCCCTAATTGCAGCATGAATTCTTCAAATACTTTGATACCTGTGATCTAGCTCATGTACGTGACATAGATGGGTTACGAAGCAAGGCATCCTAAAGATACTTCTCTTTCTGTTAACAACGTGAAGCAGGATGATGACAATTCTGTTCATACAATTGTTGAATAATAATGGTTCCCTGGCATACGTCAGAAGAGGTTAGGGCAAACGGGAGAAACAGATACGCTTTTTGGCAAAGAGAGTAGATCTGAGAATGTCTGATTTCTGTAAGGAAAAGTGGGTATATATCTGTTGATTGGAGGAAGAAAAGATGCTAAACACTATTTATGGTCAGCGTATGTGGAAAATGTAATAAATATTAGAAAAATTGGACAATGTTTTGCAGGACAGAAGAGGTTAGAAGAGCTGGTTTGGGTATGAGCAAAATAGTGGAAAGAACAGGCAGACTTCCCAAGCGTGCTTCTTCATTTGTGTTACAAAACTTCTTGCCGTAGTTTTAATGTTGCTGAGCTTTAGTTTGTATTCATGTACCTTCCTTTCTGTTGTTAACTTATATTCATTGTTCTTTCATCTTTTCTTCTGATTTTCATACTTGTTTAAGAGGCAGAGGATATATAAATAATTGATTATTCCCTCCCCTGAGTTCTTGTCTTTGAGTTTTTGTGTTTTTTGGAACCAGGTAACATCCATTAATCTTGTTAAACGCTTCCTTTTTCTTTTCTGGCTTCTGCCCTCTCGTTTTCTCTCCCCTTGTTTCCCTTCTGAATGCCGTGCAAGGAGGCAGGAGACGTGCCGGTAGTTCCAGGCGGGCCGTCACGTGGAGCCGCGGCTCCGCGGTCTGGGGGCCGAGGGCTGGGGCTGGGTGTGCGGCCCCAGCCGCTCCCGCAGCGCTGCGGCAGGGAGGGGACGGCGTGAAATAGCTGGCAAGCGTTTCTCGTCAGCTTAGATTTTTATCAAAAATAGTTGCCTTTACAACTTGGTTGGGTTTTGTTCTGTTATTTCCAGCTGTACATCAAGCTTTCTATGGTTAGTGGAACTTCGTGTTGGCGTAGTTGAGAGGCTGAAGGGAATCTTGCTGCTTGCACCCATGTTAAGATAAAATTGCTTTTCTGTATATTCTGAGCTCTGTTTGTGGCTAGGTATTGTGTATGTATTCTGTAAAAATAAATAAAAATAATGACTTCTGAAGGAGTTTTGTCCAGGTCTGGGCTCATGTTGTGAATTTGAAATATTTGGAGCTTCCATCCAGATATCGTTGTAATGTCGTTTACTCCTTGCTGACTTTAGCACCCTAGTTCACTTTGTCAAAGGCAAGCAAGGATAATCCAGTCTCCAAAGTACATTTGGACATTTCTTTTTGTGTTCCATTCGCAGATTTCCAGCCGTGTAAATTCATAAAGTGAGCACGCTGTAGCTGTTTCTCAGTTTGACTGTCCACATTTCTGAAGCTCAGGCTGCTGACTGAAGCAGAATTGGTGGTAAATTTAATGATCTCCTTCTAGGTATGAAGGAAGGGCTTATTTAGAAAAAAAATAAATAAATTACTGTGCATCTGCTAGCTAGAGACTGAAAGAAAAGATTTACAGTGACCTCGGGCAGAACTCCTCCTTCCGAGCCTGTTCTAGGCCCCGGTGTCCAAGGCCTGGAGCACAGCGCCGGCTGTGCGCAGTCCCGCTCCGCAGCTTCCTGCAGCTCGCTTCCAAAGCTTCGCTTGTCGGTTGCTTTGTGCGAGGGGAGCTGTGGGCAGAGAACCCGGGCACTTGTATGGGTTCGCAGAGTGGGGAGGTTTAAGTTCTGCGGACAGCTTGTGCCCTGCCCGCCTCCCTTCTAGGAAAAGGCCCCATCAGTATTTGTCAACTGGTCTGAACAGACCCACCGGCGGCACGCTGGTTATTGTCCTGGTGGTTGCTTCATCCTTACTCGATCGCGTAAGATGGAGTAGCTCCTTGCAGAGTGCATAGAACAGCTCATGCTGATGGCTCCTACGGGGTGGACCTGCAACGCCTCTGCCGGCCGCACCGCAGCCACCGCGTCTGGGGGAGGTCTGGCACTGAGCGGGAGGTCGCTGCTCAGGCTCGCTCGGAGCCTGTTCTCTGGAAGCAGTTGAAGGCGTTTTGGGTCACAATTAGGCGGTGGCCGGCCACGTGAAGGCTGCTCTGGAGTCCCACTCGTGAAGTTGGTTGTTCTCTAATCTAACGCAAAAGTGACTTTGTGACTGCTGACATGGATAGACGTATCCTGTACCTGCTTAACCGGAAAGATACTTTAATTTACTGCAGTCATGTTTTTCCCTAAGTTTTTCCATAGCTTCATCTAGCTTTTTCTAGGTCCTTCTTGTTCATTTGTTCTCTTATTTTCATGGTCCACAGCAATCTGTGTGACTCTGCCTTGACCACCGAAAGGAGCACTGTATGTTGCTGGATCACCTCAGGTTCTCCTCCTCCTTGTACACCGAAGTGAGACTTGTTTCTTTTTTGTGGGATCTGCTTCAGAGCAAGGGAATGTGAGTGACAATAGGATAGCTCGGTTGGAAAGGAGCTACAAAGATCCTCAAGTCCCACTGCCTGAGCACTTCAGGGCTGACCAAAAATTAAAGCCTATTATTGAGGGCGTCGGAGCCATCCTTTAGGATAAAAGTGAAGTTTTCTTGATGGAAATCCGCCCTGGCAAAATGAGCTGATACTGCTCTACAGTTGAAGCACGTGAACCAATTCTGACGTTGTGTAAAATGACATTAACGTTGGCACGGTGAAATTCAGCCACTCCGTCTCTTTACACGTCGCATTCATCGGAGTGGCAGTGCTGTTACTAAATAGTGAAGAAGGATGCAGTACAGACAATACTTTTATTTTATTTAAAATAAAAAAAATCCATGTTTGTCATGAAGGCAGCTGGGATGTGACCGCCGCTGCACCTCGCCGGGCTGCGGGGGAGTTACGTGCTGGGGTCAGCCTTGCCCTTTACCTGCGCTTGGCTGCTGCCTGCAAGGCTGGCAGAACGGGCTGCGTGCCGGCCGCATGGTGCCAGCTTGCAGTCCCTCGCATTAGCTAAGCTTCTTTAGCAGTCTCTCTCTAACAACATTACGGGTTATCAAGACCTAAAAAACACACTTCTCTTGTTTTAAGTACAGATGTTTCACAAATGCCAGAGATGAAAAAGTCTAAAGTCTTAACTGATAACAGTTATTATGGTTTCCGAGTGTTCGGAGCTGTCTGCGTGACTGGTATCTTATTTTAGTTATGTGTTTGTCTTTCGGGTAGGAGGCTTGGGAGAAGAGGCTGAAGCTACAGATAAAAGCACAGAGCCCTTGAATCCGTACTTTAAAATATTTCTAACTTCATTTGGCAGCTAATCATTTCTGAAGATAATACTTCCCATTGTGGAGATTTACTCTAGTATAAGATATTTTGGACAATACAAATACTCTTGTTTTATTTTGGACGTTTACCACAAGGCAGTGTGTGAGTGAAAGCATAATGGAAATACTGAAATGCAGCCTTCAAAATAAATCCCCTGATGCCAGCTGACCGTGTTGTAGGACGGTGTATGCATATTAACTGTGTCCAAGCTGCGGTGTACCTCCACGTTCCTGGTGGCTTCAGTACTTATCTACTTTAACTGAAAATTCTGCATAAGTATAGTTGGTGACTTTTTGTTGTTATTTCACTTCCTTCTCATCTTCAGCATGTGCAAAGGATTGTTATAATAAAATAATGGGATGACAACTTTGCAACAAGTCTTCAACATAAGTTAGTGAAAAACTTCTTTGTTTTTGTTTTGTCTTTAGGAGATTCAATTCCAGAGGTGCGTGCAAGCAAGTTAGAACAGTCGAACTAGATAGCAGGTAAGTACTGTATTTTTTGATTTCTTGTAGCTAAAAAAAATCCATGCATTTAAATGCAACATAATGCTGAGGAAACAGAGTTCAAAGTTTGTTACAGAATTCTCTCTATTTACAAAGCCCAGCTTAAAACACCATAGTTTTCATGGTACAGTTTTTTTTTTGGATAGTTTTCTTGACAATACAGTCTCATATGTTTCTCTCCTCCTCCCTTTAAATTTTTTTTTCCTGCTAGAAAAATACCAGATTGTGAGAACAACTCTTAATTAATCTGAGACAGATGGACAGGATGCGGAGGCCAGTGGTGCTATTTCATTTTTGTGATAAATCAATATTTACTAAAGTGTTTTCTGGCTCGGTGTTTTTTATTTAGACTTTTACTAGTAAATGCTGATTGAGATGGAATAATTTAGTTTGATACCTGTAGTTAGTCTTCTGCAGTAGAAATCCTTGCAAAGCGAGTAATCTTAAATATTTGACGTTATATTTTCCAAAAGTCAGTAGCCAGAAATGTGGAATACCAGTCTTTCCTGAAACACTCTAGTGCTTCTTGGAGTTGTATAGTAAAGCACCAGCTAGATGTAATTCTAGCAAGAGCTGGCAAAACATCAGTTCCACGCGAGGCCCTTTAGTGTCTGCGAGTGCACCCTTACACTGGGCTGGACAGCGGGGACCTAGGGGCAGTTTGTGCTGAGACGCTCGCGTGCCGGTGCGGCAGTGGTGTCGGGCTGTGCAGGAAGGCAGCCTCTCTCTTTTCCTGTCCAGCACTTCCAGCATGGCTTTGCATTTTATTTTTGCTTTCCTGGTGCTTCTTGTTCGTTCTGGGGGGGATTTTTCTGTTCTCTGTGCAACTGGTTACCTATAGAAATACTCGGAAGCTGTTTGGTTCTTCATTCAAACTCATGTGCAGAGCTGCAGTTTGGATACAGAGTATCCACTAAGGTTAATGACTCACCATTGTCCTGTGCCCAGTGGGCAGATATCATTTACCACATCAGGAGATGGTGGATTTTGTCTGTTACGGTGGCATTTCGCTTGTTAGAACAACTGGTAACAGCCAGGTTGATTGGATGGTTTTATTTATTTTTATATTTATTTGGAATTTAGGAACATGCAGGTATTAAGGAAAAAAATTCTTGCGAATATTTTACCTAATGTCTTTCTGTGGTAGTATTTTTAAAGTTGTTTGGTTTCCTCTGCCCCCCCAGCTTTGTCAGTGGTGCTGAACATCCACAACTCCTTTAGCGAGCAGCCTTTCCCGCAGTGAGGAATTTCGAGTGAGCAGCTGTGCTTTGTGACTCGCATGGAAAAAAAATACCAAATGAATTTGAAATGTGGAAAGTGATATTTTAGGTGACTTGGCACTTTAGTTTCCAAAGGTTTGTTAATGAATAAATATTTAATGCTCCAGCCTTGAAGTGAAGTGGAAAGCTACTGTTGACAGGCAGCTTTTGGATGCCAACGACACAGAAATAGTGCTGATACTGTCCGTTGAATTGGCCCTCCGTCACTTTATACAAGCTGTGGTCTTTGTAGCAGCAATGCGACTTCTGCGGTTCAGCGTTGTTAAGAGCATCTGCGATGGTGGGAGTAGCCTGAGCAGCCTCCACCCTCCTTCCTACCGCACAAACAGGCATGTTTGCTCGGAAAAGTCGGTGCCCCCGTCGCTGCCCCCTGCCAGTTAAGTTCTTTGCGCCTTCTTGCTGCAGGGTCAGAGCTGGTGCCGGTGGAGCGGTGGCAGTTCACAGCTGGGGCTGGGAGAGGAGGCGGCGCGGCCCTTTCTGCAGGCAGCTCGTGTTAGCTCGGGATGGAGGGCTGAACGGGCAGGTGTGGCTGTTGGCAAAAGGGAGAGGTTTCAGTCCTCCCTCCCTGCTTCTGGCCACCTGATCTGCTGTCGTCCTTCCTGGTGCTGATACTCACTGGGATGTTCTGCGAGTACTTAATTCCCTAAAACGGCAGGGAATATCCATTTTTCTTTGCTGTGATTGTTGTTTGCCATTTTGATGGGTTATGTTCAGGTTATAAAAGGGTCTATAAAGTGGCAGACCTGGCAGAAACTAAGATATCACCGATTTCATGCAGCTTGATAGGATTCTTTTGGGAAGCTAAAATGAAAATTAGTCTTTCTAAGGTACAATTTACCACTGAAGTATTTAAAATGTTAAGGCCAGTTTTCATATAACTGATCAGGTTTAATCTAAATCTTTTTATTGAGATGGTACAAATTGTGCTCATCTGGCCATGCTGAAAACAGTTGCATAGTCTGTTAAAGCTGACTAATGCAGGACATTCTGGTACACAGATGGTTAAAAACTGTGCTGTTTAATCCAGGGGATTACCTTTCTTCAGAACCTTCCCAGAGAAACCTCTTCAGGGAATCCTGCTTGCTTAGAATATGTAGCAGATGGCTTGTTACTGCTGGATACAACGCTTCTTTAGAAATACAGAGCAGCTTTCAGTACTGTGAATTAGAACCACTTGTAAAAACAGTAGGATAGGTAATACCCTGTTTTATGAAGTACTGTAAACCTAAATAACTTGTGCCTTTATTGTATTTCTACTGCTGTTCCATATTGAAAAGCCAAAGGTCACGTTCACAGTCATAAGACTGTTCTGTTCTTTAAATAACACGTTTCCCAGATGAGTTCCTGTTAGCACCTTGTCCTCCATTCTTCTGCCAGTGCTTCCGTGTCCCTTTACTTTTCAGTCCTGGTATGAAATGCAAGCACCCCATTACACTGCACTCCAGATACCCTGAACTTTCCAGATTGAAATGATTAAGGATTGTAGCAGTATGAAACTTTATTCCTATGGCTGTCTTTATTCTTGACAGGCAGCCTACAGGCTGATAGACACAGCCTGGATCAAATTGAATTTGTTTTTACTAAACCAATTGGCCCTAATTTAACAGTGGAGATTTTATTAAGCAGAACATAGTGTATACCTGTGATCTGCAGCATCCGTGCGCCAAGGGCACGTTGGATTGATTTTGAAGGAAGCTTGTTATGCCTACATGGAGCTACTGACTTCTAAACAGCACGGGTAGTGGAGCGATAGAGAAGCTGCTAACAGCTGGTGGCCAAGGCAGAAACTGCATAGGAGAATTTCCCAGGAGGGGCGTGAGGAAGACGTGGTGGTCTCGGCTGGCGAGAATGGGAGACGCCGTGCGGGAGAGCCTGTGCAGCCGTCGGGGCAGCCCGTGCGATTAGCTGGATTACCGGATCGCCGTCGGGATCATCGCTCTTTGACCTCACGGCAGGGCTGCTTGGTTAGGGGGGCAGGGGGGCTGCAGGCGTGCAAAGTCCGTCCTGGGGGGTTTGCCTCCTGTGCTCCAGGACGTGATGTTTCTTCACAACTTTCCTCTCCTATGGAAATGGTTCAGTAGCTTATCACCAGCTTTTTAAAAGGAAAAAAAAAAGAGAAGAGTTTCTCTCCCTACACACATCCACCTTCCAGATTTGGAGTATATTTTGAATTCTCAGCCTACACGTTTAAAGCTGCTGCTGTTATTATTATTGTTATCATCATTATTAATTTATAGCTTCCTCATTAGGTAGCATTTAATGAAACTTACCAGAGCTGCCAATGATTTCTTGAAGGAAATTGGACGAGAGTTTACTTGTCCAGCAGGTGCATTCTGTTTAAAGAAACCGGACACAGTTATCAGCGTTAAACTAATTTAAAGTTGGGGAGGCCAAACATGGTAGCTAGAGGTAGACTCTGAGACAAACAGGAAAGGTCTGATGGCTGTATCCATGTCCGTGCCACTTAGTCCCCTTTGTGCAAGGATGCCGATGCCTGCGTATTGGTAGGAACAGAGCTGGTGTGTATTGTGGAGCGTATCAGCACTGTGAGATCGTATCAGGAACCAGGTAGTGAAAGATACAATGTCTTAGAGTATTTCTTTTAGGTAGCCTTCTAAAAGCTGAAGTTATTAACTTTGTTATGTAAGATGAAGGGTTAAATTTGAAAAGTCTGCTGCTTTAAATATCTTTTTCAAAGTCTGAATAATCTGGTGTGGGCTAACTGTAATGACATAATCCAAAAATAGCCAATAGTCTTCTCTTGCATGCTCATCCTTGCTGCAGTTCTGCAGCTAAAGAATGGCAAATGCTAATCTCCTAAGGATGTTAGAGGACATAACCATATCTGTCTGTGGCGTGTCCCGGGGGAGACCTCTGGGTCTTGCACGTTTGAATTTAGAGTAGGAGGTTGTTGCTTTCCAGCAGTATGATTTATCTAGAATACGTGTTCAGTGGTCGATTCACAACTTTCAGTAATTACAGGGGAGATTGCCTGCTCTCTAAATGGGCAGGCGTTCTCTTTCTCGTAGCGGGATGCACGGGCCTAGTCATGTTGGATTTTGTCCACAGGATTCTGCTCCACCTGCTTTCAGTGATAAGAAGGGAGGCTGGGGTTTTGGGAGGTGCTGGGAGGTTTTTTTTAATGTAGCAATGTATGCAAATGAAAATGCAAATGAAATCCCTAGTCATTGACTTGGAACTTTGTGCTCACCCCTGTGCACCTGTGGTACAAAAAGGCAGCCTCGGGGTAATAGCAACCTACCTGTTGTCTAGTTATTCTTCTGGGTGTTGTCATGAATAGATAATATTACGACTAAGAAGGAAGATGAAATAGCATTAGGGATGTGTATGTAGTACATACCTATAGCTATACCTCAGCTGTTGATTTTTTTTTTTTTTTAAGAGTGGAGTTGAGTATATACACTAGTGATTCTAGAGTGCCTGGTGTTGTGCTGAGAATGTAGCAATTTTCACTGATAATTCACGGATTTTTTTGAAACTTTTTAACTTCCACGTATATTAAGAACTTTTTCTGTTCAAAGCCCATTAAAACCTAGACGATGAATTTTCACACACAGTTCTCATACCCTGAAGCCTCTGGTTTCAAGTCTGATTTGTTCAATGAGGTCTGTGTTCTTTTTAGTTTAAGCATTTCTTAATCTCTCTTTTTTGCTTGTTGTGCAGGGACCACTTCTCTGTTCAGGTTAGTTCAAGATGGCAGACCAGAGGCAACGTTCGCTCTCTACCTCTGGAGAATCATTATACCACGTGCTAGGACTGGACAAGAATGCTACTTCTGATGATATTAAAAAGTCATACAGGTAAAGTTTTGAGTCTTACACCTGTTGCCTGATAACACAAATAGCTTTAATTAAGAGTTCAACAGGTGTGGTATTTATGTATAGGTTCAAGTTGATTTATTTAAAACCTTGGCAAGAAAACCCTGTAAGAAAACCAGGTGAAAACATATGGTTTGTTTTTACAAAAATTGTGTGAAACCATGCCTAGACGTTGTGTGCAAGTGTTGTTAAATCCTTAAAATTTATTTATAGCAAGTTAAATTCTCAAATACGCAGTATCATTCTGAAAGTTCTTTATCTAAAAGTTGAACAAACTTTAAGGGTGGGATCAGAGTTAAACTCTTCACTTATGTTATGTAGCTTTGTATCTGGCTTAGAGACTGCAGATGGATGGTCCTGCACTTGTGTCCATCATTTCTAATTCTGACACAGTGAGGTACAGACTGAAGATGTAAATAAGGATGGAAACTAAGCATCTACAATGGCTTCTTTCTAAAATTACATTTAAAATTTCTTACTCTATGAGGAGTTATTTTTAAAAGAGGATTTTTTTTTACTTTTTTCTTAGTTAGACACGTGATATGGCTTCACATTGACCAAGTAAAAACCAAAAAAGAGCCCTGTAACCATCCTGTCTTCCCACATTCCCCTCAAACCTGCTTGTATGCAATTGCTTCTTTACCTTAAGTGTGAGCTATGGTCTTGTTAGAACTATTTGACAAGTGGCAGTGTGCTTAACATTACACTAGGGGTCAGTAGTAATCTTTACTTGAGGATGCTCTTTTCATAAGTTTTCTTTTAGTTTTCAACGTTTACCAACCCCTTTTTCCCTTTCAAAGTCACTTTTTAATACTGATAGCAATTACAGAGTGAACTCCATGAATAAATTGGGCAGTCAGACTCTCCAGAATTAGCTGTGTCTTCCTAAAATCTTCTAACTGGCAGTTTGAGACAGTAATCTTCCAGCCTTAGCGACTGAAAAACAATTTTACCTCATGGGGGGGAAAAACTGCAAGAATTTTTCATTTGAAGAAGGACACAACTAGATCCAACAGGGGAATGCAGCTGCTTTATACGTACCTGAACTTCGTCTAACCTTGTTGCCTCTGCTGCTCTCTTACTGGCCACCTCTTGTTTTCATTCCATTCCATCTGGAATCTGCTTTCCTGGCCTGTGGGCTATGGAATCCATGTACACATAGGAAATGGAAAATGAGAAATATTTATCTGTTGCAACCTGATAGTAGCTAAGTCTTCTTTAAGTTTACGTAACTTCCCTCTATAAAAACTGTGATTATTCCGTCCTCACTGAGCCTATGGCATTATTGGCAGCCCTGGATGTTTTCTTCCCAGGCAACGTCATTTACAGTTTAAGAATGTTTCAAGTGCACACTTAATTTATTGTTTGAACTCTGTAATATATGTGTGCGTGCATCCAAACCTGTTCTTGCACAAATCTTTATTTTGTTTATCTAAATATTTCCCAACTGCAAAGTTGTCATGTGTAAATGTCTGTAGGCTTGTGATGTGTTTGTCAGATATGGGGCTCTTGTGGTCACTTTCTGTAGAAGGACAAGTACCTTTTTTGGTGGTGGTGAACAGTGAGCATAGAATTCTGAATCATTTTTCCGCTTTGGAGCACAAATGGCTCAAACTGCCAAACAGCATTTTTTCTGTGTTCCTTAAGGAGGTGTTTGGCCAGTCCTGATTTCTTTTATTGCTTGGGCCATGTCTGAACTTGCAAATCCATCTGTGCTTAATCTGGATTTTTTGTGTTATGTTCGGTGACCTCTGGGTACTGTAAAATGCTGTCATTTAGTTGTAAGATCTCAAATGATTAGGGGAGGCACGTTGTGATTTCCTGGTATTTTGAAACTCTGAAGCTATTTCTATTCTAGCAAGACTTGAACTGAAAAGTATTTTGTACCTGCACAGGAACTGGTGAATTAACCACAAGCGATTGTTCTATTTTTGTGTTCAGACACTGTAGATTAGTTGTGTCAGCTTGCTTATATTTACTCTTTGATACTATATCTTAGACTTGTGGTGTGTCTCTTTGCTGTTAGCTTGGTCTTTGCTTTAGCAGGAACAGAACTTGCTGGTGGAAACTGCTGAAGCTGAGGGGTAAAAGGCTTTCTTCTTTTCTTCAATGTCACGATTTTTTTTTTTCCATTGGATTTCTAAGAATCCAGTCCAGCAGACTGAAATCAATCCTGTGAATTAATCTAGACAGTGCTGTAGAGTTCTGTTGTCAAGAGGGAAGTGAATAAGAAATGAAGGAAATCATAGCTGTGTAAATATTCTCAACTGGAACTTGAAAGTCTCTCTCGAGTGGCAGGCTGTGGAACTGGGAAAAAAAATCTGGAACACAAATCCCATTTTTTAATCTGTACTCTTTTTGGTTTTTGCAGGAAACTTGCATTGAAATATCATCCTGATAAAAACCCTGATAATCCAGAGGCAGCAGAGAAATTTAAAGAGATCAATAATGCACATGCAATATTGACCGATGCGACCAAGCGAAACATTTACGATAAGTATGGTTCTCTGGGTCTATATGTAGCAGAGCAGTTTGGTGAAGAAAATGTGAACACGTACTTCGTCCTATCCAGCTGGTGGGCAAAGGTAAATAAAAGTGCAAAGAGAAATGCCAAATTCTGGATTGGCATTTAAAATTCTTAAAGAACTCCATTTGAAAATTGTGTTTGTTTTTACTTCTGGAACTTGTGGAATCTCTGACACCTTGTCATTTAACCTTCTCTTACCGTCTTGTGGTCTCGTTCAAAAGTATTTTTCTATTTTTTCAGTGATACAGACCTAATAGCAAGAGTTACATTCCTAAGAGAAACTTGGACCCTTAGAGTGGGTTTAAAGGTGATGAGGGTTTGGGGAGTGTTCTCTTTGGTAGTGTCTACTTAAGTGATTTTGCAGGAGTCTTGACTGAGAACGTGAGCTCACTTGTGCAAACCTTACTCAGAAGCTTCCTTGATCAACTTTTATTTCTTCAGCTAGTCTGATTTCACAAACTCCAGGTTATTTGTTCACAGAATCACAGAATATCCCGAGTTGGAAGGGACCCATAAGGATCATCGAGTCCAACTCCTGGCACTGCACAGGTCTACCCAAAATTTTAGACCATGTGACTAAGTGCACAGTCCAAACGCCTCTTAAATTCAGACAGGCTTGGTGCAGTGACTACTTCACTGGGGAGCCTGTTCCAGTGTGCAACCACCCTCTCAGTGAAGAACCTCTTCCTGATGTCCAACCTAAACCTCCCCTGCCTCAGCTTGACACCATTGCCACGGGTTCTATCGCTGGTGATTAAGGAGAATAGGTCGGCGCCTGGCCCTCCACTCCCCCTCGCAAGGAAGTTGTAGACTGCAATGAGGTCTCCCCTCAGCCTCCTCTTCTCCAGGCTGAACAGGCCAAGTGACCTCAGCCGCTCCTCATACGTCTTCCTCTCTAGGCCCTTCACCATCTTCGTCGCCCTCCTCTGGACACTCTCCAGCAGTTTTACATCCTTTTTGTACTGTGGTGCCAGTACCCTTGCCCATCTTTGTTTCTTGTGCAGTGGAAAAGTCTCACTGTATACCAAACTGTACTGCAAGCTCATGTTTCTTCACAAATACTTTTAAAGCTTTTTGCATGCATTACATGCATGCAGTAGATGAAATAATTATTGTATAGTCGTATTCTGAGAGTATTCTGCCAACACCAAGGAGTTATTTTACTGGACTCGTGTTCTTTCTAAGCATAATAGGCTTCTATCTTTTTAAGTAGCATATTTTAAAATTACCACATTTACTCAGATATGTTACACATTTCTCCTACTTGCATTGTACAGACTCTTGGATTTCAGAGCTCATGTAATTGCAGTCCGCTTACACGGAAAGTGATAAGTAGAAGATGGTGACTAAGAGCTGAAGTATAAAACCATAACTGCACCACCTTACTTATTTAGTGAAATGACGTTGCTTGCATTGCTGTACGTCTGATTAAAACCTTTTCCTAGTCTTGGCATTTCATTTTATGGGTTCTTTTTTCTACGCTGTTGCCAGCATTGTCTCCATCTCTTGATTCCCTTTCAGTAAGCGAAACCACTAAATCATGGTGGTTTGCTATCTTTTAGAATTATTTTTCAAAGAATTAGGTAGCAACCTCTATGAGAATTTTAATTTTGCCTATTGTGACTCAGTGTGATAGTCAGCCAGGCAGACCTGGCTAGCTTTGAGTTGGCTTGCTCGGGTATGGGTAGGATCTAACCTCCTAACTTCAGTGTGGTGAGCTTTGCAGCCATGCCTACAGCCTTGGGTAAGTCCCTGCTGTAGGTACATGACAACCTGTACGTTGGCTGGCTAGTGTCAGTCTATTCCAGGGATATTTATGCAAGCTGCAATCTGTCCTAAACTATCGTACCTCTGGATTTCAGTGCAGATCTGCTTCTCAGACCTGTGTCGTCTTGCAGATGTAGCAGAAAACATAGACCACTTAAACCAAATTTCTAGGAATTTCTTTGAGTAAACCAGATTGACAGTACTCAGCTCAGTATAAGATGTTCATAGCTGTCGCCAGTTTTACACATATTTTGAAATACATCTTGGTGGTTAAATATAAAAATGTAGCCCATATGTTATGTCTCTACATCACTGTATTTTTTGTCTCTGGTTTCCATACCAAAGTCTCTCAAACTCAATGGTCACAGTGTGGTAGGCATAGGTTATGAATATTTCTTTATCTTCTGTCCTCTGCAGGCCTTGTTTGTGTTCTGTGGGCTCATCACAGGCTGCTATTGCTGTTGCTGTCTGTGTTGCTGCTGTAATTGTTGCTGTGGGAAGTGTAAACCTAAACCTCCCGAAGGTGAAGAACAGGAATACTACGTCTCTCCAGAGGACTTGGAGGCACAGTTGCAGTCAGATGAAAGGGGTAGGTAAAAAAAAGCTGTGAGATTTCTAGAATTCTAGGATGACTGATATTCAGAGAGTGTCAGTCTCTGACCTAGTGCTTAGTGGGCTATTTAAGGAGCAATGCTCGCTTTGTAGCGAGATCAGCATTGGTCTCTGTGGGGGAATAGCTGTAGCGCGAGAGTTTAAGCAGTTATGTGGGTAACACCACCAGCAGAAATATAGTTGCTGAAAAGTTCCAGTGGGTCTTCACTGAACTTGGTGGGTTCAGCTTCAGAGAAATGGGTGACTGCTGTGGTTTAACCCAGCAGGCAGCCGTTCGCTCGCTCCCCACCCAGTGGGATGGGGGAGAGAATCAAGAAGAAAAGTACAAGAACTTGTGGGTTGAGATAAGGACAGTTTAATAAGAAAGGAAACAAAACAAAAAGAAGTGGAAGAAAATAGCAACAACAAAAAGAATAAACAAAGCAAGTGATGCACAAGATGCATGACACAATTGCTCACCACCTACTGACTGATGCCCAGCCAGACCCTGAGCAACAGCAACCCCCCCCACCCCGGCCAACTCCCCCCAGTTTTATTGTTCTGCATGATGCCGTATGGTGTGGGATATCCCTTTGGCCAGCTGGGGTCAGCTGTCCTGGCTGTGACCCCTCCCAGCTTCTTCTGCACCCCCAGCCTCCTCGCTGGCGGGGGGTGTGAGAAGCTGAAAGGTCCTTGACTTAGTGTAAGCACTGCTCAGCAGCAGCGAAAACATCTGTGTGTTATCAGCATTATTCTCAGCCTAAATCCAAAATACAGCACCACAGCAGCCACTATGAAGAAAATTAACTCTATCCCAGCTGAAACCAGGATAGTGACCATCATTTAGATTCTTTCCCACATCACTGGAGTAATGTAATGGAGACCAGCCAGACTCTTGGGATTCCAGAAAGGGGTTCTTTGACCCAAAGGATGGGGAGTGTAGAGGCAGTTTAGCTGACTGCATCAGGTGTAAAGGAAACAGGCCGCTACCCTACCAACCATATCCAATATTATTTATGGAGATCTAATGCTATTTCTGTAGCGTTAAAGAGATCATTTAAAAAAAAAAAGTAGTCTTGTGTGTGCTCTGATTGTGTTTTTAACTGGTATTGGTGAATGGTGGGAGAGTAGCAGCTGCTCTTAAATGAATAAAGAAATAAACCTACATGTGGAACATTTATTGCGAGTCTAATGGTATTGTGTGCAGACTGAAAGACAGTAAATAAACATTATGCTCTTAGAGGAGTGTAAAATTGTGTTATCAAAGTGTTGCAGGGAGATGTACCTTATGCTTATCAAAACACACAATGCTTTTTTTTCTTTTGCTTGGTGCACTAAGCCTTTTGTCTTTGCTTTACAGAGGCCTCAGACGCACCTATTGTGATACAGCCAGCATCAGCCACAGAGACAACCCAGCTCACAGCTGACTCTCACCCCAGCTACCACACTGATGGATTTAATTAAGTTAAGGAAACACTGTAATTAGAATGGATAAAAAAATACATGGCCAACTCAACACTAGAATCATGAACATTAGAAGTAGAGAATGGGGAGGGGGAAAAAATTCTGCCACAGTAAGAAGGCAGCTTTCCAACCTGCCGAGAATATTTTGTAATCCCTTCAGCCTTTTGTCACCTTTCAGTGTCGTATCTTGATGATACGTGAAGTGCTGTAGCATGCAGTATTTAAAGCAGTTTAGCTACGGTCTTATGTTTCCTTTCCTCTCTCTCTTTTTTTTTTTTTATAGCATGTATGGAGTTATGTTAAATGTCTGTGGTGTAATGTATTGAGTTGTCACAGTATGTGTGATGGAGACATTCTGCATTTTAAGCAGTGGTACTGGCCTAAAAATGAGACTTAGAAAAGTTTCGTAGAAGCCACTATTCTTTCATACAGCCAAGCTGTTGAAGACCTTTAAAAGTTCATGATTTTCATTTGGGTGCAGCAAGCCAATTCTCTTATTCCTCCTTTCATTCCCGCATTGTTGTCTAAGCAAGTTTACAAAGCCAAGAACCAAAAAATGCCAGTCCTGCAGAGCTGGAATTCTCTGGAATTCTTAATGCTGGTTTTCAGCTTAAATAAATCTACCTTGAAAAATAAAAAGGGAGAGTTTCCAATCTTTGAACAGTTAAATTGATGAACACCTCTTTATGTGTAAGGGTTATCTTCAGTGACAGTGTAACCACAAACTGTAGTTTGTCACAAAACCAACTGTGAATGGGTTTATTTGGTGGTGGCAGTGGGATTTTAGCTTCAAGCGCAATTCTGTTTTGGTTTGAGTTCAGTCATTTTCCTGAAATGCTAAAGACCAAATAGTGCAGCTTTTTTGAATGCATGAGAATCTTAAAGTGAAACTGTTTAACTGGTTTTCACTGAGCAAGTGAATTAAATACAGACGGTAGGCGACAGCATAAATGTTTTAAAAAAAAATAAAAAATTGGCTTTTAAATTTTTGTCTAATAACCTGAGATACTAGTAGACAAATAGGGTGTTATGTGTTTTTTTTATTTTTTTATAATCCATTAGCCCTTTAATTTTCTCATGAGCATCTTTGTGGAGTACTTAAATGTTTTTTTAAGAACAAAACACCTTTCTTTATGTATATATTGTATAATTTGCACGTTGTCTTGCATTTAGACTTGTTTACACCATTGTTTTTCTTTTCCTTAGAACAACTGTGGGGAAACCATTGAAAGGTTTCCTGTACTATTTTGAAGCCAAATCATGTTCGAATACTGCTCTTGAAACTGTAGTTTATTGAGATTTAACTGTTAAAAAGGCATTTGAGTCAGCTGCTGAATTGCTGGTATATTTTCTTGTTACTTGTCTTGTTTATAGATGATACAGAGCCAGGATCTAGAACAGCTACCAGTAAGCCTACACGTGGCACTTTTAGCAGTTAATTACAGCCTCCTTAATTTTGATCTTTAGGGTTTTATATCATAATGCCTCTACTGTACTTTGTACCCCCCCCCATCTCCCCTTTTTCATTTTTCACCTATTTCTGTTCAGAGGCTATTTACAGCCTTCCGTCCGGTGTTGTCTTTGAAGGTCTGTCATGCTGCTCTTTTACAAGATCCAGGTGTTACTTATGAATGGGGTAAAAAGCACTGCCAGTCTGTGGGAAACTGCCAGAAAACGAAGGGTACTCTCCTGCCAGGCAATCTTTCTGAATATATTTTCACTCCATCTGTGCATGAGCTGAAAATGATAGAGCACATAAAGTCTGACATGGAACCATGTTAAACATACTGGGTAGAAGAAAATGTTATTAACACGCTCTAAATACGAAGTGAGGAATGCGTGCAGAATCAGATTTACCGTAGCTCTTGGTACAAACGCGTTTATTGCTCGCATGTCAGCTTGTTGCAAATAAGCACGTTTTTGTTACCACATCAGGTTCCAGAAATTAAAAAAAAACTCTTAATTAAAAGGCTAGATTTAAGGAGCACATTTGTTAAGCGATTTCTTCCTTGTTGATAGGCCTTCAGACCTGAAATGTTGTGGGTTACTGGAGGAACCTTCTACCTTATGTCAGGAAAAACTCTCTTGGGTGGCCTTGAGGACAGTTGTGTACGAGTTGGCCCAAGGTCCTTATTTAATTAAAGTCTTTGTTTGACCACTGGGAATGAAAAGCAATTTTAAAGCCTAAAAAAACAACGTCACATTGGCTGTCCTTGTGGATTTTGCCTGAAGCTGGTTCTTGATGTTGAATTGCACCCTGGAGTATGCTTGAATATCTCTGCAGGCTTCCTCCCCTAAAAGCTCACTGGTTAAAATTGCCCTTATAATCTGTGCAGATCAGTTGATGTTACGGGTTTAAAAAAAAACAAAAACCTTAGGGGGTTTTTGGCTTTTTAAATGGGTGTAGTTGATAAGGTTGTCGTGGTAGAACGAGAACGAGGCTGTTCCCTGCGGACTGTAGTGTGTGATGCTCCCATCTCCACGTGTCACCGGCATGTGTAGCGCAGAAGCCGGTTGTTTTGGCTGCGACCCCTGAGCTGCGGGCTGGTTGTCGGGGCTGGCTGGGACTTCGGTCCCATTCCTCAGCCCCCGGGTGCTTCCCCTGACAGAGATTGGGCGCGTGGAGCAAGCAGGGGTTAGAGGTGATACCTTCATCTGTGTTCTGCACTGCTTGGGAAAGGTGGCATCCAGGGCAAACGTGCTGCTTCAGTTCTTTCTTTAGCAAGGCTTGAGTTTAAGAGATGCTGCTTTCCTTTCAGCTGTTTGTGTGGGTGGTGTGTGAATAGTAAATTAGTCTGTGTGCTGTTAGATGCCAGCATGGTGTGCTAGATGCTCCGAGGGAAACTACTCCGAGATCCCAGTCACAGGGAACGAGGAGAAAATGCATTTTTAGATGAATATTCGTATTTTTTGAAACAGTCTAAGTTTGCCCACGTTATCTCTGAATTTGAGATTATTGTGTATTAATGTCCTTCTTCCTGAACTATATAAGAAAGTTATTTAAACATTGCTGCTTTAAAACTAAAACTGTGTAATCAGAAGATATGTAGGGTAATGCCCACTTTTTTCTGTTGTTGTAAATAAGGTACAAGAGCATCCCGGACTCTAAATGAGTTGCACTTCAAAATGGCCAAATTTAATCCTAGTAAATGCAAAGTTGTATTGGAAACAAGAGTTACCAAATCTGGTGCAGTTCTGAGCTTACGTTGATGGAGCTGCGGTGTCCCTACCAGAACTGAAACAGCACAGCTTTGCAGGCATTGAAGCCCGCTCACTGGCTTACATGCAGAATGTTTCCTTCCAAAATTCAACCTGAGCACTGCTGATCTCTGTTCAGCCTGTCGCATTGAAAACTTGAGCTTTGATTTTTTTGGTTTGTAAAAGTCGCATCATAACCTTTGTTTTTACAAGTTGCCTGAGACCTCTGTTTCAGCGGTCCGGCCGCCTCCGCCTGGCTCACGGAGCCTGCTCGCGCCCCTTTCCTTGGCACTCGTGGCTCCTCTTCGTGGGGAGGGGTGCGTGGGCCCCGGAGCTCCCGCTGGCTGGTGCTAGGACCGCTGCCTTCGCTCCGAGTTTTGTTGTGCGGAGAGCCACGCATAGCTCGGGTAAGTGAGAGCCGCTGCCTCGCGTCCAGCGTTCCGCTGCTGGCTGGCGGGGCCCGACCTCCCCCGGGGACGGGGAAAGCCCCCGTGCTGCGGCGCGAGGGTTGTTCCCTCGCTTGGAGTCAGCGAAGGGGCGTTGCACCACTTAAACGCGTTTCGTTTTGTTACTGATGTATGTGGGAAATTCTTCAATATTTATCTGTATATAAATTTATGTAAGCCTCAGTGGCTTCCGATATGGTGTACATTTCTGCCGATTCCATGCAGTGATGTTTTAGAGCCATGTTACCTTTTTAATCTTATTTTTAGATTTGTAATATTTTTAAACTGCTTTAGATATTAGCGCTCATAGTGTTATTAAAATGTGATGCTCTTCGGAGTTTGGTTGTGCACAGCCTGCAGTCTGAACAGAGACACCCGCACAGGAAGGCTTTAGCACCATGCTGACAAACACCGAGTCTCGCAGCAGCGCTGTGGCAGGGGGAGCACAGTTTTAAAAACCCTTCGCGTCAGAGCCTATAACCACTACAGGTATAACCCAGGCAGGAACCTGGCAGAAAATACGTTCCTGTCCCATTTATAAAGCGGTTATGTTGTGTGGTGTGGAGGGACCCCAGTGTGCTGCTATTTTTTGGGGGGTGGGATCTTAGAGCATTTGTAATGTATGCACTCCACGAGAGGTACCCTGTTCTCAAGTAGTTTGTGCCCTTAGTCTGTCTGGTGCCCTTCAGTGTTCTTGACATTTCCAGACAATTTAGGAAATGTGTTTGTGCTGCAGTTTTCCCTACCCAGTGCAACTGGATATCGGCATAACGTTTAACAGGAGATTCTCGCAAGGTAGTCGGGGAGGCTGTTGCCACTTGGCGGCCCCTGCCTCGTGTTAATAATTCTGGATGCTGTTTAAATACGCATTAATCTTAGAGCACTGAAACGTAACCCCCCAACACAAGTGTTCATAGTGTAAGGTTGATATAAACTTAACTTGCTTAATCATTTGATGCCGCTTCTCTGTATTATAGTGGAAATCATCTAGTTTGTAGTGTACCATTACACCAACAACTGCTTAAATATCTTGAAAGAAGTATAACTGGTGGCCAGCACAGTGGCAGGAAATTTGTCAGTGTTCAGAAGTGCTGCAAGAACTATGGTCTGCTCCACGTACTGCATTTGGAGGTTTAAATGCTATGGGACGCTGCGAGACTGAAATCCCCATTTCATTCCAAGAGGCTGCTTTCTGTACAAGAAGAAACTGCATGAGGGAAGCTGTCTGTCTTTTTATGTTTGCACAAGCCAAATGCCATAAATCTGGAAGACAAACCTTTGTTTGGAAATAAAATGCCAATGTTACATGCACAGCTAATTTTGTTGTTAAAAGGATAGATGCTGGGAATTTCTGGTGGTTATATATATATGTATGTATATGTACAGAGGAAGCTCTTATATAAAATGGCCATTCATTCTCGAGTGCTGTTGTCTTCTCTGCTCCCTGTCCCCCACAGCCAGCGATGTGGGTGTATTCTTGTGGTCTGTGAACAGCTGCTTGTCATGCTCTGTGTACAGCGACGTATTCCGAAACGTGTGACGCTTCAAGTTCTACTTGAACCCTGCCAGTGCCCTTCGGCCCCAGCCCGGCCAGCTGGAGCTGGGCTTTGCTGTTCTGGCTTTCCTTTAGGGAACGAGATGGAACCCAACAGCAGCGAGGAGGGCAAGGGCGATCTCTGGAATAACTTTGGCTTGCGTGGGCTGGTACGTGGGGATGTGTTCAGCGTGGTCAGTACGCTCATCTCTGGAGGCAAACAGAATACATTGGTTTTTTCCTATGCTAGTCTTCACCACATTGCGCTCTCCAACGTGGGACTCTGAGCTCGCAAAGCAAGGTCCAAACCCGTGCTGTAGGTTTTGGATTGCAGCATCATGTGTGTATGTATGTATATATGCACATATGTATATATTTATACAACAGGTGTGTACCTAGTACTTGCTGCTGTTTTTTCTTTGGTGGTAAAACATGAAATTTGGCTCAAAGTACTTCTGTGAACTCTCAGACAAGTGGACAGTGTGATGTTGTGTGTCCAGAATCGTGCTTTCTCCTTTCAGCTGCAGGAAAAAACAAACACGATCTGTCAGCTTGAGTGACTGATGAAGGAAACAGTGGAAGGATCCTGTTGTATAAATAACTAGGTGGTACAAAGCGGAGAGCTGTGCTGCTTGAAAAGGGAAAAACAATCTTCTACTCCTAAAGTCTTCCCTCCTTGCTAGAGCGAATTAAACTTGAATAATATGTTTGCACAGCCTGGTCCAGTTATTCAACTTGCAGTGCTTACAGGTTGGACTCTTAAGACTTGGAGCTCTTGCAAGTCATAAAGCTGAAGTTAGACGATGATGTGTGTAAAGGCGCAAAGCTTGTGGCCAGCGTTCGTGTAAGTACCACCGAGTTACTTGTGGTCACATTGGGTAGGGTGCAGCCGGGCCTTCGGCTCCAGAAGCTGCTGCCTGTCAGCAGAGGGGGGTGTACGGCGGATTCCTCTTACCGCTTACATGTTTGACATTACATTTGTGTCTGTCGCGGTGGGTGAACCTTGAAGTTTGCCAGGTTCAACCCCCGCAATGTTTCCTCGTTTGGGCGTGTGCCACGTAAGCCAGTTGCTGTCATTCCTTCCTCCGCTCGTCCCCGCCTTCTACTTTTTTGGGCTGGGTGTGGATTGTTTGGTTTGTGTCATCACTGACATCCAAGGCAGTTTATATTAATTTTGCATGTGAGCAGAGCCCTGAGCTAAGTAATTCATCACGGGGTTTTGTTGTATTGGCCTCGTTATGAAGCCTGAGGGAGCGGAGGACGTAAGGAGAGAACGCGTTTTGCATTTGCACTGTACTTCAACCCGGGCGGGGCGGGGGGAGCCCGTCTTTAAAACAAAGGAAAAAAGTTGTAAAAAAAAACAAAAAAAAAACCAAAAAAACAATCGAAGTATGAATGCATCTGAGAAGCAATTATAATATAGACTATATATATTTTGTTATGTTACTAAAGGACCATACTTTGAATTGTATGTAAGTAGATGTGGCTGTCTGAACTTTGTGGATTGTAACACTCGATACTACTGAGCTCCTGTACATACCCGCAGTTACAGCAGAAGGAATTATTTTATGTTTTAGCATGGTGATTTGTGTATCGTACGTCTGAATATAAACTAAAATAAAGATTGCTAAGTTATCTGAAACCACTGTTGTAAAATAAATGTTTTCAATGCAGAAATATGTATGGGCTGCTTCTTTCCTTACCCGCTCGCTTGAACCCATTGCAGAAGTGAGCACAGGTGGGCAGGGGGCTTTTGGGGCTGGGGGAATCCTTTGCCACGTTGGACCTTGGGGATGTCTTCTGCTGCCCCCAGAAGGGGCACAGCGCCGGCGCCCGCTGCAGTTGTGTGCGCGGGTGCAGCGTCCTGCAGCGTCCTGCAGCCGCAGCCACCCCGCTGCTCGTGCTGGCCCCGGCACTTCGAGCACCGAGGTGGCCGCACGCTGGGCATGCTGTTGTTGTAGGGATCCTGAATTTGTGACATGGGAACAACGGTTTCTGAAAAGGTGGGAAGAGTGACGCCCTGTAGGTGTGACCAAATTGCATAAATGCTGGGTTGCATAAACTCGGTTTGCTAGGAGATTTGTGATTTCAAAACAGATTCAGAATTACAGAGCGCAGCCCCGATGCGGCGGGCAGCGTGTATCCTTGGCGAGCTCTGTCCACGCATTCCCTGCAACACGCTGCCCTTCGAATGACATCGGTTCTGTGTCCGCTGTGGTTGTGAAGTGCCGCGTTCCCCCTTTTCTACCAGCTCCGCTCAGCTCTCGGGCTGCTTGTGTTGCAGTAGGACCAAAAAGTGCCTCGGGTAAGGGTTTGTCCTACCAAAGGCAAAGTTGGTGTTTCACTGTCTTAAGGCACGTGCAGGGGTTACATACAGAGCGATGACAAACAGTGAATATTCCTACAGGGCAGAAGTGAGCGGTGCTCTGGTACTCAGACTGATGTCTCCTGTTCCCAGGGGATGCGTGAGAACCTCAGTGCCATGTGGGATGCAAACAGCTTCAGCTGTCAAATTCCTGGGGCCTTACAGCAGGGCTGGAGCGAAGTTTTGCCCTGCGCGTCTTGGTTTTGCTGCCTCAGCTTGAGCTGAGTGGGGTCAGGGCTTTGTTAGTGTCGTTATCCCTACCCAAGTGGGATACAAGCCCTTGTGTAGAGATCGCCGCACCATGGGCAGCTGGAGAGGCAGCTTGGCTGCCCTGTTCGCTTGCAGATGTTGGCTGAGCCCACGGTAATGCTGCCTTGCCAACACAGCTGTTGCGGGAATGTGCTTGTGAGGTGAGTTTGGGGTGGGTAATTCCTGCAAGCACCTTGTTTGCAAAAGCGTAGCTGCCTTTTTTATTTTTTATTTTATGATCAATAGCCAAATTCTGTAGGAGCAGCTGCTTTCCTTCATGCTACAGAGTGGGCAATGAAAACCCTGATTCCGAACAGTGTGCCAAATGGGAGAGGAATCCCCTGGACTGTCCTGCCCCCTGAAAGGAGCCGGAATGCTGCCCAAAGCAGCATTCCGTTTGCAAGGGACGGGGGCAAGGAGCCTCCAACGTGGGGGTGGTGCTGTGCTGGGGCAGGCTTTGGCACCCCGGTGCCTGTAAGCACTACGTGACCTTTCCCTAAACTGCAGCCCATAAGCACAAGACGGGAGAGCTGGAGCACGGCGGGCAGCTGGGGTGCACAGCGGCTGGAGCGGCCGGGCGGTGCGAGGAACGCTTGCAGCGCGCCAGCGAGGGGCTGGCGGCTCACCCGACGAAGCGCTGCTTGCAGTAGGAACGTGCCTCTCCGAAGCAGTTCACGTGGCTGGGGACTGGTTTGTGCTCCTGGGGTTGCCTCTGGGGGGACAGAAGCGGAGCAGGAGATGAGCCCCAGGCAGGGATTCCGGCAGCACGGATCCGCATCCTGCGCCTGAACCTCCCAATGCGGGGCTGCAGCGGATGAAATGTTGCCGTTGTCGTACAGGTGACACCAACAGCTTTTGTCATCCGTGGTGGTCGCAGTCATTTTGAAGAGCTTCATTCTGCGTTTGAAGGAAGCGGGTGAGCACCAAGCCGGGATGGCCCTGCTTGGAGCCCCCCGCGATGCTGCTCCAGCCGGCGCTGCCACGGAGCCGTTTTCCTGCTGCCTGCTCCCACAGAGGCGGCCGGGGAAGGCGAGCGGTTGGCGAGCGGGGGGCTGCTGGGCTGGGGGGCTCCGCCGTGGTGCCCCCGCTGCTGCCCCTGCCCCGTGTGCTGGTGGGGGCACCGTGGCTGCCATCGGTGGGAAAAGGCATCAGCAGCGCTTCTGGCCACACACCAGGGGCCAGGCACGGTGGGGTCTGGCAGTGTGGCTAAAAGGACATTTCCTACTGGGGAGTGACATCTTCTATCGGTCATTTTCGATTGATTGTTTCCCCCCTGTGCCAGAACTCAGCCCCTTACATGTTGCTTTGGGCACCGTGGTCTCTGAGCACGGGGCTGTGGGGCAAGGGCGCAGCCGCAGCTGGAAGCCGGCGTTTGGCTCAGCCCGTGCGTGGCCGTGGCCTTGCTCAGAAATGGAGCCGCTGGGTGGAGGGAGAACGGCAGCCGGGCAGGGGTGTCCTGCGGGAAGTGGGGCTGGGGGCAGCGGGGTGGCCGCGGCTGGGCTGGGGTCGCCATAAAGCCGGGCCGGAGCTGCTGAGGGTCAGCACGCGTTCCTCGTTGGAGCACATCACGGCACGGCACACGTTCCGTGCGCCCTCGTGTCTGCGCTGAGCTTTTCTCTCCATCTCTGCCCTCACCCCCAGGGTGCCGCTCCCCCGCTGTCCCGGGGGTGTCCCCTGGCCCCGTGCGGGGCCCAGCCGGGTGCTGGGGCAGCAGCTCAGCCCCACCGCGGCAGCGCGTCCCCAACCACCGGCGTGTGACGCTGAGAGGCGCAGACTGGCTGAGGTGCTGGGAAGGGGCGGCTTTCTGAGCCGTCTGAGAAGGAAAAGTCCCCCCCAGTCTCCAGGGGCATCTCGCAGCCTGGGGGGGCTCGGAGGAGACGTCCGTAAAAGCCGACGGCAGAGCCGTGCCCCCGGGAGGGCTTCGCTGCGGCCGGAGGACGGGGGCTGCTCCTGCCGCACCCCGGCGGCGGGTGACGGATCCCTGCGGGGCAGGGGAGCCCCCGGCACCGCCAAGCCGCTGTGCCTGGCTGGGGGCACCCGGCGTGCTGGGGCTAACGGGGCACCGGGGCTAACGGGGCGCCTCAAAGGCAGGGTCCCACCTAGCAGGAGGGGGGGAACGGACCCACACCCCCCTGCACCCGCAGCCAGGACCCCGGCTTTCCGGAGAGGGTTAACAGCGCTCCCAAGCTGCGTCGCCCGCCTCAGGCTGTGTAATTGCCTCTGTTTTAACAACCTGTTCCTCTTTTCCCCGAGGTAATTACTGCTTTTATGTATTTCTTACCTTTTCTTTTTAATGGGAGAAAATGTACCTTTACAGGGGAAAGAGCAGCCCGCAGAGCGACCGCAGCGCATTAGCAGGGCGAGGGGAGGCTTCGTCCCGTGTGAGCACCGGCTGCAGAGGACCCAACTCGGCCCTCCCGCGCGGGGCAAGCTGCCGGCAGCTTTTTGTGTGCACACACGCGCGTGCATGCGTGTGCCCATGTGTGCACATGTGTGTGCGTCTCTCCCAGCCCGCAGCTCTGGGCTGCCCCATCACCCCACAACCCTTCGGGCTCGCTGGCCGGAGGACGTGCACACCGAGCACCACGTTACTGAGCGCCACGGCCAGCACCGGCTCCCCAGGGCCTGGCTGGGGCAGGATCCGGCCTTGGGGTAGCACCAGGGAGCGCCCCGACCCTGCCACAGCCCCCTCTGCCCCGCGTCCCTCCGTGCCCGGGCTCCCACCGCCTCCTCACGTCGGTTAATTACAGCACCGGAGGGAACGGCTGGAGGGATGCAGCCCCGCAGCCCCCAGCCCCGCTCCCCGTGCCGCCGCCTTTCCCCCGGGGACCAGGTCCGGCCACAAACGCGCGTGGGGCTGCGCTCCCCTGTCCGCCCCCAGAGCCATCCTTCACCACCTGCAGGGTGCTGGCACTGCAGGGACTTCTTCGCCTTTCTGGGTGAAATTTGTGAGCTCCGGTGACACCCCCAGAGCTGCAGAAAGCACACACCGGGTCCGGGAGCGGAGCAGCACCCCAGCACCGAGCCCCCCCGCCCCGTGCTGCCTGCTCCTGCCAGCTGCTGGGGCTGGCCCCCGCACCGGCCTTTTGGCTGAGCCCTG
>VXAA01004889.1:140418-168464 GCA_013399115.1 Anseranas semipalmata | reverse complement strand
GGGGGATTCGTGCACGGGATTCATTCGCCTTTTCCTCCCTCCCTGCTGGAGCTTCCATCATTTGGCACTCGGAGCCCAGCAAGCACTTCATCTTGCAAAAGTGCTGTCTCTAAAATTACAATTCCCTCATGAGGAATAACCATTTCAAGAGGAGGAAAGAAAAAAACCCATTAAATAGGACTTGAGTGAATGGTGATAGCCCCCCCCCGTCATGCTCTGTGCAGAGCCACCCAAAAATCGAGGGCTCTGCTGGTTTCTGGAGGGCCACCGAAAAGGGCTACGGGGATTTGTGGGGGCAGCGAGCGGGGGCTCCCCCGCACCCCACAACTGCAGAGTAACTCAGAGCAGAAGCAGAGAGGCCTCACGGGCCGGGGGGGGGCACCCGCCCCCGCCTCGCTCTGTGCACGGTGCATCGTGCCTTTCCTTACCGGATCATCCACAAACGCTGGTGTTTTCAGTTCTCACCCGAGGCTGCCTTTCCCTGCGCCGAGGCTGGGCCGGGTGCAGCCGTACCATCCCGGAGGCGCTGCCAGCGGCCACCCCAGCCGCTTTGCTGCTCCCGGGGCATCTCCCGGACCCGGCCGAGCACCGATGTAAGCCCCAGCCCCACAAGGGCAAGGGTGGCCCCGGCAAGCCCCAGTAGGAGGAATGGGGCCAAGCCCCTCGTGCTGCTGTCGGGGGCTGGAGGGAAAGGCAGTGCTGGGAGCTTTCGCTCTCCCTTCTGGCTGCAGGCTCGGCCGCACCCACCACCAAGCTGCCCTCGCTGCTGCAGCAACCGCAGCTCCGGCCTCGTGCGGGCACCGGGGCCACCACGCCGCGTTTCGGGGCTGCTCTGCCCGCGGCTTGGGCAGGGAGAGCTGCTGCCGCCCAGGCACCTCCAGCCCGCTGGGTTCGTCCATCACCAGCTCCCCGTGGGGCTGGCAGTGCTTCGGACCGTTTTTTCTTTCTGTCTGTGTGCTTTAGGATTAGTCACTTAATTGCAGGAAAGACAGCGAATCTGGTAAGTGCATCTTGTACCCATTGTTGTATTTAGGAAGCTCAACTTGGAAAATTAAAAAAAAAAGAACAACAACTTTTTTCTGCTCCCATCATAAATTACTGACACATTCAGCGCTGAAGGGCCCCGTGTGCTGCCTGGGGACTCATTATCGTCACTGGTAGGGATGTCACTGTCTCTTCCTCAAGTCAGAAGTGCGAGGAGCGACGTGGTAATGATGCTTTCAGGGATGCCAAATTCACCCGTCAGCTCCGCTCATTGGCTCGCACAGGCGCGCATCCAGCGGCCTCACGGCGGGTGGGAGGCAGAGGCTCCTAATTAGGCGCCGTTAGCGCTCGGAGCCTTCTGTCTCGTGAACAGAGGGTCGCAAGCAGCAGCCCCTGCCTTGCGGACCGTGACAGCTTCGTCGCTAAAGCGTGGCCGAGCTTCCAGCATCTTCTCCCAGGGAACGGGTGGGATTTGCCGCCACTTGCCTCTGTTTGCTCCTGGCACCCGCTCTGGTCCTTCCCATCCCCGCTCTGCAAACAGCCACGCTGGAGCTCTGGCACTTTTTGGTGAGAAGCTGCAGCCACAGCCCTGGCATCGCTCTCCTCCCCACCGCGTGTTCCCCGTGCGAGGGGCAGCCGTGGGGCCGGTGCTGCCCATCCCGCTCTGGAGAAGGCGTCTCATGGGCTGACGAACCTGAGATTGACCCTCATGTTTCACCATTCTCAGGTTAGACAGTCCTCGAGGTGCCCCCCGCTTGGACAGCCGCGGCCCCGCGCCCCGTGTCCCGCACCTGCCTGGATCCACCAAGCCTTTGGGGAATTTGGAAAAGAAAGCAGAGAAGCGGCCCCTTGGCTCTGCCTTGCCACATTCCTCTCCATCCGTGCCCAACTCCAGGGCCCTGTGGGAATCAGCCCCTTCCCAAAGGCACGCGCGCTCGCCCCACGTTGCCTCCTCTGCACACTGCAGGGCTGGCTCATGGTGCTGCCCGGGCTTAGCTCTGGGCTCAGCACTTAATGGCTGAAATTCCTGCTCAACCCAACCTGCTGCAGCACATGGGCATCGCCTTCCGATTCAAAGCAGAGTGCTGAAGGGCTCTGCTCCTGCAGGGAACTGGTTGTGGCCCCGCGGGTTTTGCAGCTGCAAAGCGCAGCAGGAGCGGGGATCGTGCCAGGCATGCAAGGCTTCTCCCCCTGCAGCCCTGGGGGCGAATGCTGCAGTGCCCAGCACCTCCAAGAGCATCGGCTGCACCAGGAGAGCGCAGCCAGTGCAAACCATCTCCAGTCGAGCCGTTTGCATGCACTGAAGGTGGGGAAAGAGCAGCAGGGGTGGTCACGGCCAGCAAATGGTGGTGGGGGCTGCAGCTCCAGCAGCGGCTGCGCTCTGTGCTCCGGGCTGGGCCTGATCCTGTGTTTGGTGCTGGTGGAAACCTTTGCCATTTACCTCCACAGGAGCAGGGAGGAGGGGAACCAGGTGAGCATGGCCCCTCTCAAATTCTCTCCCATTTTTTTTTTGCTTTTAAAGGAAAGGAGGTGCACGCCTGGGCATGCTACAGCTTCTAGAGGAGCGGGCACTCTGCTGGCGGCTGGGCTGTGCAGAGCGGGATGGCTACGTGGAGAGGCATCGGCTGTATTTCAACACGTGCAATGAGTTGGGGATGGTCTCGGAGAGGGAGCACATGGAGCAGCCCGGCCCCTCGGGCAGAGCTCTGTGCGTGGCCGGCGGGTGCCGAGCACCGCGGCTCCACGAGCCCGCAGGGGCTGCAACCCCCCGGCGCCGCAGGCTGCGAGCACGCAAAGTGCAGCCCCGTGTGTGGGGCTGCGGCAGCCAACGAAGGTGCGGGGCTCAGCCCCGGGCTGTTGCACAACACGTGCACCCAGCACCACCAAAACTTGTGCAGGGCGCGGGGCAGCTCTGACCCTACAAATCCCCCCCTGCCCGGCTGCGGGGTGTGCTGGGGACGTGGGCGCACGCCGTGTCCCTGCAGGCGGCTTTTGTGAGCGGTGCGTTCCTGGAAGCACCACCGATGGAGATTTTGCCTGCACCCCAGGAAATCCTCCAGCACTTCGTTATCTTAAAATTGTCTTCCCATCTAATGTATTTCCCTTGCTGCGATTTCTTGGCCCACCCACTTCAGAGACAGGGAGCAGCAGATTTCCTTCCCCTGCCACAGCTGCTCCCGTATTTGCAGACTGCAGCACCCAAGCGGGTGGTGGGAGCGCCAGAGCACGCTTCTGCAGGGCTTGCCCTGGGTCTTGACGTCCGGTAACACAAAATCTGGTGCCCAGCTCTGCAGAGATGCCCTATAGGGTCTCCACCAGGTAACGGGGAGCTTTCCCGCTTCAGCTTCCTAATGCAATGGGGTGCTTAAAAATCGCTTCTCTGGGGAAAGGGATCTCTGGCTGCCTTTTCTGGCAGCCTCACAACAGAGCAATTTGCCATAAGCATGGAAAAATGAATGTTAAAAGTCTGACAAATAAAAAAATGAACTAACTGCAAAATCAGAGGGAAGGATTTTTCAAGTTCGGCACTGGCAATCTTAAAGTAAAGCCTGAGCAGGCCTAGGAAGCTGTCAGAAAAGGCACAAATGAATTAACGATCGATTTTCAGTCCCTTTCTGGATTTCTTGCTCCATTTGGGTCCTAACATGTTCCCATGTGCTCTGGTATGGACTGAGCCAGATGCATCCCCAGGGACCCCGTCCGCACAGGACAAGCTGTTTCAGGGGAGTGACTCTGGATTTGCGAGGGGTCAATGAAAGGAAAACCTTTCAGGCAGGAGCTAAGTGGTTTGCAGAGCCACAGCACAGCTTTATCTTCCTGATTAACTCTATTTCAAATCCGTGATCAAGCTTTTGGGGCCTTTCTAAGCTTTGCATTAGGGGCTTGCAAAGGAAGGAAAAGAAAAAGCCAAATGGAATTAGTTTCTAGCTGCAAGGTTAAGTTTTGGGAAGCTTGGGACAGAGTGATGAAGGAGTGGCAGAGCCCTCCCAGCCTCCCCCGTTGTGAGAAGGAGCCGAGCAGAAATTTCTGCAGAAGGGAGGAGAAGAAGGCGCGGGCAGCGCTGCCTTACCTGTGAGACTGCGGCTCCGGCCCCAGCCCCTCCGCGCGCTCTCCTCCCTGCCGCCCCCACGCCGGCTTTTATGGCCTTCCTCGCCGCTCGGAGGAGTTGAGCCGGGCTACAGCGAATTGCCACACTTTCTGCTGGCTTCCTGTTTGTTCATCGCAAGCGTCTGTGGTAAAATTTCCATTACACACTGGACAGACAGAGCGGCAAAGAGAAGTGAAGAAAAAAAATAGGCAGCCCTGTGTTTCAGTGGTTCTCTCGACTCACCCGAAAATGAGAAAGCACGCAGCTGCTGCTAGAGAGGAGGTGAGGAGGGATGCCCGGGGGTCCCCGGCCACAGGAGCTGCAGAGCATCCGCTGGTGCCCACATTCAACCTGGGCACGGAGCTGCTCTGTGTTCCCCCGGCCCTGGGGGTGCAGAGAAGAACTGTTCAACAAGCAGAAGACCCTCATTTCCACCCCTGCCGCCAAAAAAGTGTGTTTCCTCATTGTGACCTCTCTGAACAGAGCCAGAGCACAAGGGGAGGCTCTGTCCTGACCGAGGGCTGCGGCACATGGCCGCGTCCCCTCCACCCAGCAGCCAGGCCAGCTCCACCAGCAGAGATCCTCCAGCGAGGCCAAAACTGGAGTGCAGAGCGGCTCCTGCATCTCGCGGCTCTAAGGTTGCAGATATGGAGCGGAGCAATTTATTTTTCTCTGTTGCTACTCCTTGGTAGGCCGGAAGAGCTGTTTTGGCTGGAGAACACAGGGCCCATGGGTGGAAAACAAAGGGAAAGGTGGAAAACCACCTGCTGTGAAAATACTGGTGCTAGTGAAGGATCCCCAGTTGTGAAGCAGCAGCCCTTGGTCCAGAGGCGCCCTGTAGGTTATGGTGGAGCACCATGTCTCTGGTGGGGACACATGGCTGCAGGCAGCTGTGGCCCTGCCACCTCTGCAAAGGGCAATAACCAGTCTCTGATAGATCTGGGTCTGCTCCAGCCCATATTTCTCCCTGGCTCCTGGCTCCACGCTGAGCCCTGCCTTGGAGCACATAAAACGCCCCACACGCTACTTTCTGAAATGGGGCTGAGCAGGTGAGCGGTGATACTGGTGGAGGAAGGCAGCCCAGTGGTTGAAGGACCTGTGCTTGGATGAGCCATCGCTTCCTCGGCACCCCTGTCCAGGACGCCCTGCAGCAGGGTGCTGGAGCTGCAGCCTGGCTCTCCCTGAGCTCCGGGGGGAATGCCACGCTGTCCTCGGGCAGCGCTGCAGTGCTGGGAACTCGCTGGGGCACCACCTGCAGTGACCATGGCACAGACACCATCCTGCTGCTCCCTGCGTGCTCCCTGCGTGCTCTGCTCTTGCAGCCTCACCTTTCAGGGGCTTTTGGGTTTTCTCTCCTTTCATGTCAGAGGAGCGAGTTGCCCCAGCCTGGGCTGCTCAGGGACCGTGCGGTTGCTGCAATGACCTGGTTGGTGCGGCTCAGCGAGCTGTTTGGAAAGGCTGTGCTGCTCAAACCTCCCTTCTTCTCTTACCGCAGCTATTGTTGGCACGAGAAAGGAAGGGAGGGGGGCATTTGCATGTTTTTTGCTTTTTCTTCCAGTTCATTAGAAGCAGAGAAGGAATAGAGCACATCCAAGATTTCTTCCCCTGCTCTGAATGTGTGCATTTTAACGCCCATGCTTTTTCTCCAGGCAGCACCCTGGTCCTGGCCACGGTGTGATGCACCCCGTGGATCCGGGGTGCAGGCAGAGCCTTGTGCCCTTGGCTGCTGCCCAGCGGGGAACCCCATGGCCACAGCCTGCAGGGTGGGTGCTCCACGCTAAACCCACCCTCCCAGCATGGCTTGTGGTGCTGCAGGGGAAAATAACCGTCAGCTAAATAATCCGGCTCTCTGAATAGCTATCTATCTTCCTGGCTATGGTGTTCAAGCCCTAAGACTCTCCCAGTTATCAGTAACACAAAAATATACTTTCTCCTTAATTAATATTAAAACAATTGTAGCAGCAAGGAAGACAGATGAAATGGCAAAGGTTTGCAAATATATTGCTGGTCACTGGGAAATGAAACAGCAGCTGAAAAAGTCCTGAAACCCCTCCTGCTGCATTTTGGGGATGCTGTACTGAGTTTCAAGGCGTGTTGTAATTTTACTGGCTAACGAGCCACATAAAACACTACGGGATAAGGCTTAGAAGAGAAAGCCAGATGAGCTTGGACTGGCTGCTAAAAGCTACCAAATGCGTGCGTGCAAGACTCAGTGGCAGCCTTTAACCAAACTCTGCACCTCCCAGACAGCAGTGGCCAGACCCCATGGACGTGCAGCATGCTGGACGTGCCACGGGTCCGTGCAGAGCTGCCCTGATGGTTTTGCTGTGGCAGGAATTTGGCACTGTGTGTGCCAATGACAGGGGCAATGATAACAGCAAGGCAGTCGTACAGCCCTGCTCTGAACAGGATTGGGAAACTACCTGTGGGATTTGTGGAGTCCCAAAACAAGGAGAAGCTTCCCAAAATGCAGCACCATAAAATCCCAGATGCTCAAAGCTCATGTCACGGACACTGTGGGGACTCCGGGTTTTGCCTATGCTTTGGATCGTTTTATTGCACTCTTTCCCAACCCTTTTTCTTCTTGTTGCAGTTTTTCAGTTTTTGGGCCAGTGGGGTCAAATGCATCTTCAGTGTATGTTTGTTGACGTTGAATAAAGTCTTTTAAATGTCTTTGATTTTTATAAATGTCTCTGCGGTGAGTGAACATGACCAAGGGTTGCTTTCAGTGACAGACAGCATGAATTCAACTTAAGGTGTCACTGAAAAAGTTTCCAGTAATTCTCTGCGTCGGCACCAGGTAAGCATGTTCGTGCATAATGTATCGGATGTATTGTCTGATCGCTGTGCTCAAATACTCCTCATACAACTGCTTCAAAATACACCCCATTTTCCACTGCTGTTTTGATGCTGACTTCTGAAAAACCACCTCTGTGAGCGGAGTGGTGTTTTTAATGCAAGCCCTGACGGGGGTTGTTCGCAACAAATGTCCTCATTTACAATACACAGAAATTGAGCTATTTTTTTTTTTGTTGTGCCCTGCCCCTGGATGGGGTTCCAGGCCCAGAGCCCTGGCACGCTGTTGGACCCCAGCGCCAGGCAGGAGCCACGTGATGAACTGCTGAGTTTTTGGATGAGTGGTGGGGAGAACACACAGGCTTCAGCCCACAAGTGCTGTCTCTTTCTGTACAAATAGGAAACCAAACGGGTAGAGAGCTCGAAAGGAAAATGAGTTGTTTGTTCTGACCTGAGAGTGCACTGGTGGCTTTCCAGCCCCACCAAGCCCACAAATGGGGCAGTACTGGAGATGCCTCAGCCCAGGGCTGGCAGCCGTGAAACATTTCATCTCTTTCAGAAAAAAACAGGCCCATCTGCTGCAGAAAGAGAAAATACAACCCGAAAGTTCTCCTCGCAGCCGCTTCTGCCTCAAAATGAGTTTTCTCTTTGATGGTCAAGCAGATATTGTTCTCAGTTTTTTTTTTTTTTTTTTTACCGCTCTGGTCTATTTTTAGTGCTGAGGGGATGGTGTTGAAGAGATTCTGCTGCTGGTCAGGTTGGCTGTAGTTTGGGTTGCTCCCAGCATGGGGCTGGAAGCCTAATGAGCCCCCGGGGCTGTGTGGGGCTGCCGAGGGCTGGGGTCCACAGTGGGGTGGGACCTGGTGCTGGGGGGCTGCCCAAGCACCTTGCGATAGCAGGAGGTGGCAATAAATCAAATTCCTTCAGGAGGTTTGTTGGCTGCTTTAATTAGCACACGGGAGAGCTGGAAGTGTGGCATTGTTGTGATGTGTAATGAGAAAAAGTGTTTTTTTTTTTTCTCCCTTTCTCTAGTACCTCATGCTTCAGGAGGAGGCCATGGGGCTGTGGCTGCCCAAGGTGGCTGTCCTGCAAGGCGTCCCCCTGTGCTGCATGGCTGCAGCCAGGCTGCTTAACAGAGGCAGCAAGCTGGAGCTGGAGCGGTGCGTGAGCACGGCTGTTGCCTCTCATCCACTGGGGTCTTGGGAGCACTTTGCTGTGGCAGCTGGACACCACGCCATGTCTCAGGGCCTCTCCTGCTACCAAAAGCACAAAGCAGCACATTTGCTCTTTTTTTCCACTAAAAAAAAGTAGTGTGACCATCGCAGAGCTTTTTGGGCTAGCAAGGAGGGCAGTGCTGCCAAGGGCTGCAGCAGCAATGCGGCCAGCACCAGCCACCCCATTGTGGTGCAGCCTTGCGGCCAGGGCTGACTAAGGAAGCCTTAGATCGATATCTTGGCAAAAATAGGTGTTGCTTTGTTCTTGCTCTTGCTGCCCGAGCCCAGGAGCGGCCATCATGGCTGCCCTGGGGAGCGTGCGTGCCTGCCGGCCGGGCGGACAGAAAGGCAGAAGTGGGGAGGGGAGCAGCCCGCCGCCCACACAGTGTTTCCGAGGCGGTGTGTTTGCTGCCGGCAGTTTGTCACAAACAGAAGAAAGTCAATCTCAAAGTGCTGGCAATGGCAAGGCGGGGAGAGGGGGCCCAGTGGCCTCTCCAGATGGCGGCTGTGGGAAGCTGAGGGGATCCAAGATGGCGCCGTGGCCTGGTGGTGGCCGGCGGTGAGGGCAATGGCAGCAGGGATAGGGTTGCCTGGCATTGAGGCCTCCCGCCACGGCATTTGCTCTTAAATTCACCATTGCCGCCTCAAGCAGGGCAGGGGGAAGGCAGGCAGGGACAGGGAGGGAAGGCACCATGTTCTCGAGTGGCAGGAGCAGTCCGTCCCAAGGGGAAGCGGTGGCATGGCTGCACCGCCAGTTTGCTGAGGTAAAATTCAGCTCTGTGGTGGCAAAACACAGGTTTGCTGGGCTAAATGTGGGTGTGCTGAGGGAAAATGAGGATCTAGTGGGGAAGAACACAGATCTGGTGAGGAAAAATGTGGATCTGCTGAGGACAAATGCAGATGTGCAGAGGAAAATTATGCGTGTACTGCAACAAAAGCAGGAGCTGCCCAAGGTGCAAAGGTCTCCAGGACCTTTGGTCTGTGTGGTCCCTGTGGCCAGGCCCGTGGGACAGGGTGTGGATGCTTGGCCCTGTACATGGTGGCCATGGCAGGGGGGTGGGCATGCCACACTGTGCTGTGCCGTTTTGTGTGTGCCAGCTGCTGGCCATGGGTGCTGGGGCTGCCTGGGTGCGTGGGTGGCACGCAGCAGCCTGGAAGTGCTGCAAAACAAGATGTGGCAGTCTGAGGCTCTGGTGATGCCTCCTCCCCTCCACCCCAAGTTTGTTTTCCCCTCCCATGGCGGAATGTCCTACAGGTGCTGGCCGTGCCCATCACAGGCTTACTGGGGCCATGGGACGGACCATGGGTGCAGGATGCCGTTTGATGCTCTCTGTGGTGGGTCACAGCCCCATTGCACCCAAAGGCTGCTTCCTATATGCTGCTCAATGAGGGCTGTTACGAGGGACCCAGAGCCGCAGCATCCATGAAGTTTCAAGGAAGTTGGGTATGTGGATTGGGATGAAGGATGTTGAGTGAGAAGGGGTGCTTTGCCCCCCACCAGGGAATTGTTATGGGCTCTTCACCCCCATGATGGACCCTGGGAACAGACCCTGCTCAGGACCTACACACGGCCTTGTCTCCCTCAAGGAGGCCAAGGGCAGTGCTCAGACAAGCCTTGCTGGAGCTTTATGCATGAAGGATGATGGGGCATTCATTCATGGGGTTGCGCATGGTCTGGGAAGGAGACACTGGGCTCCCCCAGAACTGTCCTGCACAGCCTAGAGGCACGATGGCCGGTGCAGACACGCTCCTCCATGGGCCTGGTGATGCTGCAGCCCCTGGTCCCTCACCTCGTGCCGTTGCTCACCTGGTGCCCCAGCCAAAAAGCCCTGTGTCTGCCTATCCTCCTGTGTTTGTGCTTATGAGCTCTCCTTCCACCTACGCAAGGAGCTATTTTTAGCAGACACTAATCAAGTGTCAGTGCTGGCTCTGAGCGTGGCTTTCAAGAAGAGGGCTCATGCTTTCACCGAGTGCTTGCAGGATCTTGGGTGTGTGCTTTCTTTTAATTTTAGTTGAGAATTTATACAACATGCTGCAGAGTGGTGGCAGTTATTTTGGGCTCCTCACACCTGAGCCCACACTGAGTTGTCACCAGGAGGCTCTCCGTTTTGGCAGAACATCCCCCTCCTGGTCCCGCTGCCCTGGCTGCCGGCCCTGCCTAACCCCCGGGGGCCGGCTCCGAGCCAGGGGTGCCCCAGCGAGGGGTGGGCTGGCTCCTGTTGGCCCATTTACCTCCAGCACAAGGATGTTGCACTGGTACTTTGAATCATGCAGGAAGGGAGAATACTCTGTGTTCAGCCACAAGGGTCACAGCCTGCTCTGACTAAATCCACCTCCTGGGGCTGGCCGGCTCCCTTCCGCTGAGGTTACTCTGGCCTGCTAACAGCTTCCTGCAGACCGTTACGAGACCCGTGCTGCACCACAGCTTGAACAGCTCTGATTCAGCAAGAGCAGCCTGGTGCTTGGGTGAGCTGTGTTTCAGTTTGGCTGCTGAACTGAAACAAGGGCTTGGTGCTTTTTAAGCTAAAGTGTGACGTGATCCAAGCTGAACTTCAGCTTCCCTGCAGAAATGAGGAACTACCGTTCCTCTGGTACCAGCCCTTCACCTGGATCTGGAGCACAGTATTTCTTCTCCAGAGCAAGGCCACAAGAGGAGGGATCTGGGCAATGGGAGTGGTGGGTTTTCCTCCTGCCCCAGCCCTGCTTCAGGAGGGAGACCTTGGTTTGAGGTTCTCCCCCTGCAGTGAGGCCACAAAGTGCTCTCTGTCCCCACCAACTCCGAGGAGGCTTAGAGCGAGCAGGACTGAGGGCAGGTATGCCACAGGGGTGTAGGGGTTTCAGTGCTTACTGAAGGGAAACAACGACCAGCCCGCTGTAAATAGCACAGGCAAAAGACAGAGCTGCAAGAACTGCTCCACGGCTGCAGGGTCAGTGTCCCTCAGCAGCATCCACTGCCACTCGCAGCATCTCCCCTCCCAGGGTGGCAGTCCCGAAGGGTTACGACTTCTTCTGGGCAACCCTGGGCTGTGACAAGCAATGGCTCCATTCAAGAAAACCAGAGAAAAAATTTATTATTTTTCTTTATAAAATATCTCCAATAAGTTATATAGGCAAGTATTTAAATTAAAATAAATTAACTCCACTCTATGCTGGGACACGCGACTGTCCACAAAGTCAAACTAGGATTTGTGTTTCTTTGAAAAAATATGCCCTAGATCTCCAATGTAAGATTTGAAAAAAATATCTATGCTTGGTGAGGAGGAAGGAGAAATCTTTGCAATGGACAGAAGGGGTTAAGGTGCGGTGCTGAAGCTGCCTGTCACCAGTGGCATCTCCACATCCAGCTAGGTGCTAAGAGCATCTTCATCATCACTCCAGTCAGGAGGAGCGTCTGTTCCAAAGTACCGATCACCAAAGTTCCCTGCGGGGAGAATGGGAGAGATCGCAGCTCTGCGGGGAGCCCTGGACCGGCCCCTCCAGCCTGCTGTCCGTCCAGCAGGCAAGGAAACAAAAGCAGGTTTATCCGACAGCTTGAACGGCACTAAAATTTGTGTAGCAGCAAAACTGGAGCAGCCCGGAGGCTGTTTTAGCACCCCGGAGGCTGTTTTAGCACACTGTGACAGGGGTGTTTCCTGGCACAGCAGAGGTGAGGACAGAAGAACACGGTGAGCTTGCTCAGGACAAGCTTGTTTCAGGCGGCAGCTTAGGGAATGAGGCGGGCACAGGTCTGCCCCAGCTGTCCCAGCCCTGCTTCTCCACCTCGGGCCGGAGGAGGCTCGTGGCATGTCGAACGGCTCCCTCTGCTCATGAGGCTACAGCTGCCCGACAGTGCTCAGTGTGCACATCGATCCCACCACCCACGTGGCAGCAGGATCTGGGAGAGGCCGTGGGTCCCTCGGTAAAACGAGGCCAGACTAAAACAAGGCTATGCTGCTGCTAGCAACCAGGGCTTCACCTCCTCTGGTGAGTGGGCCAGAAACACCGAAAATTCCCCTGCAACAGCTCATTCCTACCCAGGTACTCACCAATGCCAGGGATTATCCGGAAAAGGTCATTCACCTTCTTGTCCACAGCTGTGGTGATGATCTTCACCCGGGGGAAAGCATAGGCGACGGAGTGGACACCCATCTCCGCCATCAGCAGGGAGAGGAGGAAGATCTTGTCTTCTGGGACATCATGATCCTACAGGAAAGGCACAGAGAGAGCACAGAGGTGTGTGGGATGAGGAGCCAGGGGAAGGGTATCTGAGGTGTGTTATGGCCCATGCTCCAGCACTTGGAGCACTTGAGGGCCTTCCTGGAGTCACTTTTTCTCCTCCTTTCCCTGCAGCCAGTTGGGGTTACTGGGTGTAGGACCAAGAAACCGCCTAAATCCAGGCTGTTAGTACCCAAGGAAGGGGTGACTTTGTCAACGCGTGGTTACAGAGTCACTCCAGCTCTTGCTGTAACCCCCAACAACCTCCTCTACAAGGATGGACCAGCTTCAGTGCAAGGCCCCTCCGTGGGGCTGTGGCTGGTCTTTTGAATGTTGTTTGGGGGCAAACCCCACCTCTGGCCCTGCACCCGCCTGATATCCTCCGTACCAGCAGCACCCGCACCGCCATCATGGCTGCTGCGCCTGTGGAGACCGTGCAGTCCATCAGGATGACGTGGTCTTCGCTGATGTCCTTCGGCAACCGCAGGTAGTGGAGCTGGGCAGGGGGAAAAGAGAGATCAGCTCAGGGGCTGCAGGCTCACGGCATCAAGCAGGGGTCTCCCCTGATGCGCAGAACGGAGTGAATCAAGATCGACGCTCAGATCACTGAAGAGCTCTCAGGAAGTACCCGAGCCACCCCCCGCACGCACGCCGACAGGCAGGAGATGGCCTCGGCAGCCCAGGCCCCAGGGTTTACCTCCGGCTCGCCCGTGTTGCAGTTGGTCTGGATGAGAATGGTCCCGATGCGCACGTCCTTGCACACAGCTCGCAGCGCTGGCTCCATGGTCTCGCCCGCTCGCAGGATAGACACCCCGGTGATCTGCAGCACGGCGAGGACAAGCGGGAAGGCACGATGTAGTAGGTACACACAGTATGGCATTTGGCCTCACTGCTGGGGACCTCTGATGGGCAACCCCAAAGCACATCGCCTCCAGGAGAGGGTTGTGCTGCTCCCGCTTCAGGCTGCCTCCCATGATGGGACGGCAGCAGTGGCACAGTGACATTGCTGATGGCATCCCTGGCCACCGACCTGCCCCTGCCCCGATGATACAGGGTACTGTACTCATGACGGCAGGCACCAAACCCAGACCTGATGGAAGCCCCGAGAAGTCAGGGGTGTCCTTCCCCTTCATGCAGAGGGCTTTCAATGTCATTTTGAACAAATAGTACCTTTTGCTTCCACTTACTTGCTTCCCACTGTATGTCCTTCCTTCGTAGTCCTGTCCCTGAGGGGTCTGGACTGTGCAACTCTACAAAAACCACATGAGAAGCATTACCACGGGCACAGACACGGCTCTCAGAGGAGCCCTGGTGCCAGAGAGCCAGCCAGGGGCTGGTCTGGCCCCTTGGAAAGCAAGGCTGGACAAAACATCGTCACCCAGGTGCAGCCCTGAACCCACCTGGAAAGGGAGAAACGAGAGCGCATGCTCAATCAGCAACCGCATCAGCCTCTTGGAGTAGAAAATGAACTCGTCCCTGCTGGTCTCCTTGTTTCTGGAGGGGAAGGAAAAGCAATGCAAGCTGTGGACCAAAATGTGCTCCCCCAGCACATGTCAGGGGCTGCGTGCAGGAGGGCAGCCCCTGCCCCCAGCCAGCTGTCAGCTTCTTGTTTGCCCAGGGCCCACGGGCTGAGCACGGAATCGCAGTGAAGTTTTAAGGTAAAAAGCAGAAAAATCGTTGGCAAGACGATGGAGCACTCCCAGCCAGCGAGTGCTTCTGAGAGCACCCCCAGCAATGCTCCTGCACCCAGGACCCACTCCCAGCTCTCCTGTCCCATGTCCCCAACCCACGGGGACAGGGCACAAGTTGAGCTCTTCTGGGGATTCGGGAGTCCGAACTGAGCCAAGCCCACCCCAGCCAAGCCCCATCCCGCCCCAGGAGGCTGCGGAGCCAGGGCTTTACCTGATGATGGTGTGCATGCCCCTCACCTGAGGGGTGCTCTTCAGCACGCTGAGGGTCTGCGGAAGGGGGTGGCACTGGTGGGCAGAGGCCAGGGCGGCCCTGAAAACCAAACACACGGTCAGAAGGGCTCTGGGTGAGGCTGCCCGAAGGCTGGTGCACAGCACACGGCCGGAGCCATCCTCCCAGATGTCACCTCTCACTGCAAATGCCCACCAAGGCCATCCGGCCGAGCCGAACGAGCGGCCAGCCCTGCCTGGCACCCCGCGATGGCACAGGGACCTGCTCCCACTGAAGGGGCAGGGGATGGGTGGTCAGCGGCCTCGCAGCCCGAGGACCTGCCCTTCCTGCTGGGCAGCCGAGCCGTGGCCGACCCATCTTGGTGTCCGGTGGTTGGGAAGAGACTTTCCACAGAAAACAAAAATCAAAACTTCCTCCTGCTCGGGAGCCTGACCCAGCGGTGGATCCTCGACTCGCTGGGTGAGGAGGAGCCATCGCAGCGGTCTCTGTCCCACGAAACAAGTGCCGGACATCACTGGGTGTGGGCCAGGAGGTCAGCCCCGTGGTGCTGTCCTGCAGCTCCATCAGGGCAGTGCCGCAGTGCCAGCTGCACCGAGCCTGCTTCAGAGCGCATCCGGCCCATTCAGGGCTGGTCAGACCGATACCAAATTGGGAACAGCTTTAAGACTTTGCTGCCGGACAGGGCTGGCTTTGTGTGACTCATCTCCACATAACTAATAGGGTTGGGAGCTATTCTTGGATCAAGGGAACACCATTCACGGGGAAGCGTACAATGGAGCCCCATTAGTCACCTCTCTATTTGAGAGCGGCAGTAATGAGATGAAGATCACATCTATTTGGCTTCCACGAGGCTGGGCAGGATGGACAAGCGACTTTGTCTGGGAGGAGGGCTGGGGTCAGAAAGCCACACGTCAGACCACAAACGTGCCAGCGGCTGCATCCGGTCAGAGAGATGTTGGGGAGGAGGAGAAGAGAGCAAACAGACAAAAGCACCAGGTGGTTAAGATTTCAAATCGAGCAGAAACCTGGATTAATTGCACACACACACACACACAGAGGCACACAAGCGCAGAAGACAAAGAAGATGACTGGGTAGGGATGGAGGAGGGCAGGGTTTGATGGCTTGAGGCCTCCATCCACATAGCCATCTCCTGGTCTTGGCCGACCAATGCCAAACGAGACATTCCCAAGGCCTGTGGGTACTTAAGGGCTCCTTCTTGCTTTTGCCAGCTCTGGCCCTGCGTAGCAGCAAAGAGCCCCCATGCAGGGAGTGCTCCTGAGAGCCAAGACAGGTCATGGCCACCACGGAGCACACGGGACAGGCTGCGCTCCCGTCACTGGCCTGGAGAGCCCAGCTGGGTGGGTGCCCAGCCCAGTGTGCTGCCCCGAGACCCCCCTGCCCCTCTGGGACCAGCAGCCCTCAAGGCCCTGCACAAGCCATCAGCGAAGCGAGCTCACTCCGTTAGTCACCAAAATTCAGGTTAGCTGCCTTTGGAGATACACCCACGCTGGGATTGCGCTGCCAGCAGCACCGTGCAGCTCTGCCCCCTCCTTCCTCCTGCCAGACCTGGCCCAAGGACTGGTCCTGGGGACATGGCCACCATCCAGCGCTGCCAGACCCCCTCCTGGCCTCGGGGACGCTGACCCATGTGGCATGAGCCACCGATGCAAGGGGGTGAGCGGCAGAGATTGGCCCCCGGCGCAGCACCCGCACCCACTCACAGCCCCAGCGGGGTTTGCTGGGCTGGCAAACTGCTGTCCCAGGAACCGGAGGAGCCCTGGGTGCTGGGGTCGCAGCCACCCACCAGAGCCCACGCTGGGGCATGCGCCTGAGTTTGCAACGGGCACCTCTCCCCTCCGTCACTGCCGCCCCACGCCAGCTCCACGTGCCGTGAAACCCGGCTCCTGCTCCCACCTCCTGCAGCAGCCTGGGAACACCTCCCCTGCACCCCGAGCTGTCAACAGCCCCCTGGAAAACGCTGTCAGCGGTTTCTCACCGAGCCTTCCGCACCTTCCCGCGCAGGGGCTGGTGCTTGGTGCGGGCATGGGGAGGTCTGGATGCAACCCCACTGCCTGGGAGCCCAGGGATGCTGCTTAGTGGGGGCACAGCAGCAGCACCCATTTTCAGGGCTGGAAAAAAGAGACTCTCAGGTCCCCCCCCACCCCCTGCCCCAGTTTGACCTGCAAAGCCCCAGCAAAGCGGGACCCTGTGTGCAGCCCGCCTGAAGACCCCTGCCCGGGTTAGTAATGTGGCTCACACTGCACAGCCCTCGCCCCATTCACCGCTGTTAGTGTCACAACCAAAACACTGCCGTTAGCGTTTGTCTCCTCACATATCCCAGCGCAGCTTCCTCTGGTCACCAGGTGGGAGGGATGTTCGGGGAGACAAGACGGGAAACACCAGAGTTTAAGGGGAGAGGGACAAACACAACATGAAATAAAGGAAAAAGTACTGCCATTAGTCAAAGGGGGGAAAAAAAGCCCTAATTGATCTATGGCTCTTGGAGCTGCCCAGTGCCCGGGCCGTCACCATACAGACTCCAACGCTCCTTCCTCGGTGGCCAAGTCACGTCATCTCTGCTCTCCGCGGCACTGGCTTGGCAGACGTGGCTCCAGGCAGGGAGAGCCCCGTCCGCCCTCACCACGCTGGTGTCACCGCAGGGACAGTCCCAGCCCTGCACCAGCCGGTGCCCCCCTAGGTACTGCAGCTCTGGGAGCTGCAGGGCAATGCCTCCTAGGCTGTCCAGCCCTGGGCCAGGGCTCCTCAAACTGCTGCAATCCCAGAGCACGTGCAGGAGCCCAAAGCCAAGCTTCGTCTAACCTGCCCCGCACGCAAACAGGGGTGCCCGCCTTCTGGCACGCTGGAGGCAGGCTCTGCTCCAGCCTCAGAGAGCTGGGAAAGCCGAGAGCACTGGGAAGAGCAGGAGAAACCCAGCCCTGAACTGAGCATCACCAGCAGCTGGGAAGACCGTCAAGACCTTCGCCTGGACCTGCCGTCCTTGCAGAGGGGCAGAGGGGGGACGGAGGCAGCAGATCCCCGCAGCCACCACCCGCAGCCCGCGCGCGAGCAGTGCTTCCTGTCCCCCCCGGCGAGGCAGGACGGCGATGGAAAATTCAGACAGGCAGCCATGAGCACGTCAAGAAAACGTCTCACTTTGGAAACTTATTTTTTCCCCCCAGAACAAAAGGTTTGAAGGTAAAAAAGAAAAAGAAAAGAAGAAGAAAGAGAAAGAGAGAAAGGGGTGACCATCTCTCAGGAAGGCTTCAGGGAACATCCTCAGCTCTTTGTTGAGCATGCTATCAAGCAGGAAGCAGACAAGAGACATCCAGCTACAAAGGAGCTAATGCAGTCAAGGCATTTCAAACACGTACAGCAGCTGGCTTTCACGGCTGACATTTCAAACAAGGGCTATTAAACTGCACCACGGGTTGATATTTAAAGACACAATTGGCAAAGGGCACGCCAAGCTGATCGAGACCTTGGGCAGGAGGAGGATCGATCGGCGAGGGAAATTCAGCTGAAAAGAGCAGTGGCCCCGAGAGCCGGGCTTGTTGCTAGAATGGTGGGGCAGGAGGGACAGAAAACAGGCTGAGGGCACCGTGCCATGGCCAGATGGGCTGCGGGTCCGGCTGCTGCTGCTGGGCACGAGGAGAAACACCTGGGCATGGGTGGAAAGGGAGCATGTGTAGGTAAGCACAGCTCCAGCAGACGCGTGGCTAAGCGTGCGGGAAGCTGGATGGGACGCATCCCAGCTGTGACACCGCGGCCTGAGCTGCTCCCTGCGGGGACACAGCGGAAGGCAGAGATGCTCCTCGGCAGCCAGCAGTGACAGCCGAACACCAGCCTGCCGGTGTGGGGAACAGCACCGTTCTCTGTGACTCCTCAGCATGGACTCGTTTCATAGACTCACAGAATGGTTTGGGCTGGAAGGGACCTCAAAGCCCCCCCAGTGCCACCCCTGCCATGGGCATAACCCCTGCCACCAGCCCAGGCTGCCCAAAGCCGACCCGGCCTGGCCTTGGGCACTGCCCAGGATGGGGCACCCAGAGCTCCTCTGGGCAGCCTGGGCCAGGGCCTCGCCGCCCTCACAGCAAAGAATTCGACCAGCTGGGGCCGGGGAGAGGCACCCCCTGCCCGCCCAGACGCCCTCTGCGTCAGCCTGGCGCGGGAGGCCCGGGACAGCACCTTGAGCTGGGGCCAGATCCGAGCACCCAGGTTTCATCTACCAGCCACAAAGGCCTGGCTGCGTCCCCGCAGCCGCCAAAAGGCGGTGACGTCAGAAGGACGAGCGTGACATTTAGATGAAGCCGTTCGAGATGGAGAACTGTTTTTGATGAAAAGCCCGCTCTTTGCCAAGCCCGGCGCGCTCGGTACGCGTCCCTCCATCCACCTCGCTCCTCTCGCTAGCGCGGGGCTGCGGAGGAGCCGACGGGAACCGCACCAGCTTTGAAACCACCGGGACGCCAGGAGTGTAAACAGATTTTCGCAGGAAATTTTTTCCAGACTTTCTGGCAAAGGCATAAATGGAAACCAGGAGCCTTAAACAGGACAGACAAATTTTTGTGGCTGTGGTTACCATGGAGGTATTTCTAGAGGTCAAAGTTACCCTTCCAAATTTGCTATCATTACCCTCCTCATATTGTCTCATTATATTGCTAAATATTTGGGTTTTAAGGTGCACAAATGTTCACAGATCACCTCTACTGAGTGCCAATTTGATTAAAGAGGAGAATCACTGGAGAGAAAGGAAATCTTATATATAAATACACACACACATATGGGCATATATACTCATACCTACACATTAGTCTGCTCTCTGATGTCATCCCTGCAATTTTTTAAAGTAACAGACTTCTCTCTGTGCTAAAGAGCAACTTCCCGCCTGAACCTCCAGACACACAGGGAAGCTTATGCACGGCACTGCAGCGTCTGCGTGGAAATGTCAGGCCCCATGGTGTTAAACAAGCAAACAAAAACAAATAAAACATCCAGTTGCTTAGTCCAGGAAATAAATGGCTTAAGCAGAAGTAAGTAAAGCAGAGAGCCTTTTCCTGTTCATCTCAGGTATTTTAAAAGCTTTTTGTATGCCAAATGTAAATTTTAGGGTTATTCGTGTCAAGTGTCTCCATACAACGATGGAGATCTAAATGGAAACCCATCTGCAGGAACGCATCCCCTCTGCTTGCTACAAAACTACCCGTAAACTTAGCTGGCTGCCTAATGGAAGTACGAGAGCGCAAGCCCCATCTGGATCCAAACGCTGAAGAGGTTAAGTGAATCGCTGCATACTTTACAGCATCCACCTGTAGGTACCAGGAAATTAGAAATCCTGCTGGATTACGGCTTAAGTATTCTGCTAGTCCGCAGGTGACAGCCGTGCAGCGTGTCCCGCGGGCAGCACCACAGGTCCCCGCTGCCAGCAGGCTCGGAGCCTGCGCCCAGCAAGGGACCTGGGGCTGCCACCTCCCTCCAGCGCCTTCGCTCCTGCTCAGCCCTTGCTGGGATTTCATGTGCCCCTTGGCCAGGCTGTGTCTGGGGATAGAGGGCCTGGTTTTAGAGGAGGAAGGGAAATTCGAACGAATCCCGGGATGCGGAGCCTCCCCTCCTGCAGGGTCCCAGCTACAGACCTGGCCCTGCCCCGTTTTCCAGGGCTTTGCGCTCAGGCTGGTGGCACCCTCGCAGCACAAACACGTCCCTGAGGCCCTGTCCCTGCTAGTCCCAAAGCCAGGGACACGGCGGCCTTTTGCCATGAGTCGGTCTCGCCTGCAGGTCAGAGTTAGGCCAAACAGTGCCTGGCATTGGAAATGCCTTGGGCTGCACAGACAGGACAGAGTTAGGGGCTCTTACCTGACACTGAGTTCACGCTGCGGCAGCAACACAAAGACACAATGCAACCGGTATTAAGCATTGTCAACACCACGGTCGTTTCAAGACAAAAGAAAAGGAAAAATAGGAATATTTTCCTGCATTCACATGTAGCTTTTTCCCCTTCTTCCCCTCCCCAGATAAACGCAAGCCCCCCAGCCAACCCCTCACCTGGCTCACAGCAGCACTCTGGGCAGGAGCTGCCGAATTTGCTGGCTACAGAGCTTTCCTTGCCACATATCAGGTGGGAAGAAAATGGCCATTCCCCCCGCCTGGCCCACGCCCCACGGCCGCGTGCCCCCCTCAGCCTCAGCCCGCTGCCAGCGATGATGCCAGGATGCTTTGCTCCTGTGCCCCAGGAGCAGGCTTTGGCAAGAAACCAGCTTCCTGACCTGCCAGAGTTCAGCGTTGTACATCCGGGGGGGTCACAAAGCCCTGGCTGCCGCCCGCAGCCCTGCGGGGAGCAGGATGCCCCGGGGGGAGCCTTCCACCGCGCCTTTGCGCGGGAGCAGCCTCCCCGGGCGGGCGCGGGAGGCACGATGCTATGGTGTGCACCAGAGGCTGCATGGCTCCTGCCATCGGGAGCTTGGAAAGGAATCGAGCAGGAATCGAGCCCTTTACTTTTGAGTGCATCCATCTCCAGGCTGCACTGCTTCCACCTCCCGGAGCATCGCCCCGAGCATCTTCACAACTTAAACATCAAAGCTACAAACCAGCCCAGCGCTGTGGGGCGGGAGGAGGCTGCGCTGCTCAGGGAATGGCAACACACAACAGTGTCCTTTGGTGGAGGGCTCCCAGACTCACACCAGTGGTCAGGACTGGCCCAGGACACGGAAAAGACGACTTGATAAAGCTAGTGATGGGGAAGGGCATGGCTCAGGCTGGGAGTGAAACAAGACAAGACTTTGGGTTTTGATACCCATGGGCTGCATCCAACACAGAAGTGGAAAACTGGGCTCTCGATTGGAACGTCTGTGCAGCAGTGGCTGCAAGGGGCGAAGGGGAGAAGCCAGAGCCAGAGAGCAGGAGTGCTGCGGGGCTTGGCGCGATGCTGGACGTGGGAGGGCTGCAGGAGGGCACATCGCTTGGGTCACTTGAGGATGGCCGCTTTGTCCACGGATGACTTGCTCTCCCTGGGGAGATGGGAGCTGCTGCAGGACTGCAGCGCGCAGAGCGGGTTTGTGCTCACCAGAGCACCAGGGAGAGGCAGTCTCCTCCGGCATGGACGAGCAGGGCTCGGAGGAGTTCATGGGGACAGCCCTGGAGCACGGAGCGAAGCCAGGCCATTCCCACCTCGGCACCCAGCGCATCACTGCACAGGCAGGGGTGACCCCACCACTCGCACCCGGGGAGCGGGCAGCTCTTACCTCTTCCAGCTGGCTGTGGACGTGCTGAACGATCAGGTCGATGGCCACCGTGTTTCCACTCCCTGAAGCGAGTCAAAAGCAGAACACAGATGGCCTGGTGAGGTCCACAGTGCTAACCATGCCTGAAACAAGCTTCTTCCCCAAGTTCCCCGCTATGTTCAGAGACATCCTACCCCTGCTTTCCCAAACAAGCCTTCCCTAGCAAAGCATCATCCAGCAGGAGACATTCCTGCTATTACTACATTACTATTTAGTAATTTATTACTGAATATCTAGAAGTCACCTCTAGCTTTTAAATTGCTAAGCTGCAGGAGCTTGTAGGGCAGGAGACTGGTTGAGGGAAAGTGGCATACTTTCCCCTCGGAACCAGCTTTTGGCCAGTGTTTGGAGACACTCGACTGCAGCAGCCTTTGCTTTGGCATGGGACAGCCACTCTTCTGTCCTCGCCAGCTGGTGGCAGAGCTGAGGGCAGAGGGACGGCGTCTCCCGGGTCCCGCTCAGCACCCAGGCACGTGGCAGTACCTCGGGGCACAACGATGTCAGCCAGCCGCATGGTGGGCTGGATGTACTGGTCGAAGGCGGGCTTGACAAACTTGTTGTACTGCTTGATGACACCCTCAATGTCACGGCCGCGCTCACTGATGTCCCTGCGCAGGCGACGCACCAAGCGGATGTCCGAGTCCGTGTCCACGAATATTTTCAGGTCAAGGAGCTGGAACGAGAGGGGTGGGAACAAACCCCACCGGATTAAGCATGAGGCCTTGGCACAGCACGGGTCTAACCGAGCTGGGCTCTGCCCTGGACGGCTCCGGGCTGCAGTGAGCTTTGCCTCCACAAGCGCTGCGCTTGAACCTGGCTGCCAGCACGGACACGGCAGCACAGGACCTGCTGCCACCTGCCATAACTCTCACACCCCCAAAGACCTGTCCTGCTCCAGAGCCTGTCTCAGTCTCTAAGCAGCCCCAGCACTTTGGTGGAACATTATTTAAGAGCTGGGAGGGGACAGGGGAAATGAATGCCCGTGACACAGACCTACGGGCTTAACCCGGGAGCGGCGGCTTGCTGCTGCTGGAAGGGAGCCAGCACAGCAGGTCAGCCCCGGGGCTGGGATTCGTGACGCTGCCCTTAGCCGTGAGAGACAGAGCTGATGGATGTTCGGAGGAAACGCTCCTTGGGGATTTACCCAGCTGTCCACTGGAGGTCATCGTTGCTCCAGGAAAGCACAGCACAAACGCTTGCTTGGCAGAGAAGGAAACTTCCTAGACTGAGCTTGGCTAAGCTTGTGCATGGCTCGCTCCCTCCTATAGCACTTTTCATGTATCCAAACACTTCCCAGGAATGCCTGAAGCGCTGGATGAGTCCACCCTGGGAACACCAGGCTTTGCAGAGTAGAAGCGCAGCCAGCTTTGCTTCTGGCTGTGCAAGCTGAGCCGTGCAGCGTGGAGGTGTGCTATTTCTGGTCCTATTTACGCGCTGATGCTGCCAGGGACCAGGTCACCACTCGGCTCCACATTCCTGGACACGAATGGCAGAGACCAAGGTCTCTGCTTAACCTCTGGGGCTCTTCCCCTGCTGCTGCAAGAGCCCAGGCCTATTTCTCCTGCACACTGAAGCTGCAGCAGCTGGGGTCACCTGGATGAGAAGGCCACCAACCTGCTGCTGAGCCTCAGCTGAAAGCAGGCTCCCACCATCTCCCCCAGCTGGCTATGGGGTGGGGGGCTGGTTTGCGGGGGTGATGCTGAAGCTCCGTGGGAGGACAGGAGCCCCTCCAGCAATGCACCAGAGCACTGGGACTCTGCCTGCGACATGCTGTGATACAAGGCTTACCTTCAGGAGCTCCTTGTCTGCAAATGCCATGATGCCTTCAAAAATAATCACGTTGGCACCGTACAGGGTTTTCTGTGGAGGCAAAATTGACGTGGTTACACAGAGAATTTGTTCAGAGATACCCCATTCCAGGGAAGATGGTACTAGAAGAACGATCAGCTCCTTCTCTATTTCCCATGCCTTGGGGTCACCACGCTCCTCCTGCCCTGCACTGCTAGCAAGGGCTGCCCTGGGTTCTTGGCGACTGCAACGGCAGCGCTGCTCACCCGAAATACATGCCCTGAGCCAGCCATGGAGCAGAGGGTGAGCGCATGGTTGACTACAAAAGGCAGGGGCTGGAGGGTGCAAACAGCACCCTGCTCTCACCCTGGCAGTCCCCCCACCTTGTCCCACACCCCTCGGTGTCCCATACCCATTCCTTCTTCCGGCTGTGGGTGGTGAAGTCATAGATGGGGATCTTCACGCTCTTGCCTTGCTTCAGCTTCTTCAGGGTGGCGATGATGAGGTCGAAGTCGAAGGCGTCGGGGTGGTCAAAGTTGAAGTCGTTGCTGGCCGCCTGCTCCTGCTGCTGCTTGGTCAACACCTGTCCCCAAAGGTGAGGTCAGCGCACGTGGCCGTCCCCTCCGGCAGCCTTCCCTTCCCGCTGTCACGCCCAGCCACATCTCCTCCTGCCCCAAACGCCCTGGGGCCGGGGAAACCAGGAGGCTGCTGCTTAATCCCCGCTGCATTTCCCCATCGGGGGGTTATGCCGAGGCAGCCCCAAGGAACCCGGCCGGGATGTTCAGCCTCACCTTGTAAAAGGAGTCCATGGACAGCAGAACCACCCAAGGGACATCAAGAGCCTCAATGATCATGGTGGCCACCGTGGTCTTCCCAGAGGCGCTGCCTCCTCCCAGGCCTGCCGGAGAGAAGGGGATGAAGCCACCAAACTCACGACCTGCCTTCCAACCACAGGCAGAGCCCAGGGGCTGCTCTGCTGCACTGAGTTGGAGGAACGTCGAAAGAGGGAGACCGATAGGTGCTACGAGAGAGGTCATCCTTGAAAATGCCAAATGGTGCGCGCTGTAACTGCCAGCAACATGCATCGTTCGTGTGACGCTTGTGCAACACGGGGAGAGCTGGCATGAGAAACAGCCTGGACTAAATCCCTGGGAGCTCGTGACAACTCAGGCAACAAGTACAAGAGCTGTGGGAACAGCCAGGAGAGACCGCGGTCTGCCCAGCGCCTGCTGTAATCCACCACCCCCATCTGCAAGCTCTCGCAATAACCGCAAGGACTCTCCCTGCTCCCGTCCAGGCTGAGAAGCTCAGGACGGAGCCGACCTCAGGTTGCTGGGGGGGCTGTGGGGGCGAGGGGGGAGCAGGAACCCCTGTAGGCCTACCTATCACAAAGGCCTCTTTGGATTGCGTCCCGTGCTCGTTGTACCACGGCGGCCGGCCGGCTGTGTAGATGGTCCTTTTGCTGGTCCGCAGCAGGGGCGGCTCAGACTTGCACTGGCTCGTGGTCCGCTTTCGGGGCGGCCTGGAGGACCCCACCGCTGGGTACAGCCGGTCCAAGGACTCGGCGCTGCTGTTGCTGGGGATGGGGAGAGGGAGCAGCGGGTTAAATAAACACGGCGAGCTCTCGTCAGCACCGAGTTTCATTACAGAGGGCAGTGATGTGTCCCCAGGGGCCGAGGCACCTTTCTGAGGGATGGAGGCCAAACACCAGCTATGGCTCAGCAGCTTTCGCCTTGCACACCTCCTTGCACGCACCCCGTGCACAATCCCTCTCCTCTCCCCGCTTAGAGCCCAAACTCCCACCCTTAGGGCTGGGACCCCTAGGGACCAGCCCGTGAGCTTGCCAGAGCCAGACTGGGGCTGCAGGGAAGAAAACCCTTCCTGGGGCTGCAAAGCTGTCTGCGTCTGCTCTGCCGCGTGGGCTGAGCGGGGCTGGAGCCCTGGCGCTGGTAAATGCCTCTCTCTTATCTGTCCTCCCGCTGGGGCGGGGAGGGAGAGGAGCAAACGGAGCCCAGAGGCCTTCTGCCCTGCGCTTGGCAGCGGGCTGCGGCGGCCGCGAGGCGATAAGCGGCCTCTGGCCAGGAGATAAGCTGCAGCCGCGCTGCCTGCCCGCGCGGGGACGGGGAGGATGATTTACGCCCAAAGCGGATCCCCCGAGGTGCCACTTCTCCATAGCCAGGCTGTGCTGGTGGACAGATCCCGGCCGGGAAACCAGGCTTTTTCCCCAAAACACCCAGGGCTCTGTGAGGCCGGGGGCTGCCCTCCAACGCTGCCCCCCCAGCACGACCCCGAGGCACCTCAAGGAACCACCAGGTAGGGATGAAATCTCTGCCAGGTCAGGGAGCCCTGGCACCGAACGGCCAAAAGGGCTTAAACCACATGGCTTTACAGATTTTTGTTTGGTTTTAAGCTGTTTTGGTATGAAGATTAGTCCCCTTCCCTCCCGCAGCCCTTTTTAGAATAATTCTAGATAATGACCAAAATTTGACACCGGCCAGCTGTGCGCAAAGCCGCCCAGCGCACCACCTGCACCTCGTGCGGCTGCGCCTGCCCTGGAGCGGGGACACCGCCACGGCCCGACTCCGCGCGATCCCCCCAGCAAAGCGCAGCCCACGGCGCCTTCCCCACGCCAGGAGCTCTCGCACCGGTGCCAGCCCCGCTGGGGAGCCTCCCCTGCGCCAAGCAAGGCGGCTCCTTCCCCCTGCGGGGCAGGGAAAGCAAAAGCAGCCGGGGCACCTTGCTCTCCTCTCCCACTGCAGCAGCAATCAGGGACCGCGCACAGCTCCCAGCGCGGGGCTGACATCAGACGACGATGCTGGTGCACAAACAAAGTCATTTTGGCTCGATAAAAGCCGAGATGACAAAGGCACAGTTGTTTACCAGAAAATAAAACCGTTCCTTTCATCTGCATCCCAGCCGCTCTCCCGGGACCGCGGGTGCTCGCGGGCTGTGCCGCAGCGATGCCGCGAGGGCTGCTCAGGCGCTGCTTCCCAATCCCATTTTCCTCCAGGGCTGCAGGCACCGTCTCTGCGTGGCGTGCAAGCATTTCGGAGGCACGAGGTGCCGAATCCCTTTCCTGGCATAACGCAGCACCGAGCCCTGCCTGTGGGCACCGCGGCTGAAAGCATGATCCCCAAAACAGCTCCGAGTCAGGCACAGCCACTGACTCGATCCAGCCTCCAAAGAGGCTCCTGGTTTTGGAGCCCGAGCGGAGCAGACCGGCAGGCTGCTCTCTGCAAGGTGTGCTACCGACGCCTTCATCTCGGTCGACGCAGCTCAGCTCCTCGCAGTGACAAGGAGGTTCTGGCCCCAGAATTACAGCTGCAGTCAAAGCTGATGACCGGCTTTCCTCTTTCCTGGCTTTTCCTGCTAGGCTGCTGGCACTGAGGGCGCAGACAGGAGCGGTGGAGTCGTCCTCCGCTCCGGGACGCACGGAGCGTTTTAATCCCGTTCCCAGGGCTCGCCTGCTTCGCCTCCTCTCATCCAAGTACTTCTGGACTTCTACGCAAGTGTTCCACCTCTTAAATCGACGTTCCCCGTGATTTGTCTCAGATTAACACGGCTCCAGGGGGGTGTGACTGTTGTGGAGTTCTGCAAAGGTCAAAAACTTTCTACTAACGTTACGCTTCAGGCTTTGTCCTTGCTCCGTGGTTTCCAGGGCTGCCTTTGCCAGGACGGGGCTGCCCCCTCCGGAGGCCCGGCTGCCCCCGGCCACCTCCCAGCTCTCCGTCCCACCGCTCGCTTCTTCTTAGCTTGTTACAGCTCCGCTCGCTGCGCCCATTGACAAGGTGAAGCGCCCAGAGAAAGGCGACTCTATTTATAGCTGGCGCTCACGCCGCAGCTTCACGCGCCCTGCAGCCACCAGACCTCGCCGGGAGGGCTGGAGCCGTGCGCGGAGCGGGGGACAGCCCTCGCCCTTGTCCCACGCAGACCCCGCTGCGCGAGGAGAGCGCGTCCCTTCGGTTTTAGCGGCTTGATGCCGGCACGAGGCAAATTCAAACAGAAACCTCGCCCCGGGCTTGGGAACCCCCTCCTGCAGAGCCTGTCTGGAGGATGAGCGGGCAGCCACCCAAATCTCCCTGCTCTCCGCACTGTCCCCAGGTCTGGGGACACTTTGCCTTCCCCCACTGCTGGTGCATCCTCCCCGGAGTCGCCGGTGCTGCTTTGCCGGGGAAGCCCAATGGGGTCGGAGGCCCCCCCTGCACCGGTCCCGGTGGCCGCCCCATGGATGTCCCCACCGGCCCCATGGCAGGGGACACGCAGTGGGTTCTGGCAGCCCCGCTGCAGCCAGCGAGGAAAAAGCCCAAACCCAACCTCGGCTGCGAGCAGGAGAGCGCTTCCTCGGTCCCATGCCCTGCGAACACCGCGCCAGCCTCAGCCTTCCAAATCCGCCCGCTGGGCCCCCCCGGGGAAGCCGATCTCTCCCCCAGCTGCCGCCTGTGATTTCGCAGCCCCCGGCCGGGACAGCTCCAGGAAACGGGGACTGAAAGAAAACCCCAAACCCACCCCAAAAACGGGCAGAGAAGGAGCTCACCTGCCTTCGGGCCCGAGGGCCCAGCAGCCCGATATGCGGACGCTGGCGTAGGCCGGGGGGCTGCTCATGGCCGCGACCTGTGCGGGGCGGATTTTGGCTCGGTGGCTTTTGGACGAGCCATGCGGGGGGGGCACCGACGGCGGGAGGTGTTTTGCTGGGAGCCGCGGAGCGGTCAGCGTGCATAAGAGGATAGCTTAACCCAGAGATTACGTTCATTACCTGATATTAATAGCACTGGCTTGATTAAAGAAAAAGC
>VXAA01004889.1:98098-136955 GCA_013399115.1 Anseranas semipalmata | reverse complement strand
CCGTCGCGCCTCGGGGTGGTCCCTCGGGCTCTGGGAAACGCGGGGTTAACGGTCAGAAATGAGGAGCATGGCGTCCATCTGATGTTTATCTGGGAGGCTGCCAAAAAACACATCAGAAAGCAGCAGAGGATTTATTCCCACGCCGGGGCTGCCGCTGGGCCGGGTGGGTGACGGTCGTGGGTCCGGGAGCCGGTGTGGGAAGCACGGCCGCCCCTCGCCGCCCGGCTCCCCGGCCTGGTTCCGGGGGGCTGCCCCTGCCTGGGGGCACCGCCGGGCCCCCGCTCTGCCACACCGAGAGCTCCAGCCACCAGCACGAAACCCGGCCGCCCCTGGGGGTTTCCTCGGCCCCCGGCCAGCCGTGCATGAAGGAAGGACAGAGCGGAGTCGGTCCTCCCCAAGTCGCTGGGAACGCCACAGTTGGATGCGTTTTGCTTCCAAGCACCAGTGTGAAGCTCCTGGGGTAAATGCAGCAGCTGAGCTCGGAGCTCTCCCACCCCGTCCCCATGTACATGGCAGCAAGTCCCAGGAGTGCCCCGCAGGGTCCAAGCTGCCCCATGGCAGCCCCACGGCTCCAGAGGGGCTCTGGGAGCATCGGGGCAGCCGCGTGCAGGACGTTCCCCTCCTGCAGGGCTCGGGGTGCTGCTGGGTTGGCCCCATTCGAGCACGGGGGCCGCCAGAGGGCTGATGCTCCCGGGGCCAGGCAGCATCCTTCACCCAGCAGGGCTTGCTTAGGGCAAACATTTTAGGGTCATCTGGTGCTGGCTGCAGAGGGGACTCAACCAAGGAAGCCCCTTCGCAGCAGCAAACCTCCATGCTCGTCAGGGATTTCATCACCCGGGAGGGGAACGCAGCGCCCATCTCACCCGCTTCCAACAGACCCTCACACCAAACTGCAAAATAACGATGATAGTAATAATAATAAAAAATCAATAAACATTTATTCGATACAGCTGTTTTTAATACATACAGTACATAGAGTTATCCCTCCTCGGTGCTCAGCGGCGCTGTGGTTAATAGCTGCTTGTTACAGTACTCTCAAACTGAGGATTTGTCAATGATTAACAAAAGAACAGATCGTCACAAATCGGGAGTTTATTATAAGATAGTTTACTGTTAAAACAATTTTATTTTTTGCAAATAAACACTTTTTAATATATATATTTATATATTTATATATATGGTTACAAGTGATAAATTGAAAATTCTTTTTTTTTTTTCCATTTTGTTTTTTTCCCCAAAATACACTTATGCACTAATAACTGGCATTGACGAGAAACATTCGGATATGCCGTGGGATGGGTGTCACGAGGAGAGAAAGAAAAGAACAAAACGGTCCTGACATTAATGTGCGCGAGCGACCCTCCCGGCCGGGGCAGCGTCCTGGCCCGGGGGATGCTCGGTGCCCGGCAGGGACCCGGGACCCAGGGACCCACCACCACGGGGCCGCAGCGATGGACGCGGGTGCCAGTGCAGCGGAGCCAACCTCACCGTTGCGCCGTGTTTCGTGGCGAGGGTTTCCTGCCCGTGGCAGCCGCCGGCGATGGATGCTGCTGGAGCCGTTTTCGGGGCCGGCTCCGTGTGACGGAGGGGTTGCAGCCCGCCCGTCCCCAAGCACGCCAGAGGTTTAGCCCTTTCCTTGGTGATGTGCAGGTGTGGGCGGCGTGAAGATGAATTTTGGCAGCGGATGCCGCCCGATGGCAGCCGTGCTCCGAGCCCCCGCGTGCTCCCATTCACACCGTGCGCACCCGGGCAGCGGGTCAGCCGCGTCCCGGCCCCACCGCGTCTCCGAATACCAGCGGGAAAGGGAATGAAAAGGCAGAGGCCGAGCTCACCACCCGTGTCACCACAACAGCTTCACCCCACCACCCCATTGTCCTCCTGCCCCCGCTCGGTTTCAGGCGCCCACCTACTTCGGAGCACCCAACACGCACAAAGCGGCAACGCCGCGCACCCTGGGGCGGGCAGGTGCCGCTCTTCCCATTATTGCTCTGGGGGTGGGCAGCGAGGGGCAAGGAGCCTTCCCCGGGCAGGTATGGAAATAAAGATGCCCACGGCAAAGCAAAGCAAAACGTCTTTTCTGCCCGTCCAGGAGCACGGCGCTCGGGCGGACCCGGGGCACGGGGGACGTGCGCTTGCTTGGCTTTGGAGACCGGGTCCCGGTGAGGCCAGCGGGCAAACCAAGCAACCTGGGAGCTGCTGCGTGAACCCGGCTCCTTCCAGGGACGCTCTGCCCCTCGCCTCCCGCTTCGGCCCTGTCTCGCTCAGGGTCCGAGCCCCAGCCGGGAGCCCCCGGTGCCGGGCTGGGTCGTTTCCTCGCTGCCGGCTGCGTCTGCGCGACAACGCTTGAGGAGAAATACATCCCTACGCTTTCATGGTCATTAATGCTTTTTGCAGGATGTCTCATTCTTTATGGAGGAGAAAGCAGTGGGAGAACATCCTCCTCGTTGAGTAATGACGAGTGGGGGAAAAAATACCTTCTAAGGGAAAAAAAAACAACCCTGAAGAGTTCACTTTTTCTTAAAAATTTCCTTTTGACTAGGGAGCTGCTTTCACAGAGGGCTTTGAGGAGTCTCCCAGCCAGCTCGGAGGCTGACAGGGGACAGCCCAGGACCGGGACCACCGTCCCCACCACGCTGCACCCATCGCCTGCCCCGCGATCCCGGACTGTCCCCAGGTCCCCTCCACCAGTGCTGGCAGGGCCCGGCTGGGACGCAGGCATCCCGCAGGGCCCATGAGGGGTGCTGTCCCTGCTCGCCTCCCGCAGCCCCGAATTTTGGGTCTGGCCAAGTACGTTACATCCCCCGGCTCCCCTCTGCACCTCACAGGAGGCTCCAATGGCTGTGGCACAGGGTGTAACCGTCCCCTGGTCATGCCCCGCTCCGCAGCGCCTGCTCCAGCCTTCGCTTTTGCTAAGTGGCACCCCCGGGGGTGGCCTTCCTTCCTAGAGCAGCGGGACGGGGACTGCGGTGGGGCTGCAGCCCCCTGCCCAGGACCCCCCTCCTCTCCGGGCAGGTTTCGTGCCGGATCCTGCATCGCAGCCCCCGGACCAGCCCTACCCCAGGCTGCCGGCTGTGGCTCGCTCCGGGCAAAGCGCTGCGCGCTGATTTAACCAACGGGATTCAAATTAATCATGTGTTAATGAGAACCGAGCCCTGGGACATGCCCCAGGGGAGGCGGGGGGGATTAAAAGGAGAACTTCCGAACCGGCGCAGCCCGGGCCACATGAGTGCCCCCTCCGCGGCCAGGGCACGGAGGAGCCTTCTCCCGGCGAGTCCCAGTGCCACCTCCCGGCACTGCAGGGGCCTTGAGCGATTCCAGCACAGCAATTTTAGCCACATCCCCTGGGGAAGGAGGATTTCCGAAGAGAAGGAATTAGTCTCTCCTTGAGGAAGTCTTTGGACTTTCCTAGGCATCGCTGCCACTGCTGGCATGTGGTGCCACCGGTGATTTACGGCTTTCCCCGAGAAGACTCGGACCTTGCTTTCTTTTTGCTGTGAGCAGGGAAATAAGGAAAAGCATCACTTTGGTGACCCGGGAGGGACGGACTGCCAGAAGCGATGCACAGCAGGGCCCGGACAGAGGGACACGTACTGCCCTCTCGTTTTGCCATATTCCCAAGTGCGGTTCAGCACGTCCTGCCTCCAGGTGGGCAGCGGCCACACGGCCACGCAGGGGGACGGCGGGGACGGTCCCTGCACCAGAGGGGTGGGAAAGCAGCTGCTGCATCCAGCCCCGGCTTGCTGTGCGTTCCCAGCTTCGGGGCCGGGCGGTCCCGCAGCCACGAGCCAGCACCACACATGTCCCGAACTTGGGGGAAGTTCAAAATTCCAGCCCAGCTCCCAGCTTCACAGCTCTCACGGTCACAGGCCAAGTGGAAACCGCATTTAGCCCCTAAGTAAGCGCCCTGATTTTTGGATCCAGCAGCTCGCTCTGACGTCGGCGTGAGCTGCCAGCTTCCCAGTCCTTCGGGAGGGACAAGCCCCCCAAAGAGCCCCCCTGAAGCACCTTTGCAGAGATTTCAGTGCAAAACTCTGTGCCGCGCTCCTCGAGCCACTGGCTCCTGCCAGCTTCGCGCGCTGCCCCAGCTCTGCCCTCTCTCCCTTTTCTGCCACTGCTAAAACCAACCCCAACAGCCTTCGCAGCGCAGAGAAAACTTGCAGGAAAGCATCTCCACGTCTCCGCTGCGACCGAGGCTGAGACGGCGGCGACATCCCACGTCGTACAGCTAGGAAGCACCGCCCTTCCCCGCGGAGATAAGATTTCCACTGGTGACACAATCAAAATAAAGATCGGATGAAGCGCAAGAGGCAAACAGGATGAGCCGCAGCGACTAATTAAGCTATCTCACTAATTGCTCCAAAGCCTGAGGCAACCAGTCAGAGGGGCGGGCAGGGTTTCCTCACCGCGGGACAGCTGCTGCGCAGCGCAGCGCGACCGGGCCATGCAGATGTTTGCATCCAGCTGTTGGTGGCTGGAGCACGAGCGCTGGCTCCCAGAGAAGCCACCCCAGCCTCGGACGTTGATGTCTCTCCCCATCTTCCTCCAGGGCTGTAATGATACAGCAGCAGAGAAGGACATTAATTATTACTGAATGGTTCCCTGGAGCAGGGAAACGGCACTGAGACTCTGGCGGGTGGAGGACGGGCTGTGAAGTGGCAAAGGAAACCGAGGGCTGAGATTTTAATTGACCAAAGGAAAAGCAGAACCTCTCCTCCACAAACATCACCTTCCCGAGTCCCGAGCAGAGGAGGAATGGAGGAAAACCAGAATTAAGGTTTTCTGTTCCATTACCAAGAGAAAACTGCTGCGGCCGCCCTCCAGGCGGCAGCGAGACGTGTCCGTTTCCCGAGGACAGAGGTAGCCTGGTTTTTGTCTGCAGGACAGACACATCTCGGTCTGGGGACAGCTTCCTCCAGGCCAGAGCGAGGTGTTACGATGACACAAGTGCGGGAAAATACAGACACAAAAAGAAAGCAAGGAAGGGAAAACGCGCCTCGCAGCGACTCCCGTTCCCCATCCCCGCGGCGAGGACGATGGCCAGGCTCGGATGCGGCCCAGTGCAACGCGCCTGGGCAGCGGCTGGGACTCACCCGAAAGCAGGACCCATGATTGTCACTTGATGCTGACCCTGTGTCCCCATTGCACACCTCCCATGGCCGAGCAAAGGAGCTGGGTGACCAAACATCCGCTCCCTCTCCCAGGCAATCAGCACCTTTGGGACGGGGACCCCAAAGTGCCGTTCCTGCCGGCTGCCCGCAGGGTTTGCAGCTCGGAGCGCCCTGCCCGCGAGTAGTTTGGAGATGCCTGCGCCTAGCTGCTGGCTCACCGCTTGTGCGGGACGCCGTGTCCGGGTACGTTTGGGCAGCGGGGCACAGCTCTGCCCTGTCACACGCCCGTCCCTCACCGCCATGCTCCACGGCGCTCACGGCATTTCTGCAACTTTCGGTTAAACCCACAAACCCGACCCGTCCTACAGCAACCTCTCTCCCATCGACATTCAGGGGCCTGACATCCAGCAGCCCCTCGTGCACCCCACGCGGGGACAGCAGCACCCAGCGCTCCCAGCTCCGTGCCACCTCCCTGCTTGCTCCCCCTCGTGCCGCCAGCCCCACGCCGAGACAAAACCCCTGCACCGCGCAATCAGAGCCGGCCACGAAGCGGACACACCACAGAGCAGGTCCCTGCTGATGCATGTCCCCATGCAGGCCATTGCTGCGGGGAAAATGCTACCAGGTCCCCCCCACATCTGCTGCAGGGCCCTGCTGTCCCCCTGCCCCTTTCCACCCCACCTGGCTGCTTGCATGGGTCAAGCATCTTTGGGAACACCGCCCTGGGAGGCTGCAGCCACAGGAGGCTTCAAGGGCAGGGGGGCTCGGGGGGGAGCCCCCTGCCCCACACACAGTGCAGAGCGACCCCGTCCAACAGGGCCCTGCTGCTATTGCACTTTTCTTTCACTCAAGCGTCACCAGTTTCACGCATGGAGTCAGAAGGAAAGTCACGGGGAGGGGGGACGGCAGCAGGGCCCCACCAGGCAGGGGCACGGGCAGCCCACATGGGCACAGGGGTATGTACACGGGCAGAGGGGGCGAGAACGGTCCAGCTTGCTTGATCCTGTTTGCTTTCCAGTGTGAAACAAGGTCCATGATTTGCTTAAAGTGGTTAATTGGTATTTTCTTTTTTTTTTCTTTTTTGTAAAAAGGGGGGTGAGTGGAGGGTGGGGGAGAGGACGGGAAGTGGGGACAGAAAACCGGGAGCGACCCCCACCCTGTTACCCTGGGCTGTAAACGAATCCTCGCAGGCGAGTCTCTGAGCTGCTCATTTCTCGGGCATCTTACTGGCTCCCCCCTTCCGGTGGCTCGGGGGCTTGGGGACGCGCTCCTCCCCGCCGGGGCTGCATCGGGAGCCCTCCCAGTGCTCGGGGGTTTTCTTGTGATTAGTCTTTGCTGCCACGCTCTCTCTGCCTTTTGGGGATGCTTCCGGAGGCCTCTCCTTGGGCTTCCTCCCTCTTTTCTTCCCATTTGTGCTTTTCTTTTTCTCCTCCTTGCTGGAAGAAAGCTGTTCCCTGCTTTTCTTTTTCCGGCTGGCCTCTGCGGCGGTTCGGAACCAGTTCTGCATCCACGGGGCGACAACAGGGGGTGGTTAGGGACCTGCCTCGGCCGGGGCAGCCCCACGGCCTGCACCAGCCCAGGGCTCTCCTGCCCTCTTCTCCCAAGCCCCAGCTGCTCTGCGCCCTGCTGGCATCACCTCCCCAAGGACACGCTGCCTGGCACTGAGCAGTCGCAGCCTGGGGGTGCTGGGAACCTGAAGGGGGGCAGTGAGGTCACCCCCCCCAGGCCTGGCACATCAGGTCCGTGCCATGTCAAGAGACTGTCACAGCATGGCTGATGCTGATGGGAGCTGCTGTGCTCTGCTCCCAGCAGACTTGAGCGGATGGAGAGGGGCAGACCGAGCGCGGGTGCATGGCAGCAGGGACCTGCAGCAGCCCCAGCCGCTTTCTTACCTCTGAGTGAGCCTTGATGATGTGGTACTTGACCCCGCTTTCGGAGCTGAACTCCTTCTGGCAGAGGAGGCAGCGGTACTTGCCCACTGAGTGGTCCCCCTGCAAGACAGAGCATCCTCCTGCAGCCCCGAGCAGAGCCAAAAGCGCCCCAGGGGGACGCTCCCCTTCCCTCTGCCCTGCTGCCAAAGGAGGTTGGCGCTTCAACCTTGAGGCAACAGAAAATAAACGTTCATCTCTAAACCACCGCATCTTTGCCGGAACCATCACCACTGCATCTTCTGCTCTGCATTCAGCCCGTGCCAGCCGTGCCACAGCAGCGTTAGCAGTGCCGGCCATCGCGGCAGCAGCGCTGGGCATCAAAGTGCCAGGTCCTGCAGGCTCGGAGGCAGCGAGTGCTGAGTTGTGCTACCCGTGCATCACCAACAGCAGCCGTGACGCTACGCCGACACCGTGTGTCCACACAGCCTGCGGGCGGGAGGCGAGCGGGGCCGAACGCCCCATTTCCTCACTGTCAGCAGATTTGTGATCTACTGGGACTGAACCCTCATCTAATTTATGTCTGACAGGCTCACCTAATTTTCCTTTTATGCTGTCAAAGAGATGCAGCTACTGCTGGATTTCTGTCATTAGAGCCCTTGTGGGGATGACTGATCTCCTGGCTCTGCTGCAGTTCACGACACAGGGGAGATAATGTGTTCTCTATTGACGAGCGGTTTATGGATGGGCCCCTTCAGGCGATATATACGCTCTGTGGGAATTTCTCCATAGCTGGGTCTGTGCTGTAAATCTGGAGTAAGACAGGTCTTCCATTTCAGAGACAGGCACGACGCGGGCAGGCCTGGCTCCATAAATACTCATGCAAAAATCATCTCAGCTCATCAATCCCCACTGAGGATGGGGCGCTGCCCAGGAGCCTCTTCCACTCTTGGTAGCACTTGATGTATTTTAACCAACTCTGTAGGATTTTATTGGGGAGATTGCTGAGGCCGGCTATGGAAGGACTGCGTGGGTTACTCCAGATTTGGCATTGCATGTATCCATTGCAAAACTCAATCCTCTGTCAGGGCAAAACTCCTGCTGGTGGCAGAACACAGGGGACAGGATGCAGCAAAGGTCACCAGCACGGTCTGCAGCTGGGATGGGCAGACCCAGTGGGTCTGGGATCAGCAGCCCCCGAAGCTGACCCCCAGCACCTGGCTCCAGCGTGGGCCACGCCAGGCTTGCCACACCTGGGCAATGCAGCTGTGCATTTAAATAAAATGATCTTGCAACCCCTGGCTGCTTTCTGTGCACAGGCACCAGAGCAGTGACAACAGTACCAGCCAGAAAATGGCTCCATTTTCTCTCAGAAACCATTTGCTGTTGGGTGCCTGGTTCTGCACGCTAGCAAAGGAACTGCTGTAGCCTCCTGTGTTTGCACTTTTATCCTGTATAAATACTGCTTCTTCTGCCGGATCTCTGCAGCCCATTTTCTAAATGATCTCATTAGGGGTTGATGTTCCAGCTAGTGTTGGAGGAGCGCGGGAGTTTGTGTTTTTAATAACCACGGGGTATGTATTGGAGCTGCCTCCTGGAAGCTACATTCAATGGAAGCTGCAGCTGGAAACGTTTCAGGGTATAAAGCTTTACGAGCTCTTGCTCAGTTCCAATCCGAGGGACCTACGCTGAGCTCCTGATCCCTCCTCCCGCGGCGGCTGCAGGCCACCAGAGCCCGTGGTGTTCAGCAGTGCCACTGCTCTGCCCAGCGAGAGGGCACCGCGGTCTCTGCACAGACCACCCTTGGCTCCCAGCGGTGCCCAAAGTCTGGCTGGGAGAGGTGCTGGTCACAGCTGCAAATGAGTCAGGGGCTGCAGAAGCTGTGCAGGAGCTGCCATGGGTTGTCCCTGGGTCAGGCATTTGTAAAGGCAAGAGCTCTCCTCCAAGGCTCGGGTGCTGTCTAAACCCTCTCCACGACATCCGCTAGGCTGCAGCCTCTCCACCTTTGGCTGCCTGTGGCTGTGGGTTTGATCCTGCCCAGGAGGACGGTGCTGAGGGTGAGCAGCTGGACCAGTGCAACAGGCTGAGTGGTGACAACTCGATGGCAGTGGCATTGCTCGGCCAGCCCTCCCAGCAGGCCTCCTACCCTGCTTTCAGCCGGGGCGCTGCAGGCTGGTGCGCGGTCGCTGCACCCCGCAGGCAGGATGTTGGGAGTGGCCGCAGGATCTTCCATCTCCTCTCAGCACTGGCTGGCAGCCACAGGAATGCGGTCATGATCCTTTAACCCGTGTCGTTGTCCCTTGGCCTGCTTCTTCCAAAGGAGCCGTGGGAAGAGAAGGACAAAACCAACCCCACCTCTGAGCCAAAGCTGTAAAAGGTGGGACCTACCTTGTTGCAGTTGGCCAGGTGAGCTTTCAACCCCGAGACGCTGGAGTAAATGGCTTCACAGCACTGCGGAAGGAAACACAGGAGGGTTTGCCACGATCCCCCCTCGTCTCCATGCCTTCCTCCGTCCCGTGGCCAAGAGCCTGCTGTGCCAGCAAGGCCACTGGTCCAGGCTGAGCAGCGTGAGGTTAATGCTCTGCGAGACGCCGAAGGCTCTGGTCACACGTTTCCCATTAGTGCTAATGGGAGTCATGTGGCCACATCCCTCTGCAACGGGCTGAAAAATGTCTCCCCTAAATGTCTCCGTGGAAAACGTACATTTGTGAGCAGTCAGGAGGCCCTGCTGGGCTACAGGAGTTCTTGGAGCCACAGCAGACGCTTAACAGAGAAGAGAAATCACCAGGGCAGCAGCATGACCAGTTTCTGAGCAATATCTTTTCAAAGTGCCTGTGTATGACATTAATTAGCCAGTGCGTCTCCCCCAGCCTTGTGGTAACAGCCCCGTTCAAAATTCCCATTACCAAGGCTTTGTTTCAGATTATAAATCAATGGCCCAGCACGAGGGTGGAGTTCACCTCCCTGCGAGCTCAGGCCAAGGCTGTGTTTTACAGCGAGATGAAGCACACACACCATGTCCCAAAGGCCTTTGCCTATCCCAGTGCTTAAAGAAAAAAAACCAGACTTAAAACCAGCCCCAGCTTTACTCTGGGAAAAGCAGGTTCTGTACATAAAAATGCTCTTAAGCACAGACTGTGCAGCCTTCGTCCTGTGCTGGTGCTGGGAGCTGCCCAAAAGCAGCTCCAGAGCCCAAAGCGGGTGGTGCAGGCTGACCTGCCACCCACCGGCACCCAGGAGAGGGGGAGGCTGCTGCCCAAGCCCCCCGAAAGCTCAAGAGCACCGTCAGGTTCCTGAAACGGGACGCGCTTCCAGCCTGCATTGCAGCAGCACGGGGAGAGCAGCTGAAAGCAGGGACTGAGCAGTGACAAAACTGCTGCAGCCTCGCTGCCCGAGGCCAAACAAGAACCTGGGTTTCTGTCCCAGAAATTCCCCCCGCCTCCTGCAGAGCAAAACCAGGCTGGCCTGGAGAAGAGAAATGGTCCTTACGTTGTTGGGACAGTTGATGTGGCCCTTCTCCTTCACTTCGTTCTTCCAGTTTTCCAACAGCCTCGGATTTAGCTTTGGAAGTCCCGGTCGGGTGTAATTGAGCTGCAAACAATAGAAGATGATTAGCAGAGCGGCACACACCAGTCCTGTCCTTGGTGGAGTCCTTGGTCTCCAAATGGGTTTTGCCCCTCCACCCCTCCCCAGAGAAATGAACTGGGGCTGAAAATGAGCTGGGAAGCGTCCCCCAGGGATGTCACCCCCCAGGCACTGCGCAGCACGGGGGTGGCTCTCCAGCCACCAGCGAGGGGGCAGCCGGGCTGGGGGACCGTGGGGACAGCAGAGCAGGGCAGGAACTGTGGCTACCTCCACACAGCGATGCAAGGGAGAAGGCTCCTGCTCCCCATCACTGCCTGGGGCCAGGCCCGGGCCCTGAGCTTTCAGTGCCTTGTGTCGGAGCAGCCCTTCTGCTGCGTTTTGTAACCAGCAGAATAAACAGCCCTGCACGCTGGGCAGAGGGGACGACGCCAAGTATGAAGAGCCTCCATGGCTGCCTTCCACCGATTAATGGGTATAGCCCATTAAACAATGAAAGGCTCTTGTGTCTCTGTCTCTCCTTCTGGCAGGGCTGCTCTTTCCAAGTGCTTTTAATTACTGCTTTTTTAGTGACTTTGAGGTTTAGCATAGTGGGCTGGCCTTTCCAACTCCGTTTCTGCATGTTCAGCACAGGCAAGCGTGTCCGTGGCACCTCCTGCCTGGCGCCCTGGCGCGTGGCCCTACCTGCAGGGCTGGTCTCTGCCACCGCGCAGCTGCAGCGAGGTCCGCAGGGAACACGGGGCTGCTCCTCCCGCGAGCGGAGCTGCCCTTGGCCACGCGACCGTGCTAGCAGGAGCTCTGCAAGCACCAGTGGATGCTGCTCTCGTCCCGAACCCCAAGCTCGCTCCGTGGCAGAGCACAGCTGGGTGAGCCTGCACACCGTGATGCCTGGGCGCAGGTACCCGAGCAGCTTTTGGGCCACGGATCCTCTGGCACGTCGATGTAACCCTGCTCGCCGGAGAGGAAGCACACGCAAACCACGCCTGTAGAGAGGTGCAAAACCAGGCCGTTTTTTCAAAAAAGCCCCTAGGACTCGGCGCTCACACTTCCGATGACGCGGGGAGGCAGCTGGCTGTATTTCTTTCCCAGCTGTGAAATGTTTCTTGAACATGCTGATAAGCTGTGAATTTGCCTTCATCAAGCTGGGCCGGGGTAACGTGCCTCCCCCGAGCAGGCTGCTCCGAAACCTGCTCCCTGCCACGGGAGCTCCCACCGAGACCGCAGGACTTGTGATGGCCTCAGACACTCTGCTCATTTTCATGCCAACAGGGGAAGGCCCCTCTGCCCCCACCTCGGCACGTGGCCGGAGAAGGGAGAAGAGAGGCTGTACACGAAGGGCAGGGGCAAAGGGACTTGCAAAACAGCGGTACGGACGTTGGTAAGGACGGATGTGGAAAAATCCCCCAAGCCCCAGTGTGCTGCTATTCTGTCATGCTTTGTGGCTGTGAGGATGCCAGCAGAGGCCTTTGAAGCGCTGGGATGGTGCATCCACCAACCGCTCGGTCCCCCACCCGGGGAAGGCAATGCCACCTCCAGGGGAGAACACAGGAGTCTCTTTTTGTCATTGATACTGAGAGCTGGGATGCCAAACGGCTTCCTTAATTAAAAGCCAATCAATCCCATGAATGAGCAAACATTAATGGTAACCGCACACAGCCCCAGCAACAACCTCTCCCTCTGCATGTCCCCGGGGAGGAGGCGGGGGGGATGTTGAGAGATGCGGATTCTGCTGCTCCGGCTTCCCACTCCAGAGAAAAATCTCTCCCCGCTCTGCTCCAACAGGCACTGCACAATAACATGCAAAACCCATGTCTTCCTGGGGCGCTGCGGTTCTGGGAATGTCAAAGCCATCTTTATGTCTCTATTAAGAAGGAGCCCCAGGCATGGAATATTTTATTTTCTTCCATTTATTTTCCTCAAGCAGCCTGTAAGTGAAAATCTTCATGGCCAAATCATTAAACGACTACAACTGGTTTTGGCCACAGCCCATCTCCTCTGAACAGTCGAAGGATGTTGGGGTGGGAAGGCTCATTTTCTTTGACTGACAGTTTTATTTAATTAACTTTCATATTTCAATCCTCTCTGCTCCCTAGACAGCTCTCCCCTTCCCCAAAATACATCACAATAAATGAGAACCATGCGCGCTGCCTCGGCCCCAGCCAACATCTTCCATCCAAGCAGACCTGCTGCATTACAGAGGTCCCTAGCACAGGACACGGCACTCTGATCGCCCCGCATTCCTGCCCTGGGGAAACCACAGCTAATTTCATCTGGGAGGCAAAGCAAAACCACGTCCAGCAGCGCTGGCCGGGAGCTGCAGCGATACGCTGCTCTGGGGAGCTCTGTCGCCCAGCCAGGGCTTCCGAGCGAGGGCAGAGCAGAAGGACTGGTCCCCACGGGGTCCTCACCTGAGCCCTGAGCGAGGATCCGGCTTGGCCCACCAGTGAGATGAGTCCTCAGGGCTCAGCCTGGCTCCAGAACTTGCCGGCTTCTGCCCGGATCGCAGGGCCATTGTGTTGGGGGATAAACCCGAGCCAGATTTTTCTGGTCTGGAATGTATTCTGGTTCCAATATGGGGTTTTCTTAAAAACTCAAGCCCGCAGATGACTTTTGCCCTCGAGCTCTCTGACTGGCCCACACCAGCCCTTTGCTGTGAGCTCCCCCTCCGTCCTGCCGGGCAGCACCGACTCCGCTGGGATTTGCAGCCTCCGCGTCTGCCCCCGCCCTGCGTGAGAGCAGCCTGGCCCCGCAGTACCACGCGGACCCCGCGCCGCGGGCAGGCCCTGAAGGGGCTGGGGTTCGGGGTGCGCGTGTCCCCCGCTGCCACACGAGCCCAACAGCTCCGGCACAGAGCTCAGCTGGGACCAGACCCTCCTTCCTCGCTGCATCCCCAAACGAGGCACCCCACCTTGAGCTGTCACCAATAAATCAATAACCCAGCAGTCTAAAGCACTGTGAACAGAGCAGGCAGGCAGTTCTCTCCAGGAGCAGGCACAAAACCAAACTGTTCCCTAAAGAGCGCTGGAGAGACCAGGAAGGACTGTGGTACCGGGCCAGAGCCCTGCTGGAGCTGGGCTCGTTGAGGCACGAGACATTCTTCTCCTAAAAACCTCTGAGAGCACAAGCTGCTCCACAGGGGTGCAGTGAAAGCATCAGCCCACAAAATAGCTGGATTTCCAAGGTGTTTTATCCCGTCTCACCTCTTCCCTCTGCTCTAGGAAGCTGCTTCTATCACCCCAGCCTCCAAAATGGGCCAGGGCATCCCCATGCAGACCTGGGAGCCCACCACCACCTCCACCACGGGGTCCAGCCCACGGTGGAACCTGCCAGCTTCTCACTCCTCCTGCCCCAAGCCTGAATGTGCAGCAGCACTGAGGCAGGGCCGGGCCTTATTGCAGGTAGGCAATGGCTCCAGCGAAGGCCAGAGTAGGGTCAGAGGATCAGCATCATCTTCATGGAGCTTCTGGAAAGGAGAATTTTCCCAGAAAAGCAGCAGGGGTGTGCCCTTCCCCATCTGACATCCTCAGCAAGCAGCCGTTGTGAAATATCTCATCTGTTTCAGCTTATCCAGAGGCAAATAAAGATTGGAGCGAGAAAATAAGACTCCAGTGTATATTTAGAAGTGCTGGATTTGGTTAGTGCAGAATGAAGGCATTGCAAGGCCTGGGATCCGAGCAGCGATCGTTTATTCTGATGCCATTGCTTTGGTGCGAAGGAATCTGTCCTCCTGGGGAAAGGCGAACGCATCCCACCACGGGCCACCAACGGGATCCGAACCCAGCGTCCCTGCCCGGCCAGGGCCGGCTGCTGCATGGCCACGGTAGGCAGGCTGCGGCACGGGGGCTGCACTGGAGGCACCCAGTGCTGCGGAGGAGATGTGGCAGAGGCAGGATGCTGCCGAACCCCGTATCCCACCTGCTTGCTGAGGATCTGCACGGCCTCCCCAGAGGAAGAGAAGGCTGCCTGGAGAAGGATGGAGCAGAGGGTTGGCTTTCTTCCTCAGCTCCTTCAGTGTCCACATTGACTGCTTGGACTGTGGGGTGTCACCGGAGAGCTCAGGGACAGTGCAGGTCCTGCTCTGAAGCCATGGTGAGCAGTTTGGGCGCATCCAACCATCGCTGGTTACTGGGAAGCACTGGTACCCTCTGGGACCCTACAAATCCCCAGGTCTTGCTGAGATGGAGTAGGTGCAGCTGCAATCTGCTGCTGGCCCCTGACATCTCACCTCTCCCTAGATCCAAACCAGTGAGGGGGCCTGCAGGCCCGGCAGCATACCATCCATCCTAATGGCTGGATACAGCCCAAGAGAAGAAGAGGTGCTGGAGTGCCGGCTTTTCTAGGAACTGTCCACCCTGCTGCCCCGGTCACGGTTAACCAGCATTTGTCTTTTTGCAGCCCCAGTGGCTCTGGGTTGTCAGCTCCCTCGGAGGGACGGCCAGCACGCATGCCCAGCGGGAGCACCGGGGTGATGCGCAGGGATGTGGGGACACGCGGATGCTGCCCGCTGCTCCGAGCCTCCTGCGCTGCCCAGGGCTGGACCTGGGCTCTCCAGGGCTGGAGAGTGGTTCTGACAGCACGGCTGAAGCTGATTCCGAGGAAAGGGCTATTTTGGGGGCTGTAACTGGGTACTTGCCAGTGTGTTTGAGTCACTCAGAGTTGGGATGTTTTTTCCACACTCTTAACTGAAGCAACTTCTAAATGCAGACCAGTCCTGAGCGATGCAAGATGTTACTGGGCAGAGCAGCGCCGGACCCAGCTGGGCGTGCTGAAGTCAGCACGCTCCCACTGCCTCCCCGGGAAGAACCTGCCTCCCGCCTCCTTCCAGCACTGCGTGTCAAGAAAAAATGTCATAGACCGAACAGATGATATTTTAGAGTGTTGTCAAGGGAACGTGACAGTCACTGCAAGACGCGCCCACAGATAAGCACTCACAGCTACACACGCGTTTGCTCACTGCGCTGACCTCCTCCGAATTCATCTGTGCAATGCAAGCCCAGCGCAGCCGGGGAGAGCAGCCCATGCAGGGCTCAAGGTCCCAGTCCTCCAGACCGAGAGCCTCATTTGCCACCTGGGACCTGGTCTAACTCCCCCCTTTCTCATCTTCAACGCAAATCTGCTTCCACCAACCTCAGGGCAATTCTCCTTGTTTTCTTAGAACTGACACGGAGCTCACATTAAACTTAAACAACTAGACTATGAACACAAGACATGTATTACAAAAAACACAAAGAGAATTTCATGGAGCAGCTATGCCAGGGGCTGAAACCTTTACGATGTCTTTGTATTCTGGCTTGCATATGGGCCTGCTGTCCAGGCCTGGGACTCCTGGCTGCTCTCTCAGCTCAAACACAAAATACCCAAAGTTAAGAGCAAGGAGGAAAAGAGGAATGCAAATATTGAGGGGGAGAAAAGAGCACAACACCTCTCCTCCCCGAGGACTGCAGAGCATTTGAAATGAAACAGTTTGGGGCTTGATTGTTTTATGTTATAAATGTATTGCAGCTGAAGTCATCTTGAAACCAACAGTGACACAAAGTATTAGGGAAATCAAAAGTGTTCTGCCAACTCTGACGCTAAAACTTTTCGTTCTGCTCCAAGATGGACAGTGGCACCATGGCCTGATCCCCTTCTAAGCTGGGCGCCTCACGGAGATGCCAGGACACATAAAGAAGACGCCAGTTTGTTTGTGTGCTGGTTTTCCACCTGCCTGCCGCATGCAGACTGGGAGCTGAGTCGGTGAGCTCAGCTGACTCTTCCAAGCCTCCGCAGGATGACGGTGGCACTTCTGCCGAGAGCACACACATCCTGCCTGACAGGACTGGACAGGCTGCAGTAGTGGGAAGGCATTTCCACCGAAACTCAGCTGGGTGCCACTCATTTTCCACAGGCAAGCCACGTTGCTTCTCCAGGCTGGCTCTTGGACTTGGTGTGTCTCCCTGGCTTGCTGCAGGTCCTTCGGGCTGGGGCTGTCCTGCACGCTCATGGCAGAGGCACCACCACCCTCTCCATGCAGCTCCACGTTGCCAGGGCACCAACTTTCACCGAACAGATCCTGCAGCACCAGGCTGTGTGTGCAGCGCTGCTGGGGACTGCGGGGCTCTGGCCCTGCCTCCACCCACCAGCTTCCTCTGCTCCTGTGGGGAGGTCAAGCCTCGTGGGGTACCGTACAGCAGGCAATATGGATCCTTTGGCTCCGGGGAAGAGTATCCCAGAAATTAACAGACATGGAAGGGACAAAATTCTGCTTGGGGCGTCTTTGATCTCTGATAGTGCAAGAGTGATTGTTTCAGATCCGACCTCTACTCTCTTCATGTGCTCCCCGACTGTCAACCTGCACATTGCCATGGACAACTGACCTCCCTCCATGACACCCTCTGGGCCAGACCCTGATCTCTCCACTGCCCACCCAGCACCAGCTCTTGCTCTGTTTTGATTTGGGTCCTGGCATTGGAAAAGGCAAAGCTGCCTCCTGCCAGGCTTGTACGAAGCCTTCAGATCAGTGGAGGCAGCTCCAGGGCTCGGCCTGTGCTGGGTGGGCTGTTTAGCAATAAATTTGCCATCAGTGCTAATTCATTTAATGAACAGAATATGAGAACGTGAGGCCTCAGCCACCTGGGGCCATGCTGCCATTCCAGGATCTCTGCATACAGCTAGCTCAAAGCAAGGAGAAATAAAAGCCTCTTACCCGCTTAGTTTCGGGTACCAGGTCGTCCTTCATCCTCCGCTTGGTCCAGTCCCTGGAGAGCTCATCCTCTGCTATCTCCTGAAGGTGGAAGACGGCCACTTGAGCCGATGTGCGACGGATGCGACCGCTCGGGGTCCTTTCAAAATCTTCTACAGGGCTGGGCTCCGGCTTCACCTCTGGTTCCTCTGGCGGCTGCAAAAGAGACAGAGTTATGACCAGGGGAGAAGAGGCGAGCTCTCCAGCGCTGGGATGGGGGTGCTCAGGTTTAGGTTGTGTGTTTGCAGACCTGCTGTGTGCAGGTGAGGGGCTGCAGAGACACCAGCACCCAGCATGGGGACCACAGGCACACACCCGCCTCCTCCCATGACCAGACAGCCCGAGCATTGGGCTGATCATATCCTTTCATAACCCCAGACTTCTCACGTGTATAAACATCTCCATTTATTAGAGTTACAGGGTTATTAGAGTCAGATGCACTGTCAGTAGGGATCAACAGAACAGAAAAGGATGCTCCCCAGGGATGGATCCTGCCACCCCAGCGCTGGCAAGCAGCTGGCACTTGCTTGCTGCTGAGGGAGTGACCTGATCTCTTTTTTTTTGCAGACCACGGATGCAGGGCTGCTTGGAGCACAGCCCTGCAGCCCTGTGGGTGCTGGGGTGGGGAACGCTGCCTGCCATTCCCCTTGCTTAAATACAGCTCCCTGCTGTCTTAGAGGGGCAGAGGGGGCCGCCGCCTGTTCCCCACCTACACTGCACGGTACAACGCACGCGCGTGGTGATGAGAAGGGAGAAAACAACATCAGTCTGACGTCTGCACCTGCCTTGCCCGGCCCGGCCCTGCCCGGCTCGGTCCTGCCCACAGGCTCTGCAGCTCTGCAGTCACCCACAGGGAGGGATGGCCCCGCTCCTCGGGCTGCGGAGGTGTCCGGGGGGCTCACCGAGGCCGGGTGTTCTGACCGCACATGGTAGTCGTGGCCAGCCTTGGATTTGTACTTTTTTCCGCAGTGTGGACAGCTGAAGACAGGCTTGTCGGCCTCGGTGAGCTGCTTCCCACACCGCTTCTGATGGTACTGGTAGCCCATCAAGCTGGAGAAGTTGGCTGCGCAGCCCTGCGGAGATGGGGGGAAGAGAGGGGTGAGGGAGGGCCGTGGTTTCAGGCGCCCGTGTTGAAATGGTCACGGTGCCGTCGCTCCAGGCACAGCAGGAACATGTCCTGCTCTGCAAACCCCCTCTGAGACACAGGGGACCACCAGCCAACTGGCCAGCCCCACTCCCCCAGGCTGCCACGCGCCCACAGCGGTGACATGGAGAGGCGGAGGGAGTAGCCCCAGTCTCCTGTGCCACCTGCCCTGCTTTGACACACGGACAGGGCTCCCCAGACAAACAGACGGCAGGCAGGGAGCAGCGAGAGTGTCGGGCAGGCACTGCCATGCACACTACGCAGAGAGCAAATCATCTGCAGAGACAAACGTCAGCCACACGCCCCCGTTACCTGTTCGTGACTTGTCTGCAACCGGCTTGTCACTGTTTTGGTGTGGTTTGGTTTATTTTACGCTGTGCTCAGGACACCACCAGCAGCACTGTGCCCCTTGCTAGGTTCAAGAAGCAGAACTTGTCCTTCAGCGCTCCTCAACCTGCCCTGCTCCCACCCTCCTGCTAGGATAGCCCATCACCAGGCACTTACAGCCAGTGAGATGGAGATGGGGACAGGGACTGCTGAGCTAAGGCAGAGTTGTGTGAAAAGTTGAGAGCACACCAAGGGATGCCTGGAGAGCACGCATCCCCTCTGCATCAGGACTCACTCCTTCCATCTTTTCACAGAACAAGAAACAGGAATCGTTCTTATACCTCATTGGGGCATTTCAGTTTTCCCATCTGCTTTAGCACTTTCCTCAGCCTTTCCCGCTCTTCCTGTTCACCAAGTCCAGCGGTTTCCACAGGAACAGGCTGGAAACAAGGAAGTAACAGAAGCGACAGAGTCAACCATTTACTCATGTCCTCTGTGCCAGGAGTGGGTGGTAAACCCCCTGCCTCACAGCAGCTGCCCTTGGCGGGCGGCGAACCTCGCGTTAGAAAAGCTGGGTCTCCCACTGCCTCGTGGCACGCCAGTGCCTTCGCTGTTAAATGCCAGAATTTGCTCACGTATTTCCTGGGCCTGCACTCAAAGGGCTAACTGAGAAATCCATGAGCAGTTCCTGCGCAGAGAATTCACCAGCCAGGCTAAAGAGCAGGAGATTAATGCACAGGTAAAAGACAAGTCACAACTGGTAAACATGGGACATGTAGAAATACGGTTATGCCTTGCCCTGGTATCTCAGAGGCATATGCAACTGGCTTTTTAAGAACAGCATCTAAATCGCTGCCTGCCAGATTTCGTTCATGACAAATTTTGTGGCTACTTCTCGCATGGATGGTAGAGAGCAAAACATGGGATTTTGAGATTTGTGCAAGGCAGAACCTATCAGTCCCAGATTTGTGGGCACAGTTTTGGAGACAGAGCTCTGCCACTCAAAATCCGCCTCACCATACTCACTGAATCTTCCCCCATTCTGGGATTAGAAATCCTGTTTTATTTTTCCAGTTCTCTGCTCTACTCTCAGGGATCAACACAAACCTAACTAGCTGCCTGCAGATGAATGGCTTTGCTCGGCAAGGAAGGGGGAAGGCTACCGCCTGGACTGAGCAGTATGCAAGATGCTGCAAAGACGGTGTTGTCAATCCCTCCTTTGAAAAGACAAAGGAAAGTGAACTGTCGATTGCTTCGTCTTCTGCATCTGCATCTTTGGGGAGAGAGGAGAAACGAGGTGTGAGATGAGAGCTGCCCAGCTCTCTTACCTTGCTGACGTGTTCAGCCATGGTGTGGTAATTCAGCCCAGCTTTGGACTTGAACTGCTTTTTGCAGTGTTGACACTTCAAGGCATCCTGCAGCTGAAGGAATCAGAGGCAAGTCATCACGGAGGCTACTACACCTTCAGTTTTCCAAGGGCTGCTCGTCAGTAAGCCCCATGTGCAGCTGTTGCTGCATCAGTACCCAGTGGTGGGACTCAGCAGGCAACTCAGCGCCCCTGTCCCCCTGACCCAATCTGAGCCTGCAGCTCAGTTTTCTCTTTGTTGGCCTGGATACTGTTATCAAACCCACATGCCCCAGTTTTTGGAAAACATTCCATTTTGGATGCAGATTTAAATCCCCACTGGCTGGAAACATCTGGAGCTGGTGTCTCAGTCTTCCTGTTAGAGGGTTAGGACAGAGAAGAAGCTTTGATCTACCGACATGTTAGTGGACTGTGCTCTGCAGCCCTATTAACTATGACAGATGCTGGAGTACGATATGCTTTCTGGGCATCTGGACTGTTTGGAATTAAGACGCTGCTGGACACAATCACACAGAATCCTTCCCGCCTCATATTACTCTGCCATTTGACCCAACTCCTGAATGACTGAAGAGATGCACATAGCGATGCACCAAGGGAACTTGCAAAGTGAGTAAGCAGATGATGACTTTTGCTGGGGCAGGTACAAGAATTTATTGACTCAGGAGGTGAATTCTCTGAGCACCAAGAGACAGGATGTCTCGACAGGGAGCTGGTGCTGGGATGGCCGTTCCTGCTCCTCCTGCCTGGCTGACACTCCACTTTCACCACTGCCCGTTCACTCAAGTCTGGACTAGAAGCTGGAGGGATGATGCAGATGGAGCTGTAAATCCCTCCTCATCCTGAAGCTCTTGGGAAACGAAGAATAAACTCACATCAGCCAATTGGGAATGACCCACTTGTACCTGTGCTCTGATGGGTTAATCTTGTTCCAGACCCCAGCACCAATCGTAACAAGGTGGATGCTAAAAGCTCCTTGACTCACCAGATGCCAATACCAGCCAATGTGGGGTTTACTACTCTGGTTAACACTGAAGAACATAAGACGTTCATATCCTGACAAGCTCTTCCACCTGGGATACTGAGAGGATATACTTGCCCCTATCTCCTTTGGGCTCAAGCATGTTGCAACCATCCCTATCCCTTAGTTCCTTTCTGAAACGTAAGGAAACAGGGCAGACTGCTTACAGACAGCAGACGTGAGCATGGAACACAGGAACCAATTTCAGTTGTTTTACAGAAGTTTCCGGAGTCTGCACATCCTTTTCCCATTGTCCAGCTAAGATATACTTCAATCATTAAAGCAGAGAGCAAGTTGAGAGGGTGCCTGCACTTCAGGGTCATTTCTGATGGGAGTACCCATACCCCGAGGGTAAGACTGCGCTGTAGGCTCATTGCAGAGGTGCTGCTGAGAGGTGGAACTGCAGTCACACACCCAGAGTTTGGGCACTGTCCTTGCTGGGCCCAGGCTGCTCTGGCAGGGATGCTGTGAAGCATCCCGGCTCCCGAAGTGGCACAGCCACCCCAGGAGGGACTGTGCCTCATGGGAAAGGGGAGCAACACACCTGCTCCTACAGCTGGAGCCTGCGTGCCCATTGGGGCCGGTGTTTCTGCTGTTGCGGCTGGAGGGGAGGTATGCCCTCTTGGACAGGCTTGGCTCTGAAGGCCATGGTTACTCCACTTTGTTGCAAGTTTGGCAGGCTGTGCAAGCGTCGATTGCTTGGCTGAACACCCACAGGCCTATTTATAGAGGGGAAGACAGGCCTGACGGCTCTCGCAGATTTGCACTCGGCAGGCTGGCTGGCCTCGCAGCCCACGCGGAGCCTGCCTGGCTAGGGAGCCGTTCAGAAAGCACGGGAGATATGAGAGATAATGGCCAAGATCCCCACTCCACCGAAGCCAGGACGCTAGTGGAGGCAGGATTCTGCCCGGCATTGATGTAACACAGGGTTTGGAAGGGATAATAGCCTCTCACTGCCATATAAATAGCGAGGCAAAGGCTGAGGAGGCATTTACAGAAAATGAATGTGGAATCAAAGCTGAGCCATGTATTTTCCAAGTGGGAGGCATCGATCCCACGTTGGCTTTCTGTGGCAATGGCTCTGCACCGTGCCAGGTGACAGATGAAGATGTAATCCTTTGCTCTGATAGATGGTGGTGTGGCAGAGGGACAATTTTTCACTGCACCATTACTGAACTCCTGCATCTTGACAGTCTGCCGGAGCACATCCAAGCCTGGTGTCTCTCTGAGACGTGCTCTCATTCAACCACAATTTATCTAGCCTGATGCAAGGCATGGCACACAGTGAAATCCCACAGGCAGGGCTCTGGAGGAGGCCAGATTAGAGACAACCCCAACAATCTCTCCAGCCTTAAAACTATTCATTTAGCTACTAGAAATAACTGCCTCTGCTGGATATACGGGGACAAGGGACCCAGACCACAAAGGGATTCAGAAGTGATGAGAATTAGGTGTCCAAATCCCTCTGTGTATTTGAATCAAAGTGAGGCAGCCAGCTCTCTGAAGATGACTAGCAAGTGCTCTACCAGCCACAGCCCAGAACTGGTTTCAGGAGTACCAATATGCATTTATGGGCAGCGCATGCACACAGCCATTCCCTTCCAAAATCCAAATGTGTGTGATTGAATACGGCAAGCCCTTACTTTCTGGCAGACGTCCATGTGCTTTTTGAGCCCAACGACAGTTTTCCTGGTTATAACACTGCAGGTGGGACAGGCAACTTCTCCCTTCTCGCTGATCTCCCGCTGCCACTGGTCCTCGGGATTTGCTGGTGAGAGGAAAGGAGAGAGGTGTGACATCCAGCTAGAGACACACACCTGCCTGGACTGCTCAGCAGAGAACAGCCCTTCCACAAGCCTCAGTTGCTATGTTGAAAGGCCCAAAGGCAGGAAGTTCCTGACGTTATAAAAGAGAGATAAGAGGCATGGGCGAAGCCAAGCCAAAACTGGACATAAACCATGCTGGTATAAACCATGCCTGCCCCACAGTTCCTGCAGCTGCCTGAGCAAACAGGGTCACTGGGCCATTTACGTGGGGTTACCTGACCTGCTGGCATTTCACGGCATTTCACCTTTCCAACCCCTGCTTGTATCCTGCATATTGGGAGTTAAAATATTACAATGCCCCTGGCCACCTGAATTTGCCCTGCTTGGAATAACTCCCCCCTGCCAAACAAAACAATTAGTGGGAGTGAAACAAAGGTGAGCGTCTCGGCTCCATCCGGACGTGTGCGTGGAAAGCTTCCCTGGCATTCCTCTTCCCAGCAGACACACAGGCAGCTAGGGGAGTGCTGGCTTCCAGGCACGTGTTTATTTGAATGGCTGTGACCAGCTTAAAAAACACCCAAAATAAAAAGATATGTGTGACCAAAACCTGTTCCCAGGTCCAGAGTTCATGCCGCGTTCTCAGCAGAACAACGCTAGGTTTCCAGCAAGGGAAGCCTGGTCTGAATAAAATCCGCCAAGTCTGTTTATTTGGATGCTTTTGCATGGCCGTGAGATCAGAGAGTCGTTTATTTGAATTTGAAACCAGTGCAAAGCATTGCAGCTGTGTTTGTCTTGCACATCCTGCACTCCTCATGCTGTCAGAGCTCCCAGGGAAAGTCAGCAACCTGTGCTAGGATGTAGACTGCACCTTGGAGGCTCCAGGAAAACACAGTCATAGTTAGAATTACATATTGGTGTCATTTGTAGAGATGACATTTGGAAAATGCCATCATCCCAGGAGCTGGTCCAAACTGTGGTCACGCTGAAGCCAGGTGGAACAGGATTTGGCTGCCAACTCCCTGTACCTACAGTAAACTGCAAGTAAAACTTGCAGTAAAATTATCCTCACAGTGAAGCAAAGCTAGGGTACCCCTTTCAGGATGTCGACTGAGACTGCAGCAATATTTTATGGTTAGCATGCTACACCCCAAAAAGGCAGGAGCTGCTTGCATCTATTTCTTGTCTTGTGCTGGTTTCAGCTGCTGCTTCTGCTCACAAATCTGTTGGAAAACTCACCCAGCACACAGGCCGCTGGGCCAGGAGGGATGCAGGGATCACAAGCTGTGGAGGTGGGGATCGTGCTGGCTCAGCGCAGAGAACGGGGCCGAGCTGGTAAGCAGCTAGTCTGCATGGAAAGCTGCTGTCTCTGCTCTGCCTCCACCAGCCTTACCTGCCGGTAGATGCACAGCTGTTTCCTTCTTCACACCAGCTCCTGGAGGTTTCTTTTTCAGCTCCTCCATGTTGGTGTTCCCCTCCAGCTTCTTGGCTCGATGGGCTTTTGCCTTGTCCTCTGCTTTGACAAGACCTGCAGAGAAAAGGGACTTTTATTCAGTACTCGCTCCAATACCATCAGACCAACCTGCATTTAGCAGGAAAAAAATCTCTGCCTCTGACACAGGAATAGTGAGCTGGTTGTAGGTCTGCCAGGGCTGTATATGTAGGACCACATCCACAATAATGACAGGCAATGTCATAATTAGCTTGTGGTGTTTTGTAAACAGAAAGAATCATTTCCCCCAACCCCAACAGTTTAGGAACTACTGAAACACCATGGCAAAGCAGGGTAGGCTGCTTCTGGCAAGGGAGACCATGAGGAAGACATGCTGGGGAGGAGGCAAAAGGGCATTTTGCAAGAAACCAAAAGGGAAAATTGGAACAGCAAGTTCAGGATATAAAAGGGACGTTCCTGCTGGTGGACATGCATTGGAAAGGCTAACTGCTTACACCGAGGAACAAGGAACAGGGATCCCTCTTAGAAAACTGGGCAAACGGGGATCCCAGACACTAGGTCCTGCAAGGTCTCTTGTCCCTGACTCTGTACACAGCTGTCATGATGAACGTGGGTCTCTCCCGGTCCTGCCAGCTGCTGGGAAGGGTGAGGAAGGACAGGAGAGGATAAGTGACTGGGCAACAGGTGTACAGGGAAGAGGAAACCCAGCGCAGCCTCCTGGGCTGCTGGCAACCATCATCAAGCCGCCTGCAAAGCGGAAAGGCTGGGAAGCGACGGGCTGGGAGAGGGACTTGAAGGCAGGGCTCTCCATGCACACAGAGACAGCATCCCGTGACACCGGTGGCATCCTTGTCTTCAGGGAGCAAACCGCCTTGTGGTTTTACAAACGGCACATTGAACCCAGGGGACACCTGCAAATGCCAGCTCTATCTCACTCTCCATTTGAGGCAGCAGGTCATGGCGGGACCAGCTTATTCACGAGGAACCCACAGCAGACATTTCAGTCTGTGGCAGTGCCTCTGTGGGGAAGTTAAGGGAAACAACCCCAGACTTCCCAGGAGCCAGAGGACAGGAAATCACAGAGACCACATCCTGTCTGCTCTTCAGTAAATCTGTTTAATTCCTTCAAAACCATTAGTGCCTCTCCCCCAGGACTTGCACTGCAAGGTGCTGCCTCCTCCGGCACCTGGAAACCCATGTTTTATTTCCCAGCTGAACGAATTTCATAGCCAGTACAAATCCAGTTGCTCTCGTGCTGGGGGTGTTCCAGGTTTTCTCCCTCTATACCCAGCTGGGTGTATTGATGGAGCACGACCACAGTCCCACTCACTCTTGCTTTGTTAGGCTGAAGCAGCCAGCTTCTGAATCTCCTCTCAGAAAACATCCTGGTAACACGTCTCTTCCCCCTTGAATTCATTTTCTGTAGTGTGGGCGACCAGCACTGGAGACAGTCTGAGGGATGGATGCGTCACCCAGCCTTTCTACGCAGCAGAAAACCTTCTCGACTCCACTGGAAATACTGTGACATCCCAGGCCAGTGTTTGCCTGTCTCATGGCTCACTTGTGTCAGCAGCTCATTACTCTTGTGTAATGGACTTAACTGGGTCCTTCCCCCTCTTCCCTCATTTTCCAGCAACAGGCTCCTGAGCAGAGCAGACAGGGTTGGTATCAGAGCCAGCAGTGCCACTGCCTTTCATTTCCTTCCAACACTTTTATAGTCAAAGGCACCAGCTCCTCCAGCGTGATGTTCCTGTGCTGCGGGTCAGGGTGGCTCCCACATTATCTCCACCATAGGGAAGGCTCTTGGGGAAGGGGCTTGACTGAAGTGTCCCAGGGAGAAGCTACAACGCTACAGCTGACCATGGCCATCCCGTATTACCTTTCAGTCCAAATGTCCCCGAGATGGACGGCTGCTCCCCCGTAAACTTCTTAGGAGTTTTCTGTTTCCTTCCTGACTCAAAAGAGAGAAACAGAGAGAGAGATTTGGTTAAATACCTGTACTGCCAGGTGGATTTCAGCAGTCCCAGGGTCAGGGGTGTGCACACACTCAATGTCAGGAATGGGCAGAGGGATTGCCCCAAGGTGGCCTTTACCACTATGAAATAAAGGGGATGTTGAATGAAACAGGCAGCCTGGCATCCAGTAACAGGATGCTGCTTCCCACACCACAAAACTAGGAGAAATAACGGTATCCAAGGCCAATTCAATGACTGAAGTCATGTCCAGTGCCAAAAGCCTCACAAGCTAAGGTATTTGGCGCTGGTTCACTCTGGAGCTGCAAGCAGTGTAAACCTGTGCTATGACAGGGATAACCAGGGCCCGGCCCAGCCCAGCCCTGCCTGCCAGCCACCCAGTGCTAACGGAGCCTCCTTGCTCCCAACAGGCAATGAAGATGTGTTTGCCAATCACCCTGGCTTAAACTGCCACACTCGGGACAGATGAGCTGACAAGGCAGCTTGCTATGCTGCAGGCAATTCAATCCATTTCCAACCCTATGGGTCCTATAGAAGTACCTCTACGACAGCTGCAACCTGTTTTTAACTCACAGTGGAACTCACTGTTGCAAGAAAACATGGGGACAAATTATCAGGATGTTAAAAAAAGGCTTAGGTACATCCAGAGAGAAACTTGCAGCAGCATTCACTGGAGCAGAGCCCCAACCCTTCCCATGTGACACCCCTCCCTGGGTCCTGAACCAGCGTAGCCCCAGGCTCTAATCTTACTGTGCTTCATCCTCTCGGGGTCTTCCTCCTGCAGCGAGGCCTGGCTGCCCCCCTGCTGCCCGGCATCCTTGCCGCTCGAGGACTTCGCCGTGGGGGTCGCGGCTGCAATTGCCTCAGCCGCGGCGATCTGAAACTCCTTGCTCTCCCGGCTCTCTGCCGGGCATTCGCCGTTCTCGGCATGGTCCTGGGCCACGGTTTTTTCCGTCTTTGCCTGTTTGGGATGGATGGTGGGGCAAGCTGAACTCTCAGCAGCTCTAGGGCAAAGCACAGAGGGCTTGTTTAAAGAGGGGTTGAAAGACATATGTCCTGACACGTCTCCCCACTCCCTGGCCCAGATGATGGGAATGGAGGAGGGAACGTTGCCCCTCTCCTGGCTCCCAGCCGTCCCTACGCCACCACCACACAGCCCAGCCATAGCCTGGTACCTTTTCTTGCCACTGCTCTTCCCAATGGCCTTCTGCACTTTGTTTTCTGCTTTGCTGGTTGGCACTGGCCGGTCCAAGTGATTCCAGAGACGATGCTTTTCCAGCTGGGTTTTGGAGGTGAAGGCAGCTTCGCAGTACAAGCACGAGTACGTCAGCTTCTCTGAGATTGCACCCTGGGCAGAGCAAGGAGGGACAGGCGGTTTATGCTAGATGTTAGTCCACAAAAGGGCTGGGCTTTTTCTGATGCAGGTATGAACGCAGGTAGTGTGTAATACCCTTCTCCTCACAACTGTTCCCAATCGTCCACATTCCCTCCGGGCTCCATGTCATACCGTGCTGAAGGGACCCTGCTCCCCCTTGTACACTCCTCACAGACTGTCCCTGGCCCATCTGTGCCCTCCCCATCTTCATCTCACGTTTCTCCCGGGGTTTAAGGCCCGAGAGAAGCTTTACCCTGTAGATGGTAAGGTAAAAGCTGGCCACTGGGAAGGACACACAGCCCTCTGGCCTCCTTACCCCTTGGCAGCGCTGATAGTGGTACTTCAAGCCATAAATGCTGGGGAACTCCAGCCAGCAGCCTGAATTGGGGCATTTCACCCTGGAGTGGGCTTTGAATTCGTCCTTCCACTGGTTCATCAGGGGGAGCTGGGAACAGGAGAGATGACATAGCTGAGTGAAGAGCATCACGTGCCCAGGTGTGCATTGGTGTGTTCTAAGGGCCAGGGGCACACGTGGGACCTCCGAGCATCCCTGTCTACCCCCAGCCCCCTTCCTACTGCACAGCTGCAGACCCCAGTGCTGTGCTTCAGCACGCTGGTGAAAGGAACTGGGATGGAGTTGTACACTGCAGGCTCTGCAGGCTATTAGTTCCTCCTGAGAATTTACCTTGCTGTGCCTCCCAAGGCATACAGCATGCTCCCAGCCAGGCTGGGGAATAAATCAGGCCAGAAGTCGCCTGGGTGATTTAACCACCCCACATTTCATCCGGTCGGTAAATCACCCCATGCCCATACTCCCATGACAAACTGCTCTGTGTGTTGTCCATGCTGGCGTGCTGGAATTAAACTGCACAATTCTAGGGGGAATAAATCAACGAGTCCCTTGTGCTCCCTGATCATTAGCCAAACCTGACGTGGCTGTGGGAGAATCGAGCTTATCTGGGAACAACCCTGGAAAGAGGAGGTTTGAGGAGGGTACTGCTCCCCACCAGGGTTTTGTAGGGTGCTTAGTGATGCTGTGCACCTGCATGGAGGGGATATAGGGGCCAAGATCATGCTGAGACGAAGAAAATGCTGCTCTGAAGACTAAACCACCTGAAAGGCAGGTTTTAACAGAGCAGGGCCGGCTGGAGCGCGCGGTGCAGCAAGCTGCAGGGAGCAGGTCAGAGGCAGGGACCGCATCCGGGATCAGACAGCGTGGGGTCTTACAGGGATGTCTTTTAGCGCCTGGTTCTCGGCCTTGGGTCGTCCTTTCTTCTTGCCCTCGGTTTTGTCACTGGTTGCATTTCCTGCAAACAGACGCAGTGCACATCACCCGCTGCCCGGCCAGCTGCGCTGGCAGAGCTGCCGTCGCGGCTCCCCTGCTGGCCAGCCCCTTCCCACCGCCCGGCCAGCCCCGCGGGTCTGCCTCAGCTCCAGGCTGCCCTGCCAAGGACAGAGGCTCCCCTCTGGAAGGCAACTGCAGCCTCCCTGCAGCTCAGTGCAAAGCCCGTACACCGGCAGGTACCTGCACGGGAGACGGCTGTGCACAGCCCAGATTCTCCTGGGGTTTGCCGACCCCTCTCCTTCCATTTGCAGAAGCAAAACAGAGCAGTTTCAGCACAGCTGGGGCTTGCTTTGGAACTCTGCACAGCTGGCACGGCTGATGCCTCTGCGAGGGGCCACGGCTCCATGTGTGCTCAGAACAGACCCCCTCATTGTCCCGACCACGGTGCGGGGCATTGGGCATACACCAGCAGGGCAGAAACCCGCCCAGTTTAACCAGACATTGCGATGGTGTCACCATTCCTCACCACGAGCTCTCCGATGTCGCGTGATGGGGCACACCAAGCGCAAGCACGTTAAACTGTGCCAAGCCCCGGACTGGACACTGAGGCAGCAAAGGGCAGCAAATTCCCGATTTCACCTGCTTCACATCCAAACTGGATTCAGTAAAGTGGTACAAACACAACGACAACTTTCACTAGGGTTTGTATGTGGGGTCTGAGGAAGTTTACCAAATCAATCCATTGTAACATCCAATCTTTAATCACTCCTAGCAGGAGCAGAACTCCACAGTCCCCCTGTGGTCTGGAGAGCCTCAGTGAGACCTCGTTCCCTTTGCCCAGCAACATCTGCCCCGGGGCACCTCTCTGCCAGGGCTGGCTGCAGGGAAAGCCAGGAGCATCCTACAGATGCAAACGTGGCCCCACAAAAGCCGGCACAGCCTGCTCGGGGGCAGCAGCCAGCCCTTTCTGCTGGTGTTCACTCGCACGGCGGATGGTGCTGCTCTTGCAAGGAAGCGCTTTCCGGCGTGGGATCTGCTTGCTGGGACAATTTCCAGGCACACCGGAGACACGCTCAGGTTCACCTCCGTCATCAGAAAACCATCAGCCAGCTCGCAACCCCAGCCGGTTCAGGAGAGCTCCGGCAGGTGCCGAGTGCTTCCAGCCCCACCAGCAGCTCCCGCTCTGCTGCCTGCCTGGGCTTTACAGGTTTTTCATCTGCTCCCTTGAGATGCAGCCCCATGGCAGGGCGTGCTGAGCACACACGCAGCCACCACGGCACCACACCAGGTCCCTGCAGGCCCAGCCTGGGCACAAGCAGCCTTCCCCGGGGGTGGCAGGGACGGCTCGGAGAGGGCTGCCCAACCTCACCCATCTGCTGCTTTCGTTATTTCAGTCATGCTGTTTGCTGCCCTCGGGACCTGGCTGCGCTTATGGTGCCGCATGACTCCGCCAGCACCATGGGTGCTCCGTGCTGCTCAGTCCCTCTGTTGTGCTCTGGTTTTTGAGTCTAACAATTGCTAAGAGAAACATTCTAAATCAGGGCAATTTCTGAAAATACAGGTCAGGTAGCTGAGCCGAAGTGATGGGAGTGCAGGAAATAGAAATGGCAGCTTTCTGCCATAGATTTCGGCTTGGTTCGTAGCTTGGCTGCAACTGTGCAAAAGCCAACACCCTGGACAAGGGAAAGGCTTGGGCGCCTGGGCCACGCTGTTAACCCCGGTCCGTCCTGGGGAATGTACGAATCTGCCTGCACAAGCACTTGCTGGCACAGCTCAAAAGGGGGGAGGAAAAGCAACAACTGAGAGGAATGAAAATTGCCTGGTCAAAAACCAGGTGATCAAAGCACAGCGAACTCCTCCTCTGGGTGCGCAAAACACCAGCGTGGCCGTAAGAGAGACCAACCTGAAGTGGAGAAGTTGCTGCAAAGCTCCTTAAACCGTGCTTTGAGGGCTAACCGATAACTTTAAGTGATGCTGGGAGTCATATAGAATATTCAGACTGAGATCTGGGAGAGTTTCCTGGTGAAAATCAGATAAAAAGAACAGGCTGGAAGCCGAGCCTGCAATCCCCCCAGCTCCTGAGAAACCAGAGCCCAGCTCCAAGCCTGCCGCTGGTTGCACTCAGAAGCCAATCCAGGATTTTCGAACAAGTGAGGGAGATTAAACAGAAAGCCATCCAGTTACCTAAAGAAGCACTGCCAAAAACATACGCTCTCTCCTTTTTCATGCCTTCTGCCCCAGCAGCCAGGGGTAAAATAGCAAGCGAGACAATTTACTCATTTATTTCCAGCCCTCTGAAGTCAGGCCAGCTGGTTTGCTTCATTTTGATACCCATAAAGGCATCATTCGGAGATCCCGCATCCCTTGGGAATTCCACTAGCCCAGAAGGCCTGCAAGAGGTGGCTGTTCACATAAGGCACAGCAGTGACCTTTATGGAATATTAAAAAGTCCTTAAAAAGCCACACACCTGCCCCCGAGAGGCAGCCGCATTGCTCCGGAGCTACAGGGAGGATTCTGCAAGCTCACCCCCAAACTGCTAGTTTTGGAGCAACTTTGCAGGGTTCATTTCAAAACTCTTGCAGAATGTCTGTGAGGGCTTCTGTTCATCACAGCTGCCCTACGCCTTCTGTACTTTCTCCCCAGCTCTTACACACACGCTTACACCACGCACTCAGGCTTTTCCTCCGTACTCACGTAAGGGAGGCCCTCACCCTCCATGTGAATTGAAGCTACGTTTCTCGCACATTGTGGGACTGCACGAGCCAAACACCAAATAATACAGGATTTGCTGTGAAACCACATAAGCTCACAACACTGCAGATACCTGCTATTCCTCCCCTTTTTTCTGCTTTCTCTCTTAAATGCTTCAAAATACCCTGAATTCGGAAGATCCCAGAGCAGCCAGAAGAGCACATCCCCATCCAGGAGCTCAGCGTGCCCGGGGCCACAGCTCGCTCAGGCACTCTGGTGACAGCTCTCCTCTCCTTTGTACAGCTTCCACCAGTTTCAAAACTTTGGGGGATACTTCATGTCAGACAAATGCATGAGAGCTTCCAGTCAAGACACCTCTCAAGGCCCTCATTGATCAGCTGCCGGCTGGGGACAGCAAGGACAGGGATGGAGAGCAAGCAGGAGGAGCAGAAAATGCTTCTCCTCTCCCAGCATGCTGGCTGCGGTCGGCATGGTGTGCCGTGGTGCGCTGCGGTGTGCCATGGTGTGCTGCGGTGTGCCGTGGTGCGCTGCGGTGTGCCGTGGAGGCATGCAGCATGCACCACAGCATGCTCACTGCTAAACCCCAGCCTTTACGGGCACTCGTCAGAGGCACAAACCTGCCTGCGTGTAGTTTCAGGGCTGGCGCTGTGGCTGTGCATCCCTGCAGTGGGTTGTGTTGAGTCAGTGAGGTGGAAATGGCGTGCTCTTTAAAAACGGGGACTGGGGACGGCTAGCCAAGAGACTCAAGGCTTCTCTGGACCAAGACGGAAAGCACAGCACACAGAGTGCACTCCCTGCACCGGCCGGGCTGCTGCATGTAAGGGGCCAGCAGAGCAGCTAGAGGAGAGGCTCCTTTCTCCCCTGTCTGCATTAAGCCTAATTTGCCCTGCCACAGGGACCCCGATAGAAGTTCCCACCCCCAGCACTTTCCCAGCTAGAGCAAAGCAGTATCTTCATCATGGAGAGCCCTTCACTCCACTGCGTCACTTTCAGTCCATGTAAACCAGAGGGAAAGGCTGAAACAGGGGCTGTTCTACTTTAAGGTGTTGATAAGACATGGTGCAGGCGAAAACAATGCCGCCAACACAGGTATGTTCACACTACAGACAGCTGTAGTTCATTCCCCTCAGCAGTAAGTTACGCTCCTCTGCTAGCAATTACAGCTTCAACCAGCACAAGGAAAGAGCAACATTTGGCAAACATTTAGGGCGCACACGTTTCCCCACAAGGCCACTGCTTCTGGGGGATGAGATGCATCGCTGGGCTCTGGCAGTGCCCCGGCTCCCGTCCCGGCTGGCCAGAGGCCCTGGGCGCAGGCACGCCGCGACGTTCGGAGCCGCCAGCTGCACGTGAGCTCCAGTAGAGGCAGCGAGAGGCTCTCTGCGCTCGCGGAGTGGATTTGCCCAGCACAAGCAGACAGAAGAAAAATCTCCTTGGGCTCAGAGATTCCTGGATAGAGAAATCAGCTATCCATCAGAGCGACAGCGCTTAGCACGCGGGTCCCCCGGGGCTTGTACGCTCGCGAGCTCCATCCTGGGGGGCGCGACACGGGAGGCAGCAGATGGTCTGAACTCATTTAAGCCTTTCCATCCTTTCATGTAACACTTAGCTACCAGCGCGATAAATAGACGGCGAGACACCCAGCTCGTTAGACAGACGCACACTCCTCTAAAGGGAGAGAGCGTCCCCTCCGCCCCTTCCACCTCCGCGGAAAGACAGGCCGGCTCCTTACCAAGCTTGGGAAGCTCTGCCGGGGGGTTTATCCTCGCGTCTGTCCTGCTTTCTTTGCTGGCAGCGGGTTTGTTGGAGCCTGCAGTTTTCCTTCCACCTTTACAGGCATAGGAATCCGCCATCTCTGAAACAAGCAGGGGATGTGTTAAAATTCACACGCAGCCCCTTGGAGCTGGGAACAACACATGCTAAAAGCGAGGTGAGCTGCTGGGGAGGGAGGGAAATTAGAAACTATCCGACAGCTTAAGTGTTCCCACAAAGGGAAGAAACGGGATAGGTTTCTGAGTATTTGTTCTATGGTTGAGCAATGCCACAGACATGGTTGAAAAGCTGCTTTCATTATAGGCTGGTTTCCTCTCCACATGTAACAGCAAAGACTTTATTAAAAATTATGGGCTGGCTTCGTCCAGAGAAGTAACGAATAAATGGCTTTTCCTCTTCGTTTATTTCTATGCTTTCATTTAAGACACCAAAAGCAAAAAATAGTGAGTTTTAATGAACAGATGTAGTGATAAATTTCCAATTTTCCTTATTAATGGGAAACTGTTATAAACCAAGAATTGTTAATGTTATCTAAATTTTCTGTATTAATAATTCAATTTGGCTTCTCTATAAATAATGAACATCAGAAATTATCGCAGAAGGCCCAATCTTGCTCCCAACGGAAGCAGACAGCAGGACACCCCTCAACTTCAGCAGTGCCAGGATTAAGGCCACGGAGTGGCTGCTCCTCACCCAAGTTCATTTCAAGTATCCTCAGATGCCGAACCCAAACGCTGCCACGCTCGAGGTAAGGGAGGCAGAACAGCCGGCGGGTGCGAGTCACCCGAACGCGTCGGCGCAGGCTTCTCCGGCTTCATCTGGCTACAACGCAACAGGACGAGGGAGCTCGGCCACTTGGCAGAAGGTGCTCAGGCCTTTCTGTTTTGGAAACGCCTCTTAAAACACAGATGAAATCCCTGCTGGGCTGAGCAACTGGTGATTTTTAGGGAACGAGGAGCTGTGTCTGGGCGAGTGGGAGCGCTGCCTGAGCAGGCAGACGGACCCAAGCGCTCCGCAGCTCGCTGCTCCCTCTCAGCCCCGCTCCTGCTGGCGAGGCCGATGGCACCAAGGGAGCCAACCGTGCCCTGCAGCCCAGCTCGGCGGAAACCCGTGGGGCAGAATGAAGGGTGACTCTGGACTGTCTGGTCCTGGCGTTTGTTCTATTCTCCAAAGCACAATCCAGCTGCCCACTGGGATCTGGAAGCCAGTGCCAAATTAACCTGCCAGGGAAACAGCGGGAGGGAGCCTGTCCCTCACCCACGGGGAGCCCCGCTGCCACGCAGACACATGGACGGCCAGGATAGGGTCTCCTTCCCTCCTCTCCCCCTCCTGCCCCCTGCAGAAGCACAGAGCAGGAGGAGGTGGCAGCACAACACGGCTCCAGCCGGGCACGCAGCCTCGCTGGACACCGCAGAGCCGCGGTAATGGAGCCGGAGCACGGGCAGACCCCGAGACCAGGCCCGCAGCTTCCCGGACACCGAGGCTGGGAGCTCCTGGGGCCAGCATCAGGACCGGTCCCGCACCATTTCACTCGTTCTTGTTTCTTAGTGCCTGGGCCGGTCTTCACACACTTAAGCCCACCACCTGTTTGAACCCATGGGTGCCGGCCGCTGCTGCACTTCTTCCCGGCCAGACAGCACAGGCAAAGACACGTCTAAGGACGGGAGAGGCTGCAATCCCTGCTGCTGAAGAGCAGTTCTGCTCCAGGGGCTGTGCCCTGGGCCACAGGGGAAAGAAGTCCCCCAGACCTCTGCAACAGGGGCGTCAGGCCCCTGGGAGCGAGCCCTGCTGACCACCACGGCCACATCCAGCCTTGAGACCTTGGATGGGACGTGGCGGGGAAGCGATGCTGATGCTCAGCCAGCCACCTGCAGCGTGACTGAGGGAAGTGCCAACTGGTGCCTTCTTCACCTTCGCTTAACACTTCCCTCCCACATGTACACATTTTTTTAAAACACAGATTTGACTTGTCACCCCCAATTCCTCCCACAAAACCCTGCTCGCATCATTTAACTCAACCGAAGCCGAAGAGGCGCTGCCCCGAGCATCCTGGCTCCATCCCACCCTGGAGGTGCCCGTCGCACCCAGTGGGACTGCGGCGCTCGGGGGAGCACCTCCCTTGTGCCCACACCGTGGGGAAAGGGCACAGGACGGCAGGGCTTTGCAGACCCCCAGCCCCACCTGCCCTGCCATCGAGGTGTGTGACACGAGGGTGTCCCTCCAGGTCCAGCCGTCCTTTCGGAGGCGCCCCTGGGGACTTTCCGTGTGCGAAAGGGGAACCGTGCGTCGCGTGCAGACCAGATGCTCCGAGATGAGCTGCCAAACCCTTCCAGCACGTGTTCAGCCGGTGACAAATATTTGGTTGTTTGCACGGACACAAAGGTTAATCAGATCAAATGAGAAATTCCAGTCTTGGCAACAGGTTCTCTGGCATTTGGTGCTGAACACAGGAATCATTTATTCAGCTAATTTGGACTCCGCGGTAGGAGACCTGGGTAGGAGCTGCAGCCTGACTGCCTGCGGCTCCTTCCCAGGGACAGAGGCTCTCGGAGCGGGGTCCCCACAGTCCCTCCCCAAAACACAGCTCAGCCACGTGTGCACTGCTACTGTGCCCGCTCCCTGGGGACAAATGTGCCAGTCCCCTCCCTTCCCGTGCCACCTCCTAACACCCTTGCTCCCCTGGGCAACCCTTGCAAGCGAGCTGCTCAAAGAAAAGAAAGACGCAAGAGAACCCAGCTACCTGAAAGCTGAAGAAGACCAAATCTCAGGAAGACCCCGCTGAGAGCCAGGGCACCGACATCCTGCTTGTTAGCACCCAGCAGCAGCGTACACCAAGCCACAGCCGAGCATCACCCCCGAATGCTCCCTTCCAGGAACTACAGCTATGCTCAGCGTGCCCGCCTCAGCCCCGCTCTCCCAGCTGATCAATCCTTGTTCCCCGTAGCGCATCTGTCCCCTCAAAGAGGTCCCTTCTGGCCAGCTTTGGAGGTTTTAAACTTCTTTGTTTTCCAAACCAAATACTTCTTTGATTTTTTTTTCTCCTCTTATTTTTGGCTAAATGAAAAATAAAAGCAAATAAACCACTTAGTGAGAGGCACTCCCTGGCCACCGACACAACCCCAGGGATCCCAGAGGAATTGCCCCAGAGCCAGAGAGCAGGAATCAGCCCATTGTTTTCTGTGATGTCCAAACTTCTCACTTGTTTTTGAGTAATACACGCAGAAACCAGACAACAGCCTGCGCCGTGCACCTTTCCACGCTTTCATTGCATTCTGGTGAAAACCCCTTTGCAGCTGGTGATGGGAGAAACAGATATTGGCAGGTCCCGACTGTGAGTGGTGTGAGGACGCACTGGGGAAGGCTGGGGCTGGCCCACGGCAGCCGAGGACAGCCTGGCCACTGACCCGGCCGCTGCAGCGCCTTCGCAGATCTGGCTTCCAGCTCTGCTTTAGGTGCCTGGCACAGAAGTTAGCGGCAGCATTTTAAAGCATCCCACTCCAGCTCTGGAAAAAAGCCAGTGCCAACACAAGAGCCAGCACGGGACGGGCAGGGAGCAAACCCACGCAGTCTCACGAGCTGCCCGAGCAGGGACGGGGAGGAAGCACGTGGCCGCACAAGGTGGGGAGTGAAGTTTGGGAACCTGTCCCGTGAGAAGCGCTGGTCCTGTGCCACGAGCAGCCCTACCTGGCCGGCACGGCCACGCACTTCTCTGTTGGGCTTCATGAGGGGCAGCAACGCCACAGCCACTCACCGCCCTGGCAGGCTGTTTTCTCTCTATTACGACTCCTCCTGCAAAGGTGTTGGGCTTTGCAGGCTCAGCACAGCCCGACTGCCAGGAAATTTGGCACAAACTGGAGAAGGGGAAATAATTCCACACATAAATGCCTGTCCGTCACCTTGGAACAGGTCAGCAGGAGCACGCACACAGCCAGGGACTGCTGCGATGCCCCCAGCCCCGGCACATCTGTACAAGGGGGAGATGTCACCCGTGGGTCCTGAACACAAATCACCAGTCGATATGCTCCACTTATCGTTAATAATTTATCAATGGCTTCAGATGGCCCAGCATGATGTAGGTAATGCCAAAAAAGCAAGCGAGCTGCCTGCCCCTGCCCGCAGAGCCCCGGTGCGAGTGGCACGCTAGGACAGGCAGGATGCAGGCAGAGATGCAGCAAGGCCACCGCAGGTGACGGTCACCAAAGGGAGCTCCCCGATCTCAGGCTGCACCTTCAGCTGCAGCATGGGGAGCTGCAGCTTGTGCGCTACGAGAAACTTTCTGGGAGCAAAGGCAAGGCAGCACCAAGAGAAGCCTCCTTGGGAGGGAGGGGAATGACCACCATGGGAGGTTTTCCAAGAGGGAAGTGTCTGGCGGGTGACGCGACCCCGCCAGGGCAGGACGGCCACCCAGTGTCCTGCTCCTCACGAGGCCAGCAGTGCTCTCGGGATAGAGCCACATGTCCCTGGCTCCCCGACACCTCTGCAGAGCTCCAAGCCCAGCTGGTGACTGAGCAGCTCCGTGGGGCGTCCCTCTCGAGGTCCTTCAGCCCCAGCTGCTGCACTGCAGGAGCACCGTCACCCAAACCGAGCAACACCCAACAGCTGGTGGTTCCCCCATGAACACCCCCAGCAAGGCTCCTCTCCAGGAAATAACTCGCATCAAGTAAAAACAGCATAAAGCCGCTGTATTTCAGCCAAGTGACTATTTCTGGGCGTGGGTGAAGCTTTTGATGGTTTAAAGTTTCTGTTTGAAACACATTAGCAAGTCCCTCCCCCTCGCCCATCCTCAGGCACAAAAGCAAATGGGAAAAGCACACACACGCGCACAAAAAAAAACAGCAGACAATGAGCGGCAGCAGCCCCGTCCCCGTCCCCAACCCCGCTCCCGCTCCAGCCCGGCCCTGGAGCCTGCCCTGGCCGGCCGGAGCCACCACCCTGCCCCGGCACGGCCGCCAGTGACAAGCGGGGACGTGTGGCCCTGGTCTGCTGTGACCAAGTGGTGGCCGCGGTGGTGACCAGAGTGTCCCTGTGCCCAGGGCATTCCTGGTGTGAGTGGACGCACACCCTGCCTGGTCCAGCTGTCACCTCGCCAGGCTGCCCCACCGCCTGTCACCTCGCTGGGTCCGGCCAGGTCGCTCGGTCTGCCTGTCACCTCTGCGGCCTGGTGGGACTGTGCTGTCCTCCAGTCCCCTCAATGGCCCGTGTCCCCCACCTTCCTGTCTGTCACCTCTGTGGCCGGGCCCCTCGCCCGCCTGTCACCTCTCACTGGCCGGGCCCCCCCTGTGGCCCATCCCCTTCCCAGCCCAGGTCACCTCATCACTGCCACCAACCTGGACATGGCCGGGTCACCCCGTGACCCCATCATGTCTCTGGGACAAGCCACCCCACGGC
>VXAA01004889.1:75924-97457 GCA_013399115.1 Anseranas semipalmata | reverse complement strand
GGCCCGGCCCGCACCGCCCCGCACGGAGCCCCGAGCCCCGAGGCCGGAGCCGGGCAGGTGCGGGCCGGGCGGCGGGCCCGGTGCCCTCCGAGTCCCTCCTGCAGGCCCCGGTGCAGCCGGCTGGAAGGAGGCTCCGGGTCCCTCGTAAAGCCACCCGGGGCCTGGGGGCGAGGGGGTGCCCTCAGGGCGGTGCCGGGAGCCTCGGCACCTTCCCGGGGTGCCCCCACTACAAGGGGGGGAAAACGCAGGAATGGGAGAGAAAAAGCCGGGCTTGCTGCTGGGGGACACGGCGGCACGTCCCCGCCGCACGCGGGCAGGGGNCGGCCCGGGAAAATTGATCACCGTGACCACCGAGGCTGGGGTATGGCAGTGGCTCCCAGCAGGGCTCCTCCGCGTGGGCAATGCCCCGAGCATGCTGGCCAAGCCCCCGGGCAGGACCTGTGTCCTCGCAGTCACGCTTGCACCCGCCACAGGGATTGCTGCAATCAGAAACCGGGGCTCATGCTCTGGGAGCAGCGCTGGTGACCACCCGCAGTGCCCAAGGCTTTAACTGCCCACCCAGCACAGCCCAGGGCTCCTTGGGGCTCTCCCCTCCGAGCCACAGGCTCTCCTGCAGGCTTTCCCTGTGGTTTGCCCAGCTCCCAGGTCACCCCACAGGGCTGGTGGCATCAGGGCAAGTGTCACAGGGCAGAGCCATCCCTGGTTATTAGCACTGGGAGTGCCAGGATCCAGGGTTTGCTGCAGCAGCGCTGCTGTCTTAGTGGCTGCCCAGAAATTAGGGAAAATCAGACAAATTTTGCCATGTGGGAGTGAAGTCCAGAGTGTCCATCACTGCCAGGGCTGCCCCGAGCCATCCCGTGCCTCTCCGCCTATCGTGGCACGGTGGCCCCGCTCTAATTGTCACACATCACTGAGACAGCTCTGGGCACAAACCAAAAGCACATGACGAGGCTCCTGGCTTCATTCCTGCTCCATTTCCCCTGTCCCCAAGGCCACGTGGGCGAGCAGCCGCGGTCTCCGGGTTAAAAGGCTGCAAAATGCCGTTCTGCTCTGGAGGACAGGGATTTCCCACACGCGGGCTCGTGCCGAGCAGGGGGCCCCGCGATGCCATTGCCAGCGCACGAGGAAGGTGCTGAGCGCCTTGCAGTCGAGCTCCGCTCCCAGGCACGTCTCTCCTGCCGCCGCTGGCAGCTCGCAGGCGCTGTGGCATGGTCCCGCAGCAGAGCTGTGTCCCAGCGGGGTCGGGCGTGCAGCTCCTCGGTGCCACCGCCACTCCCCAGCCTGTGCGGGCAGGATCCGGCCACACTGCATCATCGAAGCAATAAAATGCAAGTTGGGAGTTCCCCCACGGTTCCCCTCTTTGTCTCCGTTGAGGGGAAAGAGCTTAATTAATGTCTGCAGAGAGCATGTAAAGCTTTGTGTAATTGCTAGGTATTATTATCAGTGGAGCAGAGGGTGATCAGCAGGGTGGGAGGGAAAGGCACAGCCCACCTTCTTTGTATAAAATGAGGCACATCCGAGGGAGCTCCGCTTCCCAGCCAGCGGACTGCCTGCGAGGAGAGCTATTAGCCCACAGCGGGCTGGCCAGCGGCGTCATGTGCCCGGTGGGACCAGGGAGCATCCCGAACGCATTCAATGTCTCCTCCTTGTTGTAAGGCTTCAAAGTGCGCCCAGATGCCTTTGAATGCCCTCGCGCATCCCAAATGTGGTCCTGCCAAGCGTGCCAGCGGCAGAGCTGTGGCCCCAGAGACGAAGGACATTAAAAGTGGGCTTGGAAGGGGCTCTCTGTCCCCATCCCCGCCACGACGCTCTTGCTGAAGGCTGCACTCGTTTTCTGCGTTTGCAAAGCGTGGTGTTGCAGCACAAGGTGCAGGGTGGGGGTGAGAGGGAGAGGCTGGGGAGCCCGGCGGCCTCAGAGGTCGTAGATGGGCTTGGAGAGCGGCCAGCTGCGGCTGATCGAGGTACAGAAACTCTTAAATAATGCAATATAAAGGCAACCACAGTTACTATTTTCAGGCCCTGCTGAGAGAAGGGGAGGGGGCCAAGGAATGAACTTGAAAAGAACAGCAAATGTAGAACAGATGCTGAGAAGTGCTTTTTGTTGTTGTTTTCCATGCACAGAGTTGTGACGGTGTGGGAGAGCCTGGCTGGGAAGGGCAGGAGTGGTGAGGAGGAGGAAGAGGAGGAGAAGAAAAAAGAGGAGGAGGAAGAGCAGGAGCAGGAGGACAGGAGAGGCCACAGCACAGAGGAGCCGTGCGGGGAGCGGCACTGCCATCCTTCGTGCGCTCGTGGGAAACCATCGCGCTCCCTCCTGCGCCGTGGCGTTGCAAAGGGGAGGTTCGTGGGGGAGAGCTCCCCCAGGCAGACCCACACGATGGCGTGGGGGCACGGGGGGGACGCCCTGCCCTGGGGATGGGGCCATGCTGGTGAGGAGCTGCGGCTCCCTGGTGCTCTGCCCTGCAGGTCGCCGTTCCCAGCGCGCAAGGCAGGAGGAAGCGGAGGAGAGGTGATCTGGTGCACGCTGCAGCCATGAAGGTGTTTGGCAGTGGGGGATGAAGCAGTCAAAGCCAGCAAGCATGTAAATCAAATTGATACGGACCCCAGGAAGAGCAGAGGGGGAAAAAGCAATTATATAGCAAGGATCAGATAAATATTTGTGCGGAGACATTTTCATTTCAGGTCTTGCTCTGGTGTGGCTGCTCCTTTGGTGGGGCTGAGCTGAGGACAAGGGCAGCAGCACCGGGGTGGGCAGGGGGGCTCTGCCCCCTCCAGAGGGCAGGGAAAGCGCTGGGCATGCCAGCTGCATCCTTCCTTGAAGGGAGGGTTTGTTCAGAGGGCAAACAGTGGGGTGCCACCCACGACAAACACACGTACAGGCTCCCTCCTCTCTCTGTTTTCTGTATCTCGGCGAGGACAGAGAGGTGCCACCGAGGGCTGAATGAGGTGGTGGGGCGCAGGGTGCAAGGACAGCCCTCCTGCCACTGGTGGCCTGGTGGCTTGGTGACCTCGGCTGCCTGTCACCGGCTTAGGACAGCTGCAGGGACACCCCGGCAGGGCTGCGGCACGTTTCACCCGTGTGTTGCCAAGAGGCCACATCCGTACCAGGGCAAATCCATGGGGCTCAGCTACCCCGGTGAAGCAGCCCCGGCCCCGGCACGGTGGTGGCTTCTGAGCCCTGTGGTGGCCCCGCTGCCGGAGCAGCTATGGCCAGTGCAGCAGCGCAGTGAGCTGCTGCCATCCTGCGTGCGCTGCCCACACTGCTCGCCTGGCCGGAGCGGGTGCACAGGGTGGATGTCCCCAGAGCTGCCCGTGGCTGGCAGGGAACAGCAAGCAGGGTGACCCCCCCAGAATCCTGCCTTGGGGCTCAGCACCACCGGCCAGGGGCCAGTCTGACCTGAGTGACACCTGGATGGCATCTAAAAATGCCAAAAATGTGCACCCCCCCTCAGATGAAAGGCAGGAAATAGTCCAGTACTTGGCAGTTTCTGGATGTGGATCCTCCCGCATTTTGGGACTTTGGGACCGGGTGCTGTTTGGCCCCAAAGCCAGCTGTTTGTCCTCTCGCCCGGAACGGGGCTGGCTTGTGAGCGGGCACTTACACGGTGAATAACTTTAAAACACGGTAACACCCAGCAGGCTGCAGCAGCGCCCTTCTGACCATTAAATGTGCGGAATAAAATGGGCGCTGGATTTACAGAGCCGCTTTCATCCGCCAGTGCTCCTGAGGCATGTTCCAAACACACGCAAAGCTGCCAGTGCAGGGCCAAGCAGGGAGAAGAAGCCTGGTGCCGGGATGTGCGCCCGCACCACCAGCCAGCACCAGCCTCAGCTCCGGCAGGGCACTGGGATGCCCAGGGATGGGACTGGGAGGGACTGGGAGGGACTGGGAGGGACTGGGAGGCATCCCGGACTTTGCCCGTCTGTGCTGAGCATCGCACGCTGCAGGGCAGGACCAGGCGAGGGGAAGGGCATGACTGCGGTGCCTGGATGCATTTTGGGGATACCCACGTCTGCCAGGGCTCTGTCCCCAAACCAGCACTGCCACTGGGCATGGCGTGTGCATACGCGCTCCTTCCTCGTTATCCTCGCAGGGGGGAGCAAAGCCCCACGGCTCAGCTCCGCGCTCCCGTATCCGCGGCAGGGGCCGTGCCGTGCTGTGGCTGTTTTGGCTGAAGCGGTGCGATACCAGAACAAAGGGAGAATCACTCGTGGCTTGCGAGGCAGCATCCGGGCCATCCCCAGCCTCCTTCTGCAAGGCGCTGGCTCCGCAGCGTGGGCCTCTGATTGGAAACCGGAGCCCGAGATGACTGCGCGAGCTATGAATTATGCTGATAGCTTTTTTTTTTTCCTCCTGTGTTTGAATACATTCAGCAAATATAAGCAAAAGGGGGGGAAAAGAGCAAGAGAAAATCCTAACAGATTTAATTTCAGATATGGCAAGGAAGCAAAATGGCTGCGGCGCAAAGAGGGAAGGTTAATGGAGAAAAGGCTCCCACCTGAAGAGAGAAACGATGCTGCCAGAAACCCTATGGCTGCGCTGCTGCTATTAATTATTTACGTGGCCTTATCGGCTCCGCAGGGAGTCTGCCCCAAGCCAGGGGGTTGGGTGCCAGGGCCACCCCACCACGCTGGTGCCTGGGGGACTGTGGGCTCGGGGACGGAGCTGCAAGGCGTGAAAAGCCCCCCCGATCTCTGCCGGTTTGACATAAAGCCGTCGTCTGGCGGGAAACGAAGCGGCTCATTCCAGGTTGGGGGGTTAGAGGTTCTTACCTGAGCCCCCCACTAACGGCCCGTGCAAAACCAGCGCGGAAATGTTGTGTCGAAACCAAGCACTAAACTTTTCCAAAAAAGGCCCAGCTGAAACACTGCTTCTGTGTCACCGTGTTTCTGAAGGGTCTGTTCCCGAAGCAAAGCTTGTTTGTGCACTCAGACAGGGAACGGCGCTGGCTGACCACGACGGTCCCCGTTTTGGGAGGGGTGGCTCAGCCCAACCCCGCTGCCCGCACCCATTTGGGTTTCCAGTGGTGGCCCCCGCCCCAGGGCTGCCCCCCCAGGTAAGAGTTTGGGGCACCCGCGCCCACCTGCCCTCGCCCTTCCCCACTCTGCATGGGGAGAGTTTGGGGCCCTGTGGGGGCATCGCTCCCCGCGGTCATTTGGGAACTGAAAATGAGAACCTAAAAGTGAAGGAAGTTACACAGGAAAAAAATATGAAATGAAGCAATTATCCCCGCTCTGATACATTCTAATTAAAGGAACTGTCACCCTTATTAAGAGGCCATTAATTCACTGTCATAAGTCACCATCAGGAGTGCAAGTACCAAAAATGCGCCTGGGCCATGGGGACAGCTGTGAAGAGCGGCAGCATCCCCTGGTCCCAGCTTTCTGCGGGCAGGGCCCTGCTCCCCGCACCGCAGCTGCTCCCTTGGGAAGCCAAACGCAGCTCGGCCGCGGTGCTCAGCCTCCTCCTGCAGCTCCCAGGCGGGGCTGGGCTCATCCCTGCCCCTGTCCTCGTGCCCTGCTCTGCCCCGTTTGCTGTGCGCATTTGTGGTGCAAAGGATGCGGCAGCATCTCGGCAGAGATCAGCTCCCTGCCACTCTGGGGGAACCAAAGCCCCAGGCGGCTGCCAAAACGTCCCCAGCCCTGCGTTTCTCCCAGCATCAGCTCCTGTTTATAGCCAGCTCCATCTCCAGCAGCTTCTCATTACGCATTCTGCATGGAGGGCCCCACATCAGCTTAATTAACAAGGTAAGAACGACAGGACCTTTGAGGAAATCTTAATTATATTATCCATCTCACCCTGAGTAGCACCTGATCCATCCCAACACTGTTCCCAAGTTCATTAGCAATGATTCAAGATTGATTAGTCCTGGATGTGCAGTGAAGACACGGCCAGGGGACAGGGACCAGAGCTTCAGGACGGGGACTGGTGGCTGCGGGGCCCCATTAGACACCACGTGCCTCCAGCGGCTGGGACTTCTCCTCCTTGCCCAGGAGCATGACTTCTTTTGTGTTCAGGTGCCCGCAGGTCTGCAGTGCAGGGAACTTCCCATTGAGCTGCCTGGGAGCACCAAAAAGGCGATGGTTCGGTGTGGTAATCCTGCGGACACCCGGCGGGAGGACAGGCTCCTAATTACACCGAGCATGTAACGTACCGGGGAAGGGCGTTCAGATCCAAACCAGCCTCTGTTCAGCAGAGCCCTTCAGCAGATGCTGACATCCGTCAGCAAACCGTGTCCTGAAACCCCAGTGCAACCAGGGGAATCTACGGCTGCGTTCAGAGCCAAGCGTGAATTTACTTGCTGGGGGAATGGGGATCATTTCCTGAATCAGAGAAGCAATCAGCAGCGTTTCAGACCTGGAGGTATCTGTATCATCAAGCCAGGCTCAGTAATTACTTGGACAAATCAGGCATGCATTTTCTGTGTGCAATTGTGGGTTGTTGTTTTTTTTTTTTGCTTGAAAAACCTTGCTGTAATCTGCAAGCTGCCTCTACCACTGGGAAGGGATTGCTGGATTTTTCCTTTTTAAGGCAAGAAAAAGCTAGCCATTATTTTTTATGCTAGTGGTGCATTGTCCTGCTTATTGCAAAAAAATAGCCAAGAGCAGAAAAAGTTAATCAGACGCGGTGAAGTCGCGTGCTCTCTGATCGCGGCCGTTTCCTGCCCATTCGCCCCAGTGCTGCTGCCCGCATCCTCCTGCCTGCTGCACGGGATATTTCTGCGTGCTGGTGTCTTCTGTAGACTTTAATTGTTGCCTGTTTTTAATATTCCATGAATCTGAGCCCTATTAATCTGTGTTTCATTGTCTGGTGCTGCTTGTTTTGGGGCAGTGCCGGGGATACCAGTGGCAGATAAGTGCTAGATAAATAGAAGGTATTTTCCTCGCTCGGCCGGAGCAGAGGAGTGCCCGAGCTGTCCCTCGGCTCGGACAGGAGCCTGAGCACCCTTCTCCCTCCAGTGCCCGTGGTCCGGGTGCAGCACCCACTGACCCAGGGTGCTCCAGATGCATCCCTGCAGAATCCAGCCCCGGGTCCCCCTTGGACATCCGAGGTCATTAGATGGCGCCAGACACTTGTCCAGAGCAGGACCAGTGGTCCAGAGCCGGCTTGGGAGGATGCTCTGCTCTCACCATCACCATCCTGGGCGGGATGAAGGCGCAGCCGGCACTCGGTCCCCCAGGGCAGGACCTGGGAGCCAGGGCATCCCCCCCTGCCCTGCACGCAGCGTTTCCCCAGCTCCTCCAGCCCTGTCCTTGCCGGGGAGCCCTGGGTGGGCCAGAGGGACACCGCGGGAGGGCCGTGCTTCGCGCTCAGCTGCGCACGCTGGTGGGGTTGCTGCTTCCTTCTTCCTCCTCGTGCGAGAGCCAGGCTGCTCCAGCTGCAAGAGGTGTGGAAAAAAGCAGAACTGTTGCCTTCAGAGCACCAGAAGGGAGGTGGGCATCCCTGGTACGGGGTTCTCGCAGGGGTCCATCCACTCCGTGGGGCTCTGGCTGCAGAAAAGGAGCCAAAGGGACATAGAGCACAGCCTGGCACGAGTGGATGTGGCACACGGAGCTGGAGCAGGGGTCCCAGCAAGGGACGGCAGGGCCCTGGGGCAGGACCAGGGGAATCCGAGGGGGTCACGGGTGGCCCCACACAGCCGCACCACTTCTCCATGACCCCTGGCTGCAAAACTGCCACCAAACCGCTGCGTGAGCACAGCCCAAAGTGGCACCCAGCAGAGAAGCCATTTCTCCTCCTTGCCTCTCCAGAGCAATCCCCAAAAAGCTCAGCATCTCCCCCTAACAATGCGGCTCACCCGCAGCAGGAGCCCAGCAGCCACGGTCTGCTCTGGGGCAGAGCTCCCGGCCCCATGGGGACGGTCACCTGCTGCCGGCTACCCCAATGCCACCGTCCGGCTGCCTCCCACACCCCGGCACCCACCGCCGGGGCAGGGACAGGGTGGGGGAACTGAGCCAGCTCTTGACCAGGGGTTGTCTTGCTTGGGCTTTATTTAGCCCTGGTCTGACCAGGCTCAGGGGTTTAGTAGTGGATGCATCAGGAGGCGATGGGGCCACATCCTGTGCAGGGCTCTGCCCTGCACATAACGGCACAGCGAGGAGCAAACCCGCACCCTGCACCGGCTGGGAGCACAGGCATGAGCCCTGCTGCTGCAGGAGAGATCATCTTTTTTTCCCAGTTGCTTTCTTTCTTTTTCTTAAAATTCAATAAATTCACTCAGCTTTGTTGCTAGTGAAGTTCTAGTGGGGTGAGAAGAGCCAATTTTGCTGCATTTTTGAAAAGGTCAGTATCAGCAGCAGAAATTCAGATTTCTGTGTACTCAGAGGGGGGCGAGGGGCTGTGAATAGCAAAGCCCCCAGGTCAGCGGGGGTGCCTGCAGATGGGCCCTGCGGTTCACTGCCTGTCCCCCCCCGCAGCAAGAGCAGCACACGAGTGGGCATCGCCCGGCTGCCGAGGCCAGGCGGGGAGGCACCGGGTGCCGCGGTTTGGGTTGCGCTGGTGCAGGCACAGCCCAGGTGATGTGCTCCTCTGAGCTGCAGGAACTCTGGATTTGGGGAATTTGCTGGTTTTACCTTCAGACCAGCACCAAAGCTGACAGACGTAAGTTAGAAACTCCTTTGGCAATGCTGTTGTCGTGGAAATTGCCCTGGTGCGAGAAAGATAATTCACCTGCTTGGATCCGAGTGCCATTTGGTGACATGGTTATCCAAGCCGAAAGTCTGAGAACCAGATTTTATTTCTGAGACCCTCCCACCACCTGGGCATGCCGGGTCACTCCTCAGCTCCCGAGGGAACCCATGGCTTCTGCAAAATGCCCGGCTTCCCCCTTCCAGCAGCCAGCGGCCGGGCGGGAGGCAGCCCAGTGCAGGGACCCTGCGCAGGGGGATGCTGGTGGGATGTTGAGCAGGAAAGAGCCAATTAAACCCTTTGCTAATGCCTGGCTGGTCAGAGCGGGGCCATTATCCAGCCCTTGGCTGGCCTCATACCCCCACCGGGGTCCCCCAGCTCTGGCCACCGTGGCTGGATCCTGAAGACGCTCCGTGCGTCCCGCACACGGCACGGTCAGTGAGAGCCGTGGGTGCTGCTGCTCTCTCCTCCCGCACGGGCTCCATCACGTCCTTTCCCAGTCTTTGATCCCACCCCCATGGAAATCAGTGCTGCTGCCAGGTGTGATGGGGACAGTGATGGCACCGTGGTGGCTGCCACTGCAGCCACGCTGAGGGGGATGAGCAGGATCCGGGCAGCATCGCTGGCATTTGCTGGGGCTTTGCAGCACTCCCCGGGACTGCCCTTCCCCTCCTGGTGCATCGCACCCCATCTAGCACCTGCTGGCAAAGATTAGCAGCCCCTTAATCCTCATTTCCTCAGCAGTGATGTGGAGCTGTGAGGAGATTTAAATACTGGTAAAAACTAGAGGTTGATGGTTACCCAAGCAGGGACATCCGAGGGGACCCCCTGTCCCCAGCGGACATGTGCTCAGACCCCACGGTGGTTCAGAGCCACCATCACCACCATCACCGCTGTCACCGCTGTCATCACCGGCTCAGCGATGCTCGCAGAGGTGCCTGACCCAGGGGTTTAGGGCTGTAAATGTCCCCTGAGTATCTCCATGTCTGGAGGGGGACATCCCCATGCACAGCCCATTGTGGTCCCTTGTGGGCAGCTTCGGGATGTCCCCTCTCCCCGACCCAGTGGCCACTCACTCTTAGCGAAATCTTCCACTTTGTTTTCCCTGTTTGAATTTTGCCGAGCAGGGAACAGATCAAACTGTGGGATGAGTCAGAAGACCAACGAATCAAAACAACAGTCTGATTTTATTCGCAGAGCAGGAGGCAGGGGGTGCGCGGTGGCCACCGGCACGCGGGCACCCACCTCTGCCAAGGCCAGGGCGCAGCCGATGCCCGTGGCTCTGGGGTGCTGCCGGCACTGGGGGACGCGGCAGGAAACGTCACCCCCCACGTTAGCAGGACGGTGCTGGCATCGATGGTGCCATCACCAGCCCCCAGACAGGTCGGGCATTCGTAAAAGCCCCGGAGGGGCAGAGCTCTGCAAAGAGCCCGGCCAAAGCACAGGCAGCATCGGGGCGGGGGGGAATAAATAGATCCTGGGGTCAGAGGATGGGAGGACCAGACACGCGGCCATGGGACCAGAACAGACGAGGACCAGACACACGGCCACGGGACGAGAACGGACGAAGGACGTGAAGCATCCCCTGGTGCAGCGTCCTCCAGAGCACGGCCACTGCCCAGCGTGCCAACCCCGCGCTCTCCTGGGTTTCTGCCGTCGATGACTCAGCTCCCTTTTTAATTCACAAAGTGGAGCCAGGCGCTGGTGACTCTGCCCTGCTTTTAATTTTTTTGCCTGATCAGGTCATCTTATTTGCTACTGATAACGTTATCTCCTAGGACACTGGAAGACAGCCCAGTCTGAAGAGAAAACTACAGCTCCCTAAACAAGCTCCGTGGCATTGACACAAGCAGAGCCTGGAGCTATCCCCAGCCGTGCTGAGAGCCTCCAGGTGCTGGGACACCGCTCATGTGCATAAGGTTTCAGCTTCCTGTGCGTGGCTCCGATTTGTCCCACGAATGGCCGTGCTCAAGCTGTCCGCAATGTTAAGCCCTGCCGGTCGCCGTCTTCTTTTTGCAGTCTCGCCCCATGAACGATCAGGCTCAGATGGGCAGAAGTTCGTCTGTCCCAGTGGCTGTTTTGCTCATTTTCCTCTGGCTGGGAGCTGCATCTGCTGAAGAAAGCATCCCATCTCTGCACAGAAATGTAGTCGTAAAAAAGAAAGAGAGAGAAGAAAGAGAAAAGCCCCGGAGTGGCTTGGAAGCTGTCTCTTCGTATTCCAAGCATGCGGTTCAGGTCTCGTATCTGCGGTGCACAGTCCATCCCAGAGGTGCTCGGTTCACAGTGTTGGTACAATCTGCCAAACAGACGGATCAGCTAGGAGACATTTCCAAAAGATGCTGGAACAAGGAGGGGAGAGGAAGGAATAAACAGCCTGCAGGGGGGCACGTTGGAGCCAGCCCTGGAGAATCCCATCCCTCCAATGCAAATTGCTACAAATGGACTTTGTGCTGTGCACCACAACCTGTCCCTGTGCCCCACAACCTGTCCCTGGGCACCACGACCCATCCCAGCTGCAGCACGGGCTGCATTCGCACCAGCAACGTGCAGGTGGAGCGGGGCGGCTGGGTGCTGCTGGCTCCCACAGCCACTGCTCTCCTTTAGCTGGATGGGCGCAGAGGGGCACAACCTCCCCGGGGTTCAGCTCCCTGCCCACCCACCCTACCTTGGCTGAGCAGCTGCAGGTTTCGGACCTCCTCGCGCACCTGGAGCTGCAGGACCTGCTGCAGGACCTCCTGCCGCTGCGCCTCGTGAGCGATGCCCATGCGCTGCAGCTTTTCCCCGTTCAGCCGCAGCAGCGCCCGACCTGCAAGCACACACTGCTCAGCAGCCGGCTGGTGGCCACAGATGCCGTGGGGACATCGGGAGCGTGTGGCTGGGGACACCGTGAATGCGCAAATCAACTGGGGGCCTATGTTCATGTGATCGGAGCAAGCAAAGGGAAAGGGATGAAAACCTAAAATGCTCTTTCACCCCCTGGATCCACCAGTCTATAGGGAACAAGAATAGAACAGAATAGAACAGAACAGAACAGAAGCCCCACACCATATGCCCCGGCCTCGCCAGGCAGGTGGCCCTGCTTTTGGAGAGCACAGGGTGGCAGCTGAAGGTGCCAGCCTCAGGACAGGTGCTGGCTCCAGCGATCACGTAACCCATCCCCGCAGGCAGGAGCTTTCCATTTCTCCATTTCTCCGCTCCACCTCCCGCATCTGGACGCATTTTCCTGACCCCGTGCGGGCTGACGGCCAGGGGAAACGGGGCACCCATCAAAACCCATTAGTGCTGCTGCCACCGTCACCATCCAGCCACTCTCCTCCAGTCCAGGGGCTATTAGGCAAGGGATTTACAACCAGCTTTTGTCCTTGTTTCCCAGCTAATGCTTCCTTTATTTCCCACACAAGGGCTCGCTGAGCTCTTGCATTAGGGCTTTACATCCCTCGCAGGCACGGGGCTGTGCGGAGGAGCTGCCCCGCTCCAGCACACCCGTCCCTGCTGCTCTGCCCTGGTCCCCAGCACGATGCTGCTGCTGGGGCACGAAGGGTAGGGGACAGACGATGCCCGGCAGCCCTGCTCGCAGCATCTCCCATTGAGCAGCAGCTCTTTACGCTGCTCTGGCTCCACTGGTGCCAGCCGGCTCTGAGGAGCTCTGCCCGGCCATGGACATGTCGTGGGACTGGGACGATGCTTGTACTTAAGGGTCAAAGCCACCATCCCTGCCCTGGATCTGCAGGGCGGCCCCAGGATCCTCAGCTCAGGACACGACCTGTGGCCAGCAGCACTGAGGAACAGTGGGCATGTGCGAGAGGCACATTTTGTTGCTAAAACCCAGAAAAAAAAGGTCCCAACTCTTATTCTTCCCTGTTTTATAAATGACAGGCAGTCTCCCCTAGGCTGTCTGTGCTCATTTTAAACCACCCCAGCCTGCCCCAGACCAGCAGCAGATGTCTGCTGCCCACCAGGATTGGCTTTGCTTTGGGGCCAGCTCTCACCCCAGCTGCACCGCAACAGGGAGGGGACAGAAACCTGTGCCCAGCCTGCACCCTCCCCGGGCACCCGAGCCTGCCCCAGACCTCAGCCACCCAAAAACGTGTGCGAGGTGAGCCTGAGGAGCTGCTTTGGGCAACCAGCAGCAGCTTTGAGGGGCAGCACCCCCAGTACCTGTGATGGCGTGGTGGGAGAACGCCTCCACGTAGATGAGATAGTTGTGCGGGCAGTGCTTCTTCAGCCATTTGCACACATCCTGCTGGGTCCATAGCACCACTGGCTTGGTAAGGCTGCCCAGCGTGGGGCTGGTGTGGTAGATGCCATAGTGATCACAGGCACGGCCCTGCAAGTGGGAGAAGGGTGGCATCAGCGGGGCTCAGCACCACGAGGAGCAAATCCCCGTGGTGGGAAACATCCCATCTGCCGGGGACGTTTCCTTCGAAGGAAGAAGCAAGAGCCCCAGCCCCAGCTCCCTGTGTGCCTCCAGCCCAGCGGAGCATCACATGGGTGCAGGGCCACCCTCGGGTGTTGTCCTGGGGGTCCCCAATGTCCCCTGGGGGAGAATGGTGCTAACAGGGAGATGCAGCGTGTGTGCCGGATCCTTCCCCCTGCAGCTGCGCAGCCCAGCGCCGTGCTGGAGCGGCCGGGCTCGCCGGCTCCATCTCCTCGCCCGTGCCACAGCGGTTCCAGCCTCACAAGGTCGCTGCAGCCTGGATTTATCTCGGTGGGGAGCAAATCAAACACCAAGAGCTGGAACAGCACAGAGGGATGAGTCCACTTCTCACAGGGCAGCACCTGCCCAGGAGGATGCTCCAGGCTGGGTGGGAAATGGGGCTGGGGAATGCCGAAGCCCACATTTGTCTGATGTAGCACGCAGGGGAGAAGCTGGGGGTCTGCAGAGCAGGGCACAGGGGCCAGTGCAGCCAGGGAGCTCTGTGCCACCAGCGATGCTGAGGACTTGTCCTCATCCTCTGCACAAGCATGGGGCTGAGCGGTGCCGGTGAACTTCGCTCTTCCATCCAGGAACCATGGGCTCTGCCCCGGTGGCAGATGGAGAGACCGGAGTCCTGGCCTGTGGGACAGGGGCCACCACAGTGTGACACCGGAGGCACAGCGGCACGTGGAGCTGGGGCTGCGGGATGAGCCCCATCCGTGCTGGGGCTGTGACAGGAGGGGACGGGATTTCCAGGGTCCCTTCTGGGATGCTCCTTGTCCACGTCCTGGACAGCAAAGGGACAAGGAGCCGACACGGGAACTTGTCAGCATCGGAAAGGTCGGCGGTGCTTGGACCACAGTGTGCCAATGTCGACCTCTGTGTGTGAACATTGGCTAATTAAGCATGCCTAACAGAGGAGCAGAGATAATTAGTGTAACAGGGTCTCCAGACATCCTGCGGTTACTGAAACTAATAGCTTGTCCCCGAGCGACTTCAAACAGGCGGTGGCGGAGGGCAGAGGGGTCCGGGGTGCTCCAGCAAGTCCTGGTACTGTGGGCGATGCTGCACCCCGCTGCCGACGCTGCACCCCGCTGGCAATGCTGCATCCTGCTGCCGAGCTGCACCCCTGGGCCCGGCTTCTGCTCCCTCCTTGCAAAGGCAAAGGTGCAGGAGGTGCGCCTGGGGCTGGAGAAGCAGACCTTGCTGTGGCAGCAGGAGGCATTGGAGCAAGAGGGAAGAAGGCAAAGCTGGCAGGTGGTAAGTAAATAACCAGTCCATCTTGCAGCTGGATACGGCCACGACGTGAAGCCGAAGCGCTCCCCGGCTGGGCTTTGCAGGGCTGCAGCAAAGGAACCTCCGCATCCTCCTGGCTTCAGGCCGGGTGAAAGGGGTCCTGCGGGGACTGATCCTGCGCTTCCCAGCAGACAGCGGGGCCCTGGCGGTCCTGCGGGCTGCTTGCTCTGGATTCACTACCACGCGGCGATGAGAGGCGGAGAGGCTGCGGGAGCCTGCCTCCACCAGGGCTATCTTCCTAACGTCACGTACAGAAATAATGGTGAGCTCCCAGCAGCTATTACCCAACTAACCCTCGGAGGCGCGGGGGAAGAGGTGACTAACAACCCGCAATTTCCCCAGACAGGAGCGCGCTCGAGTCCTCTCGCTGGCTGAGCTCATTTTCACAAACTGGTGAAGTATCCGTGCGCCGCGCTGCCCCACGCCTCGGCCGTGAGCACTCGGCCGGGTGGCGGGGCTGGGGGCAGCGGGGCTGGGAGCAGCAGGATGAGGCACCGCCGGCTCCTCGAGGCGGGGACGGAGGTATAATGACTGACGGGCTGGTTTCCAGGCGGCTGAGCCGCACTGTCTCTCTGATGAACTCTCAGCCGTGAACGCAGAGGCTGGCATTTGAGGAGAGCAGGCAGGAGCGATGCCCAGGAGCGGGGGCTGGCTGGGGGGAGCAGTCCCTGCGCTGCCGCGTGGGGACCTGCAGCGAGCAACTGGCGTCACCTCCATTCCCTCGGGTGTTTTTCCTTGTTTGTGGCACAATTAAAGCCCTTCTCACCCCCAAATCCCGCTGGGAGGCACTGGGAGCCAGGCAGGGGAGAGCCGAGCCAAGCGCAGCTGCTACCCGGAGAGCGGCCGCTGTGTCCCCGCTGCGCGCTGTCCCCGTGCAGAGGTGCGGGAGCAAAGGGGACACCGAGGTGGTGGGGACGAGAGGCACAGCGCTGCCAGGACAGGGGACACTGCTTCCACCAAAGGGCTCCAGCATTGAGCAGGATGCGAGCCCCTGGGGCCGCATGAGCACTGGGATGCTGGGCTCTGCTGCCGCTCCGTGAGCAGCCCGGCACAACCACGGGGACCCACACCGCTCCGGCACCCCACCAGCCAGGCTGTGGACGCATCTCTGCATGGCAGCCCCGAGGCCGTGCCCCTTTATCGCCCATGTTTTCTTTCCAGCGGTCACCGGCTGGATTTGCTGCCTCTGAATGCCTCTCCCAGGTGCTTCAGACACACGGTTGCTGCTGCCCTGTCCTCACACCATCGGCATCTCAGGTTTATGAAGCACCAAAAGCTGCAAAGCTTTTCATGCTCGGGGTTACAAAGCACCAAAGACCCTTCCCACTCCTTCCCACGGTGGCACAGAGGCAGGGCAGCAGATGAATGGCTGGGAACCTTGGGCTCACTGCTTCCGTAATGCACATTGATGCAATAAAGTTCAGAATTTTGGCCAGGTTTGGAGCATTTACCTCCTGAGGGACGTACCAAAATGCTGCAGGATTTTAAGGCAATACAAGGAATTTGGTGCTGGCACATTTATTGCAAAGTTGTGCCAACTTCCAGCCCCAAGTATGGCAGAGAGGCGATGCACAGGGCTCACCCGGCGCAGCCCGGCACCTCCCCACCCCTCCCAGCCCACATGCTGCCGAAAAATCACGAAAAGCAGCATCTAAAGGCCTGATCCTGTAAAGAAAGGAGAACCAGGGAACCGATGGCGGGGGGGGGCACATTTCCCTTTGTGGCTGTGGGGACACGGTGACGCCCCCAGCCCCGCGGGTACCTGTGAGCCCTCGGTGCCCGGCTGCCGCAGGAGCTTGACGGCGCGGCCGCCCTCTGCCCGCTGGCTGCGGCCGTCGTGCCAGGTGAGGCTGGTGCCGGGGCTGCGCTGCAGGCGGTAGCTGAGGTTCTCGGCCGACACCGTGTGCTCCAGGAGGCTGCGGCAGAAGCTGAAGTGAGCGGTGGCGGCTGCGGAGGGAAAGGGGGTGAGAGGTGGCGGCGGCATCCGTCTGCCCCATGCCCCTAGTGGCAATGCCCCAAAAACGCCTCTTTTAGCCCCGGGCTGCCATCCCCATGTCCTGCTGAACCTGGCCGTACCCACCGCTGGAATCCCTCCCTCTCCATCAAACCCTCGCCGGGGAGAAAACCCATCAGAAAACCCTGCTGGCCCCGCTCTCGCGGCCGGGGGGTGCGTGGGGACGGCTGCAGGCACCCAAGCACACCAAGGTGCTCACCCAAGCGACGACCTGCATGTGCCAGCACATCAGCGATGGCCAGTTTTTGCCCCTCGCCCCTTTTAATAAGCTCAGACTATTGCATTTCATGTAATCGCATTGCGATGAAAATGCAAAGCTCTCCTTCAGTGCTGGGGGGGCGAAGGGGCCTGGCTGCTGCTGTTGGGGTGCGTGGGGAGGGGAGCTCACGCGCCGAGCTGTGCCAGCCGGCTGGGGATGAGCTGCGCTGATCCGCGGCAGCAAAGACCGGAGCATCCCCCGGCTCACCTGCTCCAACCACAGCGAGCCAGGCACGGAGCGGAACACCGCCAGAAGCGGAGCAGTGACTGGAAATGATCCACGGTGAAGAGCAACCCAAGGCTGGAAGTGTGAAAGGGCTGGAGAAAACCCGCTGCAGCTCGTCCCCGGTGATATTAAGGGAGAAGAGGTTTCACAGGGACCTCTCCCCCACACCTTTATGCAAGGGGAAAGTGGGATCTAACTAGTGCCCATTTAATTTATAGCTGGTACGGAAATAAACCTGTCTGAAGACTGGATGTATTGGATCAGTCTAGGAAATGGAAAATGAAAAGCTGAGCGTCAGACTCGGCTCTGCGAGCACCTCAGCTCTAGAGCAGCCTCCTGAGGGGAGGCCAGAGATGGGGACGACTGAGTCAGATCTGAGCGAACCCCGTGAGCACCCGATGGGGAGAGCCAGGAGAGCAGCAGCTCCCTTGGCCCCAGCTCGGGCAGCACAGCCCCCGCAGCGCCAGCGCTGGCCACTCTCAGAGCACCTTTCTGACTCACGAGGAGACAAACCGGCTAAAAACGGAGCAGGAAGCGTCTGTGGATGTGTCACAGAGCTGCGTGCGGCTCCCCGCTTACCCAGGCTCCACCGCATCATGCAGCACTGCTCCTGAAACACAGCCCAGCGCTGCCCTGGGGAGACCAAGGCCGGGGACCGGGACGAGAGCCGAAGACGGAGTGGCCGGGATGGCATTTCCAGCAGCCACAGCACCGGCTCCGTGTGGTGCTGTGCCCCTTCCTGGCCTCGCCACCCAGCTGCCCCCTTCAAAACCCATCGTTAGGAAATTACAGCTTAACCATGAAACTTTGTTCTCTGTCGGTCTCATTTGGCAAACGAAGTCTTGCCCTGAGAGCAGGGGATTTTGCAGACAACAAATTGAACAGAGATCCATGGAGATGCTCCATGCTAAGGACCAGCGGGACACGGGGCTGGGCTGCTGGAGGTTGCTCCTGGGGCTGTCTCAGGCGATGGAGCTGTCCCCGACGGTGTCCTGCAGCCCCAGACCACCTCCAGACCCATCAGGCAGGGCTGTGCTCCCTCCAGCCGGGGACGTGAGCGAGGCACCCCCAGAACCCCCACCTGGCTGCTGCTCGGGGCGGTTCTGGACCCGGGGGAGCTGGAGGGGCTGGTGCCAGCCCCATGGGACGGAGCTGTGGGCGTTGGGCTGTCCCAGGGCTGTCCCTCGGGGAGGGGGCGCTGGCCACCACAGGGACCTATTGCTGGAGGTGACTGTAGAGCTTCTGCCGCCGGTGTTGAGGCTCACACAGTAGCTGGGCGCGGGCATCTCCGCTCCTATAGCAAACACGGCTCGAGGCGAGGCAAGAGAGCCAGAGTGAGAGCAGATGGGAGAGAGGGGGGAACCACCGGGGGGAAAAACAAGCCCTGAATAATGGCAGGGCAGTGAGCGCCGGAGGCTCTGCTCCGTGGTGGGGGCTGCAGCAGCCGTGGTGCAGCCCAGAGCCCCAGCAGCACCTCCCCAGCCTCCTGCTCCTGCACCCCAGCCCTGGGGACCCCAAATTCCCGGTGCGGACAAGAGGAGGGAGCACAGAGCCAGCACATGCAGCTCAGACAGAGTGCTTCGGAGCAAGGGGAGGACAGAGGGAGAGGAGCCCTTGGGTCCGACGCGAGCTCTCCTCTCATCCCCGTGCCAGCCCCAGCGGCGCATCCTCCCCTACAAAACCACACGAGCCTCCCCATCCCACTGCTCCGCTTTCTGCCAAGCCAGAGGCTGCGCCCGCGGGCTGGGGCACAACCAGCGGCCACCCCCCACCCCGTGCCCCCCTCACCTGGCTCAGGTGCGCCCTGCGAGCTGCGGATGCTGGAGACGCAGCAGAGGGACGGCCGGCCCTGCTGCATCCTCGCAGGGGGAGGGACGCGCGCGAGCGCTCGGCACCGGCTGTCACGAGCGCGGCTCCATCCCTTCCTCCCCTCATGCCTCTTCCACACCTGACTGACTCCTCTGATTGCCTCCGTCCTTCTGCCAATAAACGGTGGCCACACGCTCGCCCCAGCTCCAGCTCGAGGCCGGGCAGCCCCCGCTGGCCTTGCACGGGGGGGGATGCTCCCACGCAGCCCCCTACCCTCCGTCCCGCCGGCCGTGCTGCCGAGAAGCAGCAGGGCAAGCCAGCACCTCTCGAAGGCCTTAATCCCCCAGCGCCTTTTGATCTGGAGAGCTGCTCTGCGCTCTCCCCGCGTGCCCCCGCCTAATCCGGGGCCGGGGGGGGGTTGCCAGCTGGCACCAGGATGGGCAGGAGCCCAGCGGGGGCTGCGGTGGGGGCTGCGTGGTGCAGGGAAGTGGCCGGGCATCAAAGCGCCCTGGGGCTGGGCAAAGCCACGGCAAAATCGTGCATGGCCTGAGGCCGTGCTGCTCCCGGGACCCTGCCAAGGGCGCACAGCTCCTCTGCTCCCGTTGGGCACGGGGGGGCTAGGGGGACTTCAGCCTTTCCAAATTCCCATGAGCCGGTCTGTGGTCCCTGCGGTTCGCCTGCCCGCTCCATGGGATGGACGCCTCGCCACTGGCTCAGTCCCCCCGCGGGCTTGGGAATCGCTGCTGGCTCGTTTTCCCTCGGTGGCTCTTTGGTTTATTTTGGGCACCCCTCCAGTAGCACGGGGAGGGCAGAGGGAGAGCTCAGAGGCCGGGCTGCTGCACGGGGAGCAGCGGGCAGTGGGACCCGGTCTGCTGCCGCGGCACGGCCATGCGCTGCTCCCTTCCCTCGCCCTGCACATGGCCGCTCCGTATTTTTCCCCCTGTAGATGCTTTTATGGCTGGCTGGAAAGTGCTACAGGGACTGAGAGCAGCAACAGTCACCGCTGGGGAGAGATGGATGGGAACATCCTGGGAATGCTGCGTTGAGACAGGAACCTTGGGACGGGACATGGCAGCCTGCAGTGAGCCAGACGGTGGGAGCGTCCCCGTGCAGCCAGATCGCTCCGAGCCTCTGCAAATCAGCTCTGCGCCGACTTCACGTGGGCGCCGTGCCTACCTGCTCGCACGTGCTACCAGCCTTCCCTGGGGAAAGCGGTCGCAAGCAGCCGAGTTCGCACTTCAAGGGTGCGAGGAGGAGCAAGGCGCAGAGGTGCGGGGAGCCCAGCACCAGCTCCCTCTGCCACCGGTTTCCAGCCCGGCCTCAGACAAGGCGCTTGCCCTGTGCCTCTGGTGCCGGCGGGTGTCCCGCAGCCCTGCCCTGCCGCAAGGACGCGTTTGCAGGCTAATGCGCGGGGGGAGGCAGTGGGGCGCGGGGAGCACAGAGGCTCCCCGGGGTAACCCCGCTGCAGGCAGGCCCTGGAGGACGCGCGCTTTGCCGGGAACAAAACCCGCTGTCAGCGTGCCCGGCTCCTGACGTCTCCCAGGGAAAGAGATGTTTAGCACCAAATGGTGCGAGAGATCTGCCTGCAGTCAGGGACAGGGATCTGCGCGGGGATTCACCGGACCGGTCATCCCGCTGCTGGTCCTCGGGGCAGGTGAGGATGGGGTGAGAGCTGAGCCCGCCAGTGACTCTGGGACAGGGAAAGGGGGCACAGAACAGCCTCTGTTCAAGGAGCCATTCTTCAAGGGATTTGTCTTGCTTTCAGCGGCATCCATGTGAGCCACAAACCCGGCTGGCATTGCTATTGCCCCGGTCCCCTCTGTCCCTTCCACGTGGCTTCACCACGGTGTCAGGCAGAGCTGCTGCTTGCACGGATGGAGAGCCAGAGCCCTGGCCCCACGGGCACAGCGCTGCTCTCTGGGACCCCCATGGCATGTCGCGTTTGAAGCCGTGCCCGTGCGATGTCCCTACAGAGCAGGTCCTGCCCTGAGCCGTTCCCAAAGAGCTGCTGGCCCCGAGGAGGACAAGACCAAATTCAAAGTGGAGGACTGACACCTGGGAGCTCAAGCCTCTCCAGGTTATCCCTGGGGTGTACTTGGCTCAGGCCCTCGCTGCGATTAGCATCATCCCAGAGTTTTCCTCGTAATTCCCTGCTCACGAAGGTTAAATCCCGAGCCCCTCGCACGGCCGGGGACGGAGCTCCAGCCTGTGACTGCTCACTGCTATTGCCACCCGAGGAGGGAGGAGAAAGGGAACAAAAGGCAGGTGCCCTTTCCATCCTCCCTGTGCCCATTCAGCGGGGGAAGCCTGTGTGGGCAGTGCCCACCCCAAAGCAGGGGTACGGGGGTGAGCAGCCCTGCGATGGGAGGGCCCTGGGGCCCCCCTCTTGGGGGCTGCACAAATCTTTGGGGGTGTCTGTGCTCCTGCGCCCCGTGGGCACAGCCAGGAGGTCCCCAAGCACCCAAGGACAGGGGTCGGGTGCCCGAGGGGGTGTGGGCAGGGCAGGCTCTCCAGGCAGGAGCCCACCGGCACGGACACCCCTGCCTGCAGCGAGCCCCTTCCACCTCCACGAGCTCTTCCCGGGGGTCCCACCCTGCTCCAGCACCCCTCAGGCCTGCCCTGCCCTCGCACCACCTCGCTCCGGCCGAATTTCCCAGCCCATTTCATTGNTAAAAATGGGGACACGGACAGTCACGGTGGATGGAGGGGGCAGCACATGGAGATGGGGGGACAGACCCCCGGGATGGAGGAGGCAGCATGGGGAGGGGGCATGGAAAGCAAATCCCTGGGATGGAGGGGGCAGAGCCCCGGGTTGGAGGACGTACCCCGGGATGAAGGGGGCGGTGACGGAGGGCAGCCCCGAGGATGGACGTGCAGCCCCCGCATT
>VXAA01004889.1:31509-65833 GCA_013399115.1 Anseranas semipalmata | reverse complement strand
CGCGGGGCTGGCACCGGGGCCGAGGCTCCGGGGACGCCGGGGACCAGCGCTGCTCGCGGGAGGGTGCCGCGGCCGCCCGGGCGTCTGGTCACGGGCCGCTGGGTCTGGGGCCGCCCGTGGCGGGCGGGTGTCGGGGCCGTGGCACAGCCGCGGTTGCCCTTCAGCGGGTGCGAGCTGTGTCCGGTCTGTGCCGGTGGCGGCACTGCCCCGCGGTGACGCGTCCCTGGGGACAGGGACGCGTGTGTTCTGTAGGGCTGCCCTGAGTGCGGGGTCTCTGGAGACCCCAACCAACCGTCCCTGCCCTCCGTCCCCAGCCCCGTGGTGCCTCACAGCCCCCAGGGTCATCCTTCTTATTGCGTCCTGCTGAGACACGCTTTCGGAGAGAAAGCATCTCTTGGTACGGGATGGATGGTGGAGCGGCGAGCTGTGCCAGCCCGGTATCTTTGCAGATCAAGTTCCCCCTAGACGAGGACAGGTTTTTTGCATGGGTTCTGTAAGAGGTAGAGATGGGGACCGGCTGATGCTGTGCTTGCAAAAGAATGATATTTTTGTTGTCTGGCTTTAGTCACAATTTTGACAGACTGCCTGTGTAGCGGTGGGATCGCAGTGTGCTAAATAGCTGCTGTTGGTTTGTCAACGCAGAGCCACAGGTTTCACCACCCGCTCTGATATTGGCCCTGCTCGAGACGCCAATGACCCCGTGGATGACCGTCATGCTCCACCGGGGAAGAGAACTGTTGGGGATCAGATGAAAAAGAATCAGACAGCTGACGATGATGATGAAGATCTGAACGACACCAATTATGATGAGGTGACGTGATAATCATCCTGGAGATGCTTTTCCCCAAGTAGAAGAGAAGTCCCGTAGCTCCCCTTTCTCTCGTTACAAAACTCTGTATCAGCTGAGGCTTTAAGGCCAGACTTTCCCGTAGTCTGCTAACAATGCTTCCTTTTTTCTTTTTTTCTTTTTTATTGAGACTCCATTATGCATAATGGCATGGTGCTTGCAGATTTTTGTTCTGGCGTTGGTCCAAATATTGTGGTTTAATTATCTCTACAGAGCACTGAGAGTCTTGGGAAGAGGTCCATAAATAAAATATTAGTTTAAGTACTTTGTGGGATGTATTTTTTGTGTTCTTCTGTACAAATGAAATCAAAACTCTCGTGCTCTGGCATATATTTGTCTTTATGTGTCTTGTGTAGTCTCTTGTGTTTAAATCCCACTTTGGTTAGTTAAATGTTGTGTTATTCTTTTTGCTTGCTTTGAGTAGTTTAAAAAAATATTAATGGAAGAAAATGACCTTTCTGTATTGGGATCTTGTTTATTGCTTAATAGAAGCAATTTTGAAGCATTTTTGCTTTTGAAATGGTATGGGAGAATAAGCACTAGGGACGGTAGAAGAAAGCTGATTTTATCTAAGGGAAGTGTTAGTCTGATGCAATGTTGTTAAAAATCACCCGCTCATGCGTCTTCCTTGTTCTGGGTGACAGCTGGCTGGGCTAGGTATGTAATGGCAGCTTTAAACTGAGGATACTGCTTTTCTTTTCTCTTTTCTCTCTTTTTTCTTCTCTCTCTCGCCGAATTCTTAGTTCAATGGGTATGCTGGGAGCCTGTTCTCAAGTGGTCCCTATGAAAAAGATGATGAGGAAGCAGATGCTATTTATGCAGCTTTGGATAAAAGGATGGATGAACGGAGGAAAGAAACCTTTTAGGATTAATCACAGCACCGGTGTGGAATGTCTTCTAGTTCGTTTGTATTTCAGAGTTTTCCTCTGCCTTTTCCATTTTCCAGTTCAGATGTTGTCTTTGTCTACTGGCTGAAGTGTAGGCAAATCGTATTTGTTTTAATGCTCTCCCTTAGACTCTGTGGCTCTAAGTCTTGAGAATGATGGGTGCTTTGTGCAACCTGCTGTGAGAGTTGATTTGGTTGAATTGCTTCACTGTCACTCATTAAGATGATATAGGGAGATGCTGAGTGAACGGTTTTGACACCTCACATATTGCACAGCACACTGGAAATCATTAGAAAAGTCACATAATGTGCGTGTGTTGTAAAACACTGAGTGTTAGTTAACTTCTTAAACTCATGCTCTGCAAATAAGAGGACGTAAAGACTGAAATTCACTTAGTTAGAGATGTTTGTTTTTACACTCAAATACTGCCTTATTTGAGAAGACAGTTCCGTCACAGATGTTGATAATCTAAGCTCGGAAAAAATGTTTTTAATGCCTTACTTCTGATCAAACACATTTTTCTGTAATACTTTGCTTAAAGACTTGCCCAGGGTTACTTTGAGAATAACCTCAGTACTCCTTTTTCTAAGGGAACAACGAGAAAAAGAGGAAATAGAAAAATACCGTATGGAACGACCCAAAATTCAGCAACAGTTCTCCGACTTGAAAGTAAGGAAAAAATGTTGTCTTAAATGTGACTTTTATCTTTGATTTCTGGGAGATGGATGTATGTTCTGCATTTATTTGCAGATTCTGTGTTAGCATGCAAGTACTTTCTGTTGGGGGAAAAAAAAAAAGTAAGAGTATGAAGCTGGTAGCTAGTGGTGCAGAAGCTGTTCTGGGTTTGAAAGTATCTTTAGTATTGTTTTCAGTCAGTTACAGTTGCACAGTCACAGACAGATTTAAATCAAAGTGGTGATGGAATCTGCAGTAAGTGATAAAGCAATGTAATTACTGAGAGCCGCGTTCTACGTTACACTCCGTTGTAGTAGGTGTTTATGAGCTACGTTGCAGGGGCACGTGAGGATATAGTTCTTCAATCTGAGCACTTTTCTTGTGGATACACAACTTAGCGAAACTTAGGCAAATTTTGACTCTAGACTTTTGTTTTGTGGTTTATTGTTACTGTTAAAATTGGTTTTTGAGAGGGTGCTACACTTCAGTCTTTGAGGGGTGGATAACTTGTTGGCGTTGGAATAGTAGTTGAGAAGGATCTATTGACTCTAAATCTTCTCTTAAATAAAATGTATCATTTAAGCTATTGTTTAATGATTAGTAATAAAACACGCAGTGCTGCAGGCACTGAGATTAATTTGCATATTTGTAACACTGGGTTTAAGAACAAAATTCATTTGGAATCTCAGGCTGGACTAAAACCAAACGCTAATTAAATGCATCTAATTCCTTTCTTAAATTGGATTAGAAAAAAATCTGATCTTTGACCTGTAAGTCTTTAATTCATCTTGAATTCTTTCAAGAAAAAAAAAATCTGTTAAGGACTGTGAGTAGCTTAAAGGAACAAACTTCTAAAATAAATAATGACGACAACTCATGTTTGAATAGCGGAAGCTAGCAGAGGTCACAGAAGAAGAGTGGCTAAGTATTCCAGAAGTTGGTGATGCCAGGAACAAACGTCAGAGGAATCCTCGTTATGAGAAGCTGACTCCTGTACCTGATAGCTTTTTTGCTAAACATTTACAGTCAGGGGAGAATCACACTTCTGTTGACCCACGCCAAACGGTGAGTATGTCCTGATGATCTGATCTGTGCTTTGTAAGTAGAGACAAGGGTTAAACTGTGCATTCATTAGTGGGATTTGGAAAAAAGATTCTTGACCAAAAAACTTGCTGTAGTTTGCGAGTCTGTCAAAGGAATTACGGATGTTAAATTCCTGCCCTTGCTGGATTCTTTCAGTGCATGCCCATTGCAAGACAAAACCTGAGGGTGGACAGGGAAGGTGTGGTTCTTGTGTTAAATGTGGAAAAAAGTTTATTTTGCTTTTCTCTGGCTGTAGAATGGTGATGATGAGTTTTGGTGAGCTTAACCAACATCCTTTTTTGTTACAGTAATGTCTTGCAAAAATGGAGCAGAAAACAAAGTTTGACTTCACCTAGTGGTTTGCTCAGCACAGGAGCTTGCGTTAAAATTATTTGTCAGATGACAATAGATCAAATACTTTTGCTTGTTGCTAAGTGGCCACAGGCTACTGTGGTCATATACAGTTACAGAAGAAGCTGACTAGCCCTGAATTGGCACCAGATGTCCATGCGACTTCGCTCTAGATATACTTGTTTAAGTGTGCTAGGCTTATATGCTGGTATTCAAATTTTTCTCTTACTTTCTTGTTGCATGTTTTGCTGACTTGACTAAACTTGTGTAATTACCTACAGTTTGCAAAACCTGTATGAGAAATGTCTTATGTTTCAAGGAAGCCATTGTTCTGCTTGTATTGTCATCAGTACAGGGGAAAATTTTGGAAGAACCTATGGGATTTTGGCATCTCTGTCCAGTAGTCAGTCAATAGGAGCAGATCGGCAAACAGCCTGAATTCTTTCTGAAACCTCAGAAGAGATTTTTAGGAATGTGTTTCTCTCACTCTTGGTTTTAGCAATTTGGTGGATTGAATACTCCATATCCAGGGGGCTTGAATACTCCGTACCCAGGAGGAATGACACCAGGCTTAATGACACCTGGGACAGGTGAATTGGATATGAGGAAGATTGGCCAAGCCAGGAACACCTTGATGGATATGAGGCTAAGCCAGGTAAGCATGTTGGAAGGTGGGATCTGTCACAGGTGTACCTGGAGTTGGTGGTGTGCTGCTATTTAAGACCTGGTTTTAGGAAAGTCTTTCATTCTTTTGGGTGTTTGATAGGAGAAATAACTCAGCTGTGGCTAGAAATAATTTCTAACTCCTTGTTCCCCAATGTCATGCCCTCTACACTAATAGAATTTCCTGAGAAATAAGTTTGTCATCGGAAGTCTTGGTCATGATGGGAAGATGAACTGCACTGTTATACCAGAGGTAGACTTTGGAAAAAACATTTAAAAAAAAAAAAAAAAAAAAAGCCGATAGCTTTGCTAGGGAAGATATCTCTTCTGTCCTATGTAGGGATTTATTCAGGACAGAATGCTGAAAAATACTACTTTTGTGTTGTTGACTTCCATTCTTTTTCATTGATTTTCCTATCCAAATCTGGTTCAAACAAAAAGATAGGCTTTAGCTGTCAGGGCTGCGAGACCTTCTAGCGACTGAAAGCCAAGCTGCTTGTTTTCTGGATTTTCAGTGGTACTAAATTTTTAACTGTAAAGTCACATATTTTAGAAGTGGGGACAAAAGCTAATAAACGAGGGCTTGTTTTTTCCTCCTTCCTTGGTCTTGGTAACAGATAAATGTCCAAGATTTTTTGTATAGCAGCAGTGTCTTGTGCAGGCAGGCTGCGGGGCTGTGAGCGTCATTTCAGTAGCGCTGACTTGACTTTCCCAGGTGTCGGACTCTGTGAGTGGCCAGACAGTAGTGGACCCAAAAGGATATCTGACAGACTTGAATTCCATGATTCCCACACATGGAGGAGATATCAAGTAAGTTTAAGAAGGGTTGGCTGATTTAGCCTCTTAATAAGGGCTGTGATCCTGCATATAAATGGAAGTCTGTCTGAGTGGGTGGCTTGCAGCTAATGCTTAGTTTGTAAAAGATAGTAGGTGAATTCTGGGGGGTGGTTTTTCTTTAACGTGAGATCCAGTACATTCTTCCAGCTAACGTATTTAGCATCTGACCTGGATGCATTAATTGCGGGGATTGTTTCTGTTCTGTCCCTGGACTCTGTGCCAGAGTGGTGGTAGTGTGCAGCTGCCTGGCAGCCAGGAAATAATTGTACCTGTGTACTGCTAATTTAGGCTTGACTGGTGACCTCTGAAACCACGTTTCATAAAGAATTGCCGCATTAGTCAAAACGATATGTGCAAATGTTGATTGTAAGACTTGACCTAAATCAATGCTGTTGGTTATTAGCTTCCAATTGCAAGTGCCCAGCTGTAATTCCTTAAAAAAAAAAAAAGTGTGTGTGTGTGTGTGTGTGTATATATATATATATATATATATACACACACACACTTAAATACTGAACCAATTCTCACTGTGGTATTGTTGTGTTAATGTATATTTGTAAGCTTGTTTTGGTAGTATATAATTTGTCACCAGTATGGAAATGTTTGAGGTCACAGATGCTGTGCATCTGAGTGTGACTGTGAAGAACTGACTGTACTTATTGATTCAGGAGAATTGTTGCTAGCATGCTGAAAACTTTCCTGCCTGTCTTTCCTCCTTCATCAGTGATATCAAAAAAGCTCGTTTGCTCCTGAAATCTGTACGAGAGACCAATCCTCATCATCCACCAGCTTGGATAGCATCAGCCCGACTGGAGGAAGTCACTGGCAAGCTGCAGGTGGCTCGGAATCTTATCATGAAAGGAACAGAGATGTGCCCCAAGGTCAGAATTGTTTTGCTCCCCTGCTGATCCTTGCAGGACAGTAGGAAAAGATTGTGGTTACAGGCAGAAGCATCTGTCTGTTAAGCTAGTATGAGCAGCAGCCAGATACCGCTTCACTATTGGCGATGTTAAGAGAACACACATTTAACTAAAAGCTCTAGTTTTAGGTTCTTGCTCACAGTACTTGTTTTGATGTAAAGGAAGGTTGTTTCTTTTTCCTGACAGAGTGAAGATGTTTGGTTAGAAGCTGCTCGGCTTCAGCCTGGGGATACAGCCAAAGCTGTTGTGGCCCAAGCTGTCCGCCACCTTCCACAGTCTGTCCGAATCTATATAAGAGCAGCAGAGCTGGAGACAGATATCCGTGCAAAGAAACGTGTTCTTAGGAAAGGTGAGAGCTTCTGCAGGGCCAGGGAACAAAGTCTCTGAGTCTCCCTCTGTATTGTGTTGTGAATTGTTCAAGATATGTCCGTAAGTTTTTGTTTTGTTTTTAAATGCTTCATTTTTTTCCTCCTTGGTGAAAATACAGTTGTAAATAATGTATGCCTTAACGATGGAACACGCTGCTGTTGAGTCAGAGTAGAGTGGTTGTAGTGTTTGTAAAACAACCCTCAGCAGAAAGCTGCTCTTACTGAGCAATTGCAAAATGACATTTTATTTACTGAAAACAGCTCCAGGTTGGTAAAGGTTAGAGAGGTAGATGAAAGCAATTCAAAAATTGTGCTCTAAGGGGAAAAGGGTGTTTTAACCATCTTCTCGTGATACATTTTAGAAAAGATGTCAGACTTTGTATATGAGTTTCAGCTTGTCTATAACCTGTTAGAAACCACAGTGATATCTGGTGGAGGAGCTTTAGAGGCCTTGGGGTTCTCATATCATTGAGCCTGGTGGGCCTTGGGATTTGCTTTAGTGTAGCAATTTATGTGTTCTTGACAAACAGCTTTTCTCTGTGGTGCTTACCCCAAACCTTACATCTTTATTGTATTGAACTTGGAAGTTTTCCTCTTTTTGTGGAATTGCCATATTTTCCCAAACTTGTTCTCTTGTAACAGCAGTTTGTTTGTGTTGTCCTGAGCCCAGGTTTTCCTTGCAAGTTCACAGTATTATCTGATTACTTCGATTAATGTGCCTGACTCAGAGATTAGATCCTGCACAGGTATTGAATTGTATCAATTACATCTCATGACTTTAATCTAGACAGGGAGAAGGGTCTGGATTTAATACACTTAATAAATCTCTGTGATGCAGTCTACAGTATTAAATGGCTTGGCTTCAAAGGAAGTGAATTGCCTCGTACCTCTTACTATTGCATGTAAATTGCATATCGGTGTGAAATGGTCTCTTACTGCATGTGAGACCGTATGGATGAAAGGCACTTCAAGACTGCTGGGGCTGAAGTTGTGAGAGTTCAAATATTAACTATTCGGTAGCTTTTCTATTTTCGTTGACTAAGCAGTGCAGTATTCTATGGAGCATTGCTCCTGTGACACCTTGTTCTTCTGCAAGAACAATAACAGGAGCTGAACAGGAAAACACTTCTACATGAGCAGAAGTAGATTTCTGAATCCAGCTCGGGTAGGAAGGCATCTTGTGTGAAAACAATGACTCGTGCATTAAGTCTCGATTCTGTTCTTTTGCTTTAAGCATTGTATCTTACTCCAGTTTATGGGATCACCAACTTAATCTCTAATACAAAGCTGTTAGTGGAGCAGAATATGATTTACCACGCTGTTTCCAATCTCTGCGTGTTAGCAGTCAGCTTCACAGTGCTCCTGTACTACCTAGGGAACATCAGTAATGCAGTGCTTGGAACTGTTTGGATATACAGTCTTAACATAAGTGGCAGTTTAACCCAGTATTTGTCTGAAAATATAAAAGGCTGACTGCCAGGTAATGTCACTAAGGTGTGATCTTTCATAATGTATTTCTCTCTCCTGTCTGTTGGCTGTGTGCGTTCCTACCATCTAGCAGAACCTCTGGAGTTTTTAAAGCCTCTCTCTGACTAGACAGACAGCAAGCTGCGTGTTTAAAATACATCTTGAGGTGTAAAAATCGAATGCTCTATCTATGAAAACACGCTCTGTCCTGCTGAGCGGTGCTTTCAGCTCTTGCACGCTGATATTATTCACTTAAAATGCTTCAGAAAAATCTCCTGCTGCTGAAGACTTGAGGAGGAATGGTTAATGGCCAAACCCTCAGTGCACACTACTTGTCAATGCTCTGTGCGTTTCTGTGGAGCTCGGATGTGCTCTGAAGTTCACGCTCAGCAGTGTGCCTCAGCCTTTGCAGGAGTGCTTAAAGAAACAGCATTGCCTAGAAGCCTGGCTAGTTCCAAAGTACTTTTAGATGCATCTTCTCTCCCATTTCTGTGGTCCCACAGTTATACTTTCATTATTGATAAAGGATGTGTTTAGTCCTCTGTTACTATGGCACATTTATGTATAATTGCAGTGGAGGCAATGAAACCAATGCTGCGCTGTATATGGTAGTTTTTTTAAAAAAAAAAAATTGGTTTCTCAATGTCACTTTAACATACAAGGTTATGAAGAGACAGGATAAGAAAAATTGTTTTTTAGACTTTAATGTTTCAGACAGCACATCTAGGAGTCTGCAGAGAATGTGCTTTCTACCAGGAGTAGCTATTTCTTGGACAAGATTACAGGTGCCTGAAAGACTTGGTTAGATGGAGCCCATACTGGGTTGCTGAAAGCACCCTTTGGATTCAGTGGCTTAGGGTGTTAGTGTCAGTGATACCTTTAAGCTTTTATCCTCCTGTTTTATTTTTGGATGGTGGGCCAATAACTTTTTGGGAAGGCAGGCTGGGATCCACTGAGCTGTCAGTCAATGCCTCGAGGAAAACTTGGTTGTGAACAGGCAATTTCAACAAGTAAGGAACAAGGCTGTGGTTTCGGTTAGTATTGAACATGCTCCCTTCTTAAGGGGGTTGCAGCATTATTGGACTCCATGCTCATGTGTAAAAATTTCAGAGAAAATAAGGGCTTTATGGTTTTGTCAGATGAGCCCTGTTTCAAGGCATTTGTCTTAATGCAATTTAATGAGGCATGGAAATCCTAAAGAGTGTGAAATTCTTTATTAGAGTAGTGTAGAGTTAAACCTTGCATATTTGGGATTTTATACCAACATGGTATATATTGAGATGATATCTTAGGTAAAATACTTACCACAATCCAGAAATCCCTTTGACCATGCTGAGAGTTGAGGCTTTGTTCAGCTAGGTGTTTTACTGAAGAGGATGCAATTACAGCTTGTAATGGGAAAAGCCCTTGGCTTGCCAAAACCTGTTTCCAATTAAAGTTAAGTAGGTTTTTAATTTTCTGATTAAGTTTTCATTGTTGAAGCAAGAGCTAATATAAGTACAGTTCTCTCCCTCCTCTCTTTCAGGAAATTTCGTCTGTAATAGGACAAAGGCTTTAACATATCATCTTTAAAAACTGTATTTCTCTTTGGTAAACTTCTTCATCATGATTCACATAATTGTTTTTGCCTCTCTAGCACTTGAGCATGTTCCAAATTCAGTGCGTTTGTGGAAGGCAGCTGTGGAGTTAGAAGAACCTGAGGATGCCAGGATCATGCTGAGTCGGGCTGTGGAGTGCTGCCCGACTAGTGTTGAAGTAAGTTTAAAAGAAGGAAAATAAAGCAACCCCCTACATTCTGCATTAGGTTAGCGGTAGAGCTTTGAAAACAAAAGGCAGGTAAGTCCAGTAGTTTTCTACTAGGCATTTTATGCCACAGTCAGAAGGGTGTGATGAGTAGTGGACTGTGGTTCCCCCCATCCCCTCCTCCCCCAGACTTAACTGTCTGGTAGTCATTATATGCCTCATTTTCCTGTGTGATTTTTACATTAGTTATGCCAGTATACTGCTGTGCCTGCAGTGGCCAATTAGCCGTGTTTACATTCATGTTTAGTGCCTTGACAATTGTGAAAACAAGCATATGTATAGCTTGGGGAATCTAAGGCAAAGTTGCTTGTTTCTGCAATATTGAACCAAAGAGTGTTCTATTCAGCTGTGCAGCAGCCTGGCAAATGAAGATAATATCTTGAGATGATTAGGATTTAGCTCTAAGGACGGTTGTAGACTCTGGTTCTACTATTTCTGCATTGGTATTCTGCAGCCTGCTTATACTACATGAGGACAATTGCCAACTAGTAGCAACAGAATAAAGCTGCTTATCTCTTTGGGCTGACACTGTCATCTCCTTGTTTTAATCTAAAATACATCTTTTACTCTGCAGTTGTGGCTTGCGCTGGCAAGACTGGAGACATATGAGAATGCTCGTAAAGTCCTTAACAAAGCCCGTGAGAATATTCCAACAGATCGTCACATCTGGATTACTGCTGCCAAACTGGAGGAAGCCAATGGAAACACCCAGATGGTGGAGAAAATCATCGACAGAGCCATCACATCTCTTAGGGCTAACGGTGTGGAAATCAACAGAGAGCAATGGATACAGGTATTGGCTTGGTCTTGGTTCGTCACCCAGATGAGCCCTTCAAGTTCTGTTTTGAAGGCTACTGATGCGAGATACTGTGGGATAGAGCTATTTTGCACTAGGCTTGTCAGGGGAGATCCCTGTGAAAATACAACAGGCGGGACTAAAACACTCGGAAGGACCAAGGGCATATTTAAGTGATACCCTAGGGTGGCATTACGTGTGTTGAGCTGAGGAATGCCTGGTTTACTTCCCTCTTGGAAAATAACCAGTTTCAAGTTGAAGCAGCTGCTGCCTCAAGTAGGATGGAGGCATTAAGCCTCCAGTGAATGATTTATATATTTTTTGCATATGTCGTCTTTGGCTTAAAAGGTACCTGTTTGCCAGATAAGTCTTTGTTGGATAGTGTTGTAAGAAGTCAATACAAATATTGCGTATGCAGCAGATAGGAAATATTCTGTTAGTCCTTTATAGGCTCATACTGCCTCCCGAGGCTGGGCAAAGTATTCACAGCTGACTTATAGAACCACATTACATGGTAATGTTTACAAAACATGACCTCTGCAGGTTCATCACACTGTTACACATCATCATATTTTTGACCTTCTGTACTACAAAAGTAGCAAGAAGCTGTATGGGTTTTCAGTGTTTTGGTCACCTTTGAGAGCTGTGGTGCTTGAGTTTCCTGAGTTAGTAAGACACTTCAAAGACTTGCCATTTAAATGTCTTGATGTTCAGGTTAAAATAACTTCTTTCCTCCTGAATATGTACTGTTGCTATATTTAAGCATAAGCCTTTAAAACAATTTACTACTGGAATCATTTACAGTGGGTCAAGGCAGCAAAATGTTCTTGGCACAGTGCTTAAAAGAGTATCGGTAATGAACAAAGTATTTAATATTAAACGGATATCCTTGTTAACATCTAAATGAATTATAAATTTCTTTACAGCACTGAAACAATTAAAGGTTAATTTCAACTTCTGGTTTTAAAAAAAACGCCCTCTGCATCATTGTCTTCTCGAGTTCCTTTTCAGTACTAGAACTGTTCCATTTCTGTTATCTGATCAGAGATCTTTTAAACGAGTTTAAGCAAGTCATGCGAGGCCTTCCGAAAGTTTTATATGTCAGACAAAAAGTCTTTTCTGTATGTACTCTAGCGACACAGCCTTTGCACCTGTAACTTAACAATGGTTGAGAGTGTATTTGTTTAAGTGCAGTTATTGCTTAGCTGTTTTTCAGACTTAAAAATCAAAGCTGCAAGAAGGTCAGTAGCTTTGATGTTACAATTCTTTCTTCTTGAATTCTTGCATTTCTTATTGGCCAAGTCTGCTTGGCGCAGCCCATGGGAAGTCAGTGCAGTGGTAAGAGACCTTACAGGCTGGAAAGGTCATGCATTGTCATGCTTTCTCTTTTTCTCTGATTGATTCTGTGTACAGCTATAGTGCATTCCTTGTTGGTGTAGTCTCGCTAGTGTCAAGGTATGTTTGAGTAATAAGATATTTGTACTGTATAGTGACCCACAACGTCCCTGGGTTTGCGCATGAGGAATTCCTGTTGCAGAATCTAACTTACTATGCTGATTTCTCAAAATGAGCAGACTGTTACTCTTGTCTCTAGGATGCTGAGGAATGTGATAAGGCCGGAAGTGTGGCCACGTGCCAGGCAATCATGCGAGCTGTGATTGGAATTGGGATTGAGGAAGAAGATCGGAAACATACCTGGATGGAAGATGCAGACAGTGTATGTCCAGTGGTGATACTGTTGTGTTTAGTTTTTGTTTTTTAAACTGGGGGAAATGGAACTGGAGCCAGGGAAATGAGATTGTTTTAATTAGTGAAAGTAGATGTGATTCACACATCATCTGCCTGCATTTGGCCAGTCTGCCTCTCAGGAAGTTACTGTATTGTAGAGCTCTTTTCAGACTAGAATTTTTACTAAGCAAAAAGTCGGTGATTTTGATAAATTGTTTGCTGGTTTATTTACTTATTTTTGTGATGTCAAGAGAGATTGACGTCTGGTTAAACAAATTAGGAGTTGAATTTCAAGGCATAATCATTGTAGCTGAAAAGTTAATTTAAGAGTGGACAGGGAGCGTGTAAAAGTTTTAGCATGCTTTTTTTGCCTTTGGGGAGTAGTTTAAACATGCACTACAAACTAAATTATATTACAGCATGAGAAATGGCCATTTCAGTGGCCTTGAACTGGGCTTACAGCAGTAGGTGGAAGTATGCTAAGGTGCTTATAGTTTTTTCATGTAAAAAAACAGTGTGAATGCAAAAGCCTTTACAAAGCCTTGCTAATTTTTCAGGCTGGCCTCTGTGTGTCAGTCCCACTGGAAGGCCAGTGATGCTTGTGCATTGATAGGGGGACACTGAGAAATTCCTCCCTGCTTCCTTTAAAAAAGCTGATAATAACTGTTCTGTTATATAGAATGATCCAATTCATGTATTACTCAGTTACTGAGTTCTGTGTTGAATTATGTCATTATTATGTCATTGTTTCTTGCCCTTGATTTCAGTGCAACCTTAATCTGACTTAATTCTTGTCTGTTTTTCCTTAGTGTGTCGCTCATAACGCTCTGGAGTGTGCCCGAGCAATTTATGCTTATGCCTTGCAAGTTTTCCCAAGCAAGAAGAGTGTGTGGCTGAGAGCAGCGTACTTTGAAAAGAACCATGGAACAAGGTACGTGTACCCGTCCTTGGGTGGAGGGCTTCCTCCGTAAAGCAGCATGGTAGACCGGGGAGGTAGAAAAGCTACAAGATCAGCAATAAGGTGTACTGTTCTACAGAGTTAGTTCAGCTGGTGAAAACTCAGTGGCATTGTTTGCAGGTCTGACCTTTCTTGTGGTCAGAGAATCCTCATTTTCTTTGTAAGATCATAAAAAGTTCTTTGGCAAAAGGGATTACTTAGTGAAAATAGCTATGAATAGGCAAGGTAGGGACAGTCATCTTTGAGAAGGCATTTCTAGAAAAAATTGGGAATACAGAATGACAAGTCACCTAGAAACAACATGTGTTTCTTTTAATTTTTGTAGATAAACTACTTTAGCACTGAGGCTGAGCATCTCTGGCATTTTCTGGTTAAACATACTGTGAATGTATATCAGATTCTGAATTAAGATTGGCGTTATACTGTCACAGCTTGGACCCTGTATTTTGATGTTTATTCATAAAGCTCTACACATTTGAACCTTTCTGCCCGAAGTTTATAATAAAGCAAACAGGCTATGTGATAGACCACGTATGCATCTGGAATTAGTCTTATTAAAGCCAACACGGCCATTGTGTGGAAGTGACTATAGACACTGAGTTCTACATCACTCAAGCCTTTTTTTTGGAACAAGTATGTCTTTTGCTTTTGATGTTGTTCTCCTGTATTTCCCAGTGGTGGCTGGCTTTTAAGCCCCTTATTCTACCCGAAGTGTATTTTCCAGAGGAGGAAAAAAATTTCAATAAGATCAAGCCAGCTTCATGTAATAATTCTGAAAAACTTCCTGTCTCAGTTTCTGCTAAGGTTTGTGTAGAAGACAGGCTCTATCCAAGACAAATGAGCTGTTTATGCACAGAGTCTTTCCGCAAAAGCTATCAAACAAAGGTGTCTGAACAATGAGCCGTTTGTGGAGTGCTGATTTCAGAACCCTTGTGAAAAAAGACCCCACCCTTTCGTTGTTAATGAAACAACTTATCAAGGTTTACAGTGTTGGACTTTGCAACAATATTTATAGCATTGAGTGATAGTGGAAATGGTGTGTGAGAGCTTGCCTTTGGCAGTATTTCGAGTGATTGTAACTTGCTCTTTCTTGTCTCAGAGAATCCTTGGAGGCTCTTTTGCAGAGAGCTGTTGCTCACTGTCCCAAAGCAGAAGTGCTCTGGCTCATGGGAGCCAAATCGAAGTGGCTGGCAGGAGACGTGCCAGCAGCCAGAAGCATTTTGGCCCTGGCTTTTCAGGTGGGTGTGTTAGACTTGTGTGATGGTGTTAAGTGTGACTGTTAAGGAGTACCGAGTAGACTGTTTCTGTCAACACTCACCCGATTTCTGCTGCCTTTCAATATGAGGGGGCTTCCACTGTTCTTTGATAGTTTTACGTGGCAAAATGTTCTCCTGTAAAAGCAGCAAGCTGGAAGCAAGAGTGTACTCTTCTAGTATTCCCACACCAAGCTGTGAGTTCACAAAACATTAACGTTGCTGTCATGGCTCCCACCAAACCCAGTCATGGATCAGAATCCTCTTGTGCTGGGTAATCTGTCTCCTCACTATTAAGGGTAGTGATCTGCCCTAATTAACGAGGTTGCTGTATTACTTACGGCTTGGACCAAACCCGCTATCCACAGCAAAATGAAGGGAATTGTGCGCTGGATGCTGAAAGATGGGCAGAGTGGTATGTTGGGAACAAGGCCTCAAAAGCTAAGTGACAGTAAAAACAAATGACAACTCCTGAGCAGGCAGGTAAAAGAGACTTATTTCCTAAATTTGTTCTTGGCAGTTTTTGTTAATATCCTGAAGGCTTCTTGACAAGGTTGTCACTGAAAAGACTTGTATTGGAGGAGTGTTGTTCACAGACTTCAGCTGGGAATCCCAGCTTCAGCTTTTTTGTTCAGGGATAAGTAAGGGTCTCACTGTGACAGTCCCTGTGATTTTTTTTTTTCCAGTATTTAAACTGGAAGTTCAGAAGATCAAGCATTAATGCTTTTCAACAATTGAGAAGCATCCAACTTCTAAACTGGCATATATCTTTGTGTTGCGCATCTGTTTTGTAGAATTTCTGTAAACTTCAAAGGTCAAAGAAGATTGGGAGGAGCTTGAACAGAAAAAAAAATCCTAGTGTGGATTGACAAAGCTCTGATTTCAATTTTAATCTGGATCAAACGAAGGATTAAATCTGCTGTTGATTCACTGTATGCATTTGTCTGTCATTTTATGTTCTTGCAGGCCAACCCCAACAGTGAGGAGATCTGGCTGGCTGCCGTGAAGCTCGAGTCAGAAAACAATGAATATGAAAGAGCGAGGAGGCTGCTGGCAAAAGCTCGCAGCAGTGCCCCCACTGCAAGGGTAAGGATGTGTGAAGGGTGGAGAGACTGAGACTTCTCTTGGCCATGGGGGAGTTGAGTCGGAAGGAGAAGTTCCTTTAGTTCTGTGGCCTTAGTGATTGACTAGATGGCTCCCTGCCATTGCCTTTGCAGGCACTGTAACACTTCTCCAGTGAATTGCGACACAAAATCAGGGCATGATGGGAAAAAAGTCTAGGATCAAGTGAAGGGTTTCAGGTTTTTTTTACACAAATGGCAAAAGTCAGGAAATTCCCAGTTTACAGCTGTTTGTATAATGTTCATGTTGCATAAAAGCGTGTCTTGGAAAAGAGAGAGAAAATACTTTTGCAGAAGACTCGCTTATTCTTGCTGTGCTGAAGACAGCACTAGTCAAGCTTGTTCAAAGTTACACTCTTGCATTTATCTCTGCAGTTATTCTGGTGTGATAAGCTTTGTCAATTTTTAGCTGTGTGTACAGAATCATTTTAATTTGTCCAAGTAAGATAAGTCTGGTTTGTTATGTGGAAAATGAGATTCCCCTTGCCTCCAGTTTGTACTTCATTCTAGATCTTTTAGACTGTCCTCTTCCTCTTCTGTCAGTCAGGGAGCTTCTGTCTAGCTGGCAGCTGGGGTTTGAAACTCTTGTGTCAGACTTGATGCCTCTCTTGTAAAGTCATGGGGGGAGTTTGGGAATGGGGGAGGCAGAGATTAAAGAGTAGCTAAATGGCCTTCAGTCTATAATATATTTCTAACAGCTGTAAGCTAAAAGGAAGGTGTTCAGGGGCAGAAAAGCATATTTCCCAGTGAGTAATTAGCAGGACAACAGTTGCAACTTAAAGCTATAACTAAGAAAAGGTGCTCTTGGTAGCTTGGATGTGGGGAGATCAGACTGCAGATGAAGTAGGCCCAAATTTTGTTATCGGTTGTGCTCTTGAAGCTATGCTCTGTACAAATACACACGACAACTCTCTGCTAATTATTGAGGTAGAGGTTGATCGCCTTCCCAACTCCTTTAATACTTGCATTTACCTTTCTCATTGCTAGCTGTTCCTGCAACTTAACCTTGATTTATTTATTTATCATTCCAAACTGTAGCTAATGAATAACATTCTAATGAATATATGAACATGGGAACCCACTGCATCGACGGAGTAATGTTTCTTCAATGGCTGGTAGTGGTAAACAGCTCTGGCTCTTTCTCAGGTCTTCATGAAGTCTGTGAAGTTAGAATGGGTGCTTGGAAACATTGCTGCAGCCCAGGAGCTTTGTGAGGAAGCCCTGAAGCACTATGAGGACTTCCCCAAACTGTGGATGATGAAAGGACAAATCGAGGAACAAAAAGAGCTGGTAGAGAAAGCACGGGAGGCTTATAATCAAGGGGTAAGATGTTTGTTATTGCAAGTTTGCTTTGTGCTTCTGGCATGGGCAGATGTCCCTCCACTTTGAGTTGAAGGGCTTCATCCCAGATTAACCGAGGAGGTGATTTCTGTTTTCTCCCTGTCATCAGTTAAAACAGCAACAGAAAAATATTAGAATCTTGAAATAAGCAGCAAGAATTTCTCTTACCCAATATTCATGTGCAAAATTCACTTTCTTGCTTGAGAGAGTTTGCTGTATGCTTGACTACTCACTAGTAGCAGAAAAGTCACAGCACAAAAATTCTCTAAGACCTGTAAAGACTAACAGTAGAACTCTTAATGGAAAAGCCTGCTAATGAGCTTAGATACACACTGTAAAAGGAGGCGGTCTGCAGAGCACTTGTGTCTCTTTTAAATGGTGATTGGTGTCCTTGTGTATGCTCCTGAAGCTCATCAGCCATGAAAGTAATATGGAAGCAGTTTCTGCTATCTTAATGACTTCCCAGGCTTCAAAGGCAGTGTGTTTCCTGCATACTCTGTTGCTGTGATTTGGTTATGTATTAGAGCCCTCTGTCTCCACACAGAGCACAAATTGTAGGTGTACTGTTAAGGGAAGTGTATTGTTTCTTTTCTCTTGCTACTGGGATAGCAGTCATAGCTGATGTACTGTCATCTGGCTGTTTTATATATAGGAGAAACTAGTTTTCTGTACCGTTCAGTGCTGTAAGGTTAACTAGGAGAAATTTGAGTGATGTAGTCAGCTTTATCTCACTTCTCCTGAACTCCCCAGGAGGATGTAAGGAAGGAAGTCCCTTTCTATAGGGGTTATAATATGTTTTCAAATTTACAAAATACTTTTTTTTTTTTTTTAAACAGTTGAAAAAGTGTCCCCATTCCATACCTCTGTGGCTTTTGCTGTCCAGGCTGGAAGAGAAGGTGGGGCAGTTGACTAGAGCAAGAGCCATCTTGGAAAAGTCTCGCCTAAAGAATCCCAAGAATCCAGATCTCTGGTGAGTTGTGTGGACATGAACTGAATTTGGGCTACAAGGCCAATGCATGCTTCAGGTCAACTATTTTGTGTGTCAGCCATTTGAACATGGAAATTATGAGCATGCCTATCCTAGCATTTCTTCTGGACTAACAACTTTTTCTGAATATCAGAAATGCTCTGGAGATTCTGGCTAGTAAGTAGCTCCTCTGAGGAGCTGCGTAACTGTTACTTCTTTAATGATAGGTGTAGCATAGAGAGCATGAAAACCTAGGGTTCTTTTTTTTCTGTTATAGTCACTTTCTCATATAATTTTTGATCTAGGCCATTATAAAATAAAGGTCACATTTGTTTTGAAATGGAGAGGAATGGGAGGATGTCAGCCACCTGTATGTATTCAGAAGATGGGCAAATATTCGTAATTTCCAATGACTTCCATATGATTCACTGTTGGTTTCCACACAGTGAATGTGTTTTCATAATTACCATCACTGGATCTCTTTCTTACCAGGTTAGAGTCTGTGCGATTGGAGTACAGAGCTGGGCTAAAGAATATTGCAAATACTCTGATGGCCAAGGCATTGCAAGAATGCCCCAATTCAGGTGAGCTGGATCTCATTTTTATCTTAAACATACTTATATTTGCTCAGAAAAAAGATGAGCCTTTATCAACTGAGATGTCCTTTCTGGCCATGTCTCAAAATATTACATTGTGGAGAGGTGTCAGTCGTCGTCCTGCAAAGGAAATGTTGAGGGTCTTTGTGAATAATCTCAGTTACTTTCTGGTGTCTTACACCAGAGAGGTCCTGGGTTGGTGTTCATATTGTTGGGTCAGTGGTCCACAGTTTATTCCCAGGTTTCCTGGTAAAGCATCTTGGATATGGGTGGCTTTTCTCTGAAGCTGGTAAAAGTCTGCCAAGGTTTAAAGTTGAAGAAAGACTCTCAAGTGTTTGTAGTTAGGGAGTTAGATGGAAAAAGGATAGGTTTTTCCCTGTCTCATTGGAGTATAGCTGACCATAGGAGACTTCCTGTTGTTGGTTTGCCCGCACTGGTTGCACTACTAATCAGGCCTGTGTGCTTAATAACTTGCACTGACAGCAATTTCAGTCAGTCGTGATTAGGGGATCATGTACCATAAATGTTTAGTCCCGCTTTTCGATTATTTTAACTTATTTAAGAAAAGGCAGATAGGTCATATAATATAAGTCAGTTGGTTCTAACCAGCAGTGGAAACATTTGCCTCTTGGGATGGGAGGTGAAAGTACATAACGTTTCCCTATTTTTTGGCAGAATTAAGCAGAAGGCTTAATTATTTAAACATGTTGACATCTTTGGAGAGAAGATGTCACATAAGTACAAGAAGCATTAGCCTGCCATAGGGCAAGCCTTTTTAGTTAGCCTTCAGGCTTGGTTTTGAAAGGTGTTTAATTGGTGACTGTTGAAGTTCCAGTGAAATAATGGGAATTAAATGACTTTTATGACACGATAAACTCATTGCAAGCTTCCCACCATGTGAGTGGGTCAACAAAGCTACCACACAAGCCCCACTTTGTTTTGTGAGTGACCTAATGCTTAACGTGTTTGCCACCACAGGCTTCTTCTTTTTTTTACAGAATCTGCCTGTTGCTATGGAAATAGGCAGCAGGATCTCAGATTTTGTTTAAATAAAATAGCTTCCAACTCTTATCTTAAAACTCTACAAACCAGAAGAAAAAAAAGCCTGCAGGAATTAGTTCATTGGACATCTACAGTCATGTAAACCAGAGACTTGTGTCCATCAGTTGCTGAATTGGTTACCCTTCCTTACAGCTGATATAGGCAGATGGCACAAAGAATGAAACTGAAATACAATGTTGTCTGTGTCCTCAGCAGGCCTGAAAATAGAGGCCCATAAGATATGGTTTGACCCTATATATAAGGAGGAGATCTTGAGGGCAAGAAGGGAAGAGTTCTGCTCCAGTCTGTCACTGCAGCCATCAAAGTTTGCGTAAATTCCCATGGTGCAGTTTATGGGAAGCAAGAGCACTTTGATAGAGCCCTGGCAGACACAAGCTTTCAGGCTTTGCTTGGAAGTGATCAGCAGATATGGCTGGCTGACGTGAGAAACTGAAGATTTCATGCTCCTCTGAGCATGTTTCCTTTCTTGCTTTTGGCAATGAAAGGAACTAGGGATTAAACCCAGCTTTCCTGGACCTACTACGTCCTTCATCTGTGTGGAGAGCCAGCATCAATAAGGCTGTGGTGCTCTTTGGCACCCTTGAAACTGCTCCCAAGTGGTGTACTTTTGCACCTTCTGGGACTTCCCCTGCCACTGAAGCTTCCCATTCAGACAAATGGATATCTTTCACTTTGTTACTGCTGAGTTGCCCTCCACTGTTCCACTGCTTAGTGTCTCATCTGAAAGGCATAAGCTCTGGTCTCGTGCACACTAGCATAGGGAGTGCAGAAGCTGCAGTCAGGTTATGGTACAGAAACATTCAGAACTGAAGGGCCAGTGTGGTGCAACCAGTAACTAAATTTCAGAGTGTGAAGTATCCATGCTGAAAGAGTGATTTGAGATGTGGTGGAGGTATGGGGATAACTTCCAGGATGGGGGCAGTAGTGCTGCTTGCTTTAGAGACCACTGGCCAGATGACAGAATGGGGAGGGTTAATCTCTGGAATAACACTAAGCAATCTTCCTGCTTGACTTGATTAAGGAATCCTATGGTCAGAGGCAATTTTCCTTGAAGCGCGACCACAACGAAAGACCAAGAGTGTGGATGCTCTGAAGAAGTGTGAACATGACCCGCATGTCCTGTTGGCTGTGGCCAAGTGAGTTCCTGTGCTTGATGTAGTAAAAATATTCATTTTTGTGCGTGGCTGCATCCGTGATGAAACGCTGCACTTGAGCGCGACCACATGATGCTGGCTGCAGCAGCTCTAATAAGCCTCAAAGCAAGTAACAGCTCTCAAGCTGTCTCCTAGTAACTGCAAATCTGCTGCTCTGCCTTGATTCAAAACGGGGGATGTCAGCCTGCTCTCAAGCTGTTCTGGTGGGTCTGGGGCTGCAGCACAGGTAGTAATACATTCACACTGAGTCCTTTTCCAGTGCTGGGTATTTGCAGTCTGTGAAAACTGCTCTTTGCGTCCCTTAAATGGAGTTTTGGCATGCTTTCAGATGAGCTAGGCTTACTTAGGTTTTATAGGGTGTGTTCTAAGTATTTCTGAAAATGTGGGCAATTTTTGCTGGTGGTTGTTCGCTTTTTATGTGGCTGACGCTATATTTTTCATATTTTCTCTATATCCTAGATTCTGTCAAATTTTTTAATCTTGAGCTAGATCGTGCTGTTTTAGTCTTCTCCCTTCCCAAATTTCTGCTATGTCAGTTTTCTTTCAGTTGTGGCCCTTCTTGGAATGCAGACTACAAGTCACACTGTAGTTTGCTTCTCTGGAACAGGAAGATAATCTACTAGGAATTGTCTTTTTTTTTTTTTCTAGATCAAGTTGTGAGGCTTCCAGTGATGAAAACCTATTATTAGAATTGACTCACACCATATCTTTTCTGATCTGATGCGTAGATGGCTCTACAGCAGTAGTGGTTGGAGCAAACTTACTTTTCTTCCTTTGTGAATACAAGAAGAGGTTAATGCAGGAAGCATGTTGCCCAAACAGTTGCCCAATTCTTTCACAACTCTTTTTTATAGGCCAAAGAAAACTGTAGGATACACTCCAGTGACTGCAACACTGGGTTCTGCCAGATAACAGCTGCCTTGTTCTGCTTTAGCAGCAAGTGAGGAAAATGTTAACTTTTGCTTTATTGAAACTGCTTCCAGGCCCCTTCTGGTGCAACCTCAGGCAGTTTAACAGCTAATCCCAACACAAAGAGCTTCCACCTCCCATCATGGCTTGCATGTAGCTACGGTAATACCATGGTCTGTCACGCATTTGTGGAAAACTTTAAATATGTTTCTGAAAATGGCCACTACCTGCAGGTGTTTAGCCTCTGCTATCATTGTTCATGCTCTTTTAAATCGCAGTTTATTTAACACGGAACAATCAAGAGTATTATAGGGCTTAAAAACAATCACATAAGCTGTATAATTTTATGGCTGACTAAGCTCTTTATGAGGGATGGCTGTTTGATTTGATAAGGACCTTACTAGCTCAAATGAACTCTTTAATGCAAAGGAATGAAACCAATAAACTATTGATTCGGCTGGTTCATTACTGGGGAGAAATTTAAGAATTCACGAGTACCTTTTTTCAGGCTGAGTGCCAGGCTGGGATTTGAGCGTGGGACGTTGCGTGCTTGCCTTTCCTTGTAAAGTGGAGGTGGCAGGAGGGCTCTGCTCCACTGGAGCAAGCTTAGTGTTTCTGAGGCTGTGACCACGTGCGGTCATGGCTCAATTAACGTGTATATAATTTGCAACTGTTTAAACGTTGTTTAATTGTTAGAGGCTAAAATGGACTGGAAATACTAAGAAATTGGGGGAGGGAAAATGGATGTAGGTATATGGTCCTGTCCCTTTCTAGACCACATCTGGAACAGCAATATTAAGCAAATGAATTAGCAAAGGTAGAGCTCAAAGAGTAATACTTCCCTTCTCTGGAGAGCTCATCTCTTCCTTTAACTGGGACTGTCTTAACCTGTTACAGCGTGTGGAGAGTAAAGAGGGAGCAGTGGATGTTCTTTTCAGTCCTCTCATGTCTCTTCCATTCCCAGGGCCAGTACAGTTTGCAGATGACTGCAAAGTCTGGTGTTTCCTTCCTGCGAGAACAAAGAAATGAAATATCTGTAGAGCCTTTAAGTTGGAGTGCTTGCAGGTTGCTGTGTTCCTCTGAAGAGGTTATTTATTTATTCACTTTCTCAACAGGTTATTCTGGAGTGAGCGTAAAATAACCAAGGCCCGAGAATGGTTCCACCGAACAGTGAAGATAGATTCTGACCTGGGAGATGCCTGGGCTTTCTTTTACAAATTTGAGCTTCAGCATGGCACAGAGGTGAGAGTGCACCTGGGAACAGGGAGCTGGGGAAGGCAGCAGGAATCCCTTGCTGGTGTTGGTTACTTGGCCCAGCGCTGCAGCAGTTCGCAGGACTGAGCACACTGCTGCTGCTCCCTGTCAGGCTTACAGATGAGGAGGCTGAGGCTGTCACGCCTGGTCTTGAGTGAGCATGAACAGGCATGTGTGGTGGTTTTTAAAAGTCACTGTCATTAGCGGAGCTGTCTTTCAGGTTGCTTTGCTATCCACAGGCATGCTAGTTCGTGCAAAAAAAAGTCTATGAAATCAATCTTGCTTCTGTAAAATGCAAGCTTTCTCATAGGAGACTTTCCTGTAATTGTGATGCTGGATTTGTGTAACTAGTCCCGTGTCTGCACAAGTGTCAAGTACAGGTTGCACGTGGACACAGCTGTAGGAACAATCTGTTCTAATCTCTTATGGCGGTTTTTACTGCCTGATATTACTGAAATGATGGGAGTGTTTATCTTCTGACTTCAGAGAGACCTCTCACTTGACCTGTCTCATGCAGGTGGTAACACAAAGGCAGTTTCTGCTGCAGTTTCTTTGGTGTAGCCAAAACTTGCTGGACTGTAACTAGGCCAGTTTGTTCAGCAAGGCAGGAGAGTTGCGGCCATTGAATTTTAATTTGGGCTTATATACTGCCTTTTGGTGGGGGGGGAGAGGGGGTTGGATGAATGTTTGAATTAGGGAGGGGACTATTAAATTTTTGGCGCTCTGCTGGAACAAACCAGGGCATTAAGAGACTTGCAAACTGTTGTTTCTCTTCCTCATAGGAACAACAGGAAGAGGTAAAGAAGCGCTGTGAGAATGCTGAACCCCGCCACGGAGAGCTCTGGTGTGACGTCTCCAAGGACATAGCGAATTGGCAGAAGAAGATCGGAGAGATTCTTGTGCTTGTGGCAGCCAAGCTTAAAAATACGTTCTAGAGTATGCTGGCTTCAGCTGCATCAGTCACCTCTGTAGGACTCATCTGCTTACCTGCTTTCAGTTCATTTGCCCTTACAGTGGCAGATTTCAGAGGACAGGAGATTGGTGGCAATATGAAAGATCTTTCTTCCAAAAAGAAAAGTTGGTTCCTCCTCCTTTTCCCAGTGATAGTGCTCTTGGCTCACACAATGCAGTAATCAGCTTCTGCAGCACAAGCGCATCTAATTCCCCTTTGAATGTTGCTGCTGGTGTAATTGTAGGGGAGCTGAGAGTTTTGTGAGGCTGCGTTGGCATTTTCATTTTGATGCCTGAATCCCCTCTGTAAATACAAGCGTTAATTAGTGCTTGTATGGTTTCTGATATTTGGTAGTTGCTCTGGATTCCTCTGCAGCATGAAGTGCCCGTCCTGTCCTTGTCCTTTGTGCAGTTTCTTTAGTGTTTGGTCCTCCTGATGCTATTTCTTTGCCAGCAGATCTGGTTTGTTGCTGTTTGAATATCCTCAGAGGAGGTGGGTGAAATTTTGCTGCGGGGTACCTGGGCAGCTGAGGGGAATNCCCCCCCAAAAAAAAAGTCTGGTTTGACTTCATCTCTTCTGCTGGCAACCTGCAGCACAAGTCAGAAGTACGCCTCAAACCTGAGCAGATGGAGCATTTTGTGAAATTCCAGAGCATATTTTTAGAGACTTTTTCCTCAATTTTTTTTAATGTACATAGTATAACTTTATTCTTCTAGGTGCCCAATTGCATTAAGCACAGTGGTATTTTAAAGTAATAAGGCAAAAGCCAGCAATCCCTGAAGGCCCTATTAAAGGAATAACCTTTCATTAGAGCCATTGAGAGACTGTGCATTTCTACAGTGGCAACTGCTTTTTCAGTTTGGATCTTTGGGATGACCCTCTTCAAGTGCAGATGGCAAAAAGCAAATTCATTAGAGGGAGAGCTTTGAAATGTTTGGGACCCTTTAAAAATTGTCTTCAATTTTCTATACTTGGAATCTGTATTATTTTGACCTAATGAACCTGACTTTCTTGTGATCATTCATTGAATGAAAAGGTATAATGTCTTACATATTAGGATATAGCAAAAGTATTCAGGTCTGTGTATGTGCGTTATCTAATGTATTTAGCTGGATGAAAAGAAAAACTTGTCTGGAAAATATGTATAAAATATAGCTTGTGTTTTGTTGCCTTATGTTCCTTCTGAATGTGGTCTTGTATTCTGACTGGCAGGAGTGGGTCTGATAGCAGAAACCTTTGAACTTATCAGGCTCCCACCACTCTGGGAATATCTCTGCCAGGGGTGGTTACACCGAGTTGTGCTACATCCTTTTGCCAAAAGTAACGGCGCACATGAGAAGTCTGTTTTAACGCTGAAGTAGAAACGTTTGGCCTTGAAGCAAAAGCCTGTTTTTCTTTTGGATTTATAATGGCAACTCTTGTGCTTTCTCCTGCGTAGCTGGTGAAAATGTGTGAAGCTGCATTTTCATTAAGAAGGGTGTAGATCACGGGTGTCCCGTGGACTTGTAGTTTCCCAAGGTGAGTGAGAGGTGTTGGGAGTTGAGAGACTTGCTCAGGGATTTCACACCGTCATTGGCATCTGTCCTGAATGTGGGCTGATGTGAAGGTGAAGCTGGGGAGTAGGATGGAGACATTAATCTGTTTTGAAAAGGAGAGGGTGGGCATGTGGGAAGGGAACGTGGCTAGACCAGGATTTCAAGACTGAGCCAAAAACTGCAAGAGAGAAAAATGTTAAAAGTAGTTGTTTTCAGTGCATTCAGTCCTTGTGCCTCCCATGTGGCTCTTACCTTTCCTCCATAACGTCATCTGTGTAAGTGCTCAGGCATGGGGACTGTATCTCACTTGTCTGCGAAGTAAAAATGGAATTTCAGCTTCTGTGGCACTCCGTAGCATAGTGAAGTGCTTGGGAAAGCTGCGTGCAGGTGGCATTTAAATTCCTCTCCCTGTGGTGCCCTCCTTTTGGTGGCTGTGGAGATGAGGTGGGGAAGGATGGTTGGAACCACAGTGGCTTGGCTTCTTGCTGGAGAAACTCCCGAGTTGTGAAGAGCATTTGGAGCATCTCACTCGAGCTGAGTGGTCTGTGCACGCCCCCTGATCAGGATCAATGCGCTTTCCCTGCCCCTTTCTCAGGCGGCAGCATCATATCTAAGGATTTCTTGGGCAGAGGCTACCCGAGTGCCCTGAAACTGAGAAAAGGCGAGGGAAGGACTTGAGGGGGAGATTCTTGTGGCTGGTGAGAGAAGAGGTGGTTTCCCAGTGCTGTGCCCCGAGATGGGCTGAAAGCCCCGGGCCAGGGGACCCGCACCTGCACTGCCTCCGTGCAGCACCAACTCCTTTTACCAGCTGCTCGTTGCATCTGTAGCCTTCCCTGTCCTGTGGCCCAGGGCTTTTAGATTCCATTTTGTTTTTCAGATAAAAGGGATCATCCATCTTAGAGCCTTTTCATGTTTATAGATGTCTTTATGTTTTCAAATGGATTATGGCACCTACAAAATTTAACTATATATAGAGCTCAGTAAAGAAGTTATATGGGTCCTGTCTTCAATGGTATGTTTTTGTGTATGCTGTGGTTCCCACTTTGCATGGTGGAACATTTGCCTGCTCAGATGCCTCCTGCTTACACGTGCCAAGCTGAGAAAAGTTGAATTATTCAGCTGTTGTGTTATCAGTTGCATTATTCAGTTTCATCTCATGCTAGTGGAGCCTTGTATGTGTCAGTTGACTCTTGTTGCATCCTGCGTGAAAGCAACTGAAATGTCGAGTCAGGGCACTGTTTTCTGTGCTCAGGCTTGTGTGCTAATGGTGATGTGCCTGCTCAAAATTCAGAGGGGGAACAGGAGGGCTTTTTGTTTGGCTGAAAGCATGGGAACGCTGTGTGTGCGTGTGGGTATTTTAGCAGTCTCCCACTGGATTCTCAGGAGACAGTCACTCCTGCCTTTTGTGGCAAGCAGGTGTAAGTGCTAACCAGGGTCAGTAGCAGTTTGTGAATTTAGAATGATAATAATTAAGGAAATGCTAACAAATAACACTCACGGTGGCCTGTGTTCCTGGGCTTCGGCATACTTTCGCAGCACACAAGAACAGCCCCGGCGCTGCCCTGCTCCAGCACAGGGCTGCGTGTCCCTTCTGGCCTCCATGGGTGAGACCACGCAGCGCTTTCTCTGCGGGACTGTTTCGGGCCCTTCAGGGAAGAGGGAGCCTCTTGTACCCTGACCCTTCAGGCTCGGCTTCTCGGCACAAGCAGGACGCTTGGCTTGCAGCCGCCAGCTCCGCTTCAAGCCCGGAGCCTGCTCGTTTCCTTCCCCGGCTTCTGCGCTCGCCCAGCTGCCCCTGGTCGTACCGGGGCAGGGGGCCACGTCCCACAGGGCCAGGGGTGATGCTGCAGGCGGCAGCGGGGAGCCGGGGCTGGGCCCGGCAGTGCCCCCCCCACAGCGTGGGGCCGGGCCCGTCCCCTCCCACCGCGGCCCCGCGCGTGGAGCCAAGTTCAAACCGTGAGCCCCGGCGCGGCGGCAGAGCGGGACGCGGCGTGGGGCCGGGCCGGGGGCCCCCAGCGCCTGCAGGGCTCCATGGTGAGTGTGCCGGGGCCGGGGGGCGATGGACCGGAGCCCCCGCACCGCCGGGGTTGGGTCGGGGGAGCTGCCGGAATGGGGTCGGTTTGGTCTCACACTGGTCAGGATGGGGTTTGGGAACTGTCAGGATGTGGTTGGTCCGCCCAGGATGGGGCTTGGAGCGGTCGGGCTAGGGGTCGGTCCGACTGGGAAAGGGTTCAGACTGATGGGGATGGGGCCAGTCCAGTCCCGAGGGGGCTTGGAGCAGTTGGAACGGGTCAGGATGGGACCCAGATCTGGTGGGGATGGAGGTCAGAGCTGGTGGGGAAGGGGCTGGTCTGTCTGGGAGGGCGTGGAAGTGCTTGGGAGGGCTGGGCCGGGGCTTGGACCTGGCGGGGATGGACATGTCGCTGGTCCTGAGGCACAGGATGGCCGGTCTGCTCCTGCCTGGGGGCTGTGGTGGGTGCTGGGCCCCGGGTAGCAGCAGGATCCCTTTGGAGAGGAGGGTGTAGGGGACAGGGACCACCTGGCTGGAAGGACCTGGGGACTGTGGTGACTTTGCACCTTGCTGCTCAGGTGGCTGAGGCTAGCACGAGTGCCACCAGGAGCTGCTCTATCGCTAATGGTGATTTCCCTTATCTCTCTGTATTTGTTGGAGGATTAGAGCTGGGGAAGAGATTAACTTTCCTTGCCAGGTGGTGTGACCGCGCTGTCCTGCGGCCGTGCTCCCCCAGCTCCTCTTCCCTGCCAGCCCTCCTGCGGGACGGGATGTGCCCGGCCCCAGAGCAGCCCCTCTGCCCGTGGGCAGCCAACGCGTGCCCAGCCCGGCCCTCCTGCTGCGGGGGGTGGCGAGGGGAGAAGGGACAACCCCAGCCCAGCAGCCCCACTCATTTTCCCCCATCCCAAAGGGTGGGAAGCAGGGCGCAGAACTCGGGGTCGTGGGCTTTGTCTCTCCCCCGCATTCCTCTCCGGTCGCCACTGCTCCCCTGCTCTGTACGGGGTGGTGGGAAGCGCCCCCGGCACCCTCCAGGCTCCTGTCCCGGCTGCTCGCTGAGCTTTTCTAACTGCCGGCTGTGCTTCCTCCCGTGCTAAGGACTGAGATTCCAGCGCCAGGCTCGGCTGCCTGGAAATGCTGTAAATGGTGTGCTTTCTCCTGGAATTTGGTCCCAATTGTTTAATAAGCCACTTCAGGGAAGTCGTTCCTGGCTTAATGGTTTGAGTAAAATTACATGGCCTTGTCTTCCCGGCGGTAGAGGCTTCCTGAGAGCAACCCTTAGACTTTGGACAGGGTGTCCTTAGGGAAGCAGCATTCTCCTGTGTGTCCCTGAGGAATTAAACTCTTGGTTCTGTGCTGAATCATCTCTGGGCAAAACCTCTCGGCGAGCTTTGCAGAGAGCAGAGCTCGCGGCGTGGGGAGGCTCTTCCCCTGCCCTTCTGGCCCCGGGGATGGAGCCCAGCACCAGTCTACTGGGAGGTGTGCACTGACTGTGAATGCTGAAGAGCCCAGTGGGATTTGTCCTGGCTGCATGTGGATTTGCTCGTATCCTTGCACGTGCTTCTGCTCCAAGGTGATGCCTCTGTCTGTGGGTTCGCAGACTTGCATCAAACTGGGTTTGTGTGTTGCATGGCGTTAAGCTCCCATTGCTGAGCTCTGGGAGCAGGAGGGTGGGGATAGGTTTCCTCGCCCTTTGGAGCCAGGAGCAGCCCTTTATCAAGTGGGGAGCATGGAGCAGATGCAGGTTTTACAAACAAATCCTCCAGGTTTCCACTAAAGGGCAGGACGGACGGCATCTGGCTGGGCTTGGGCTTCAGTGAGGGAACAGTCGTGTGCTTCTGGCTTCGCTGAGCAAAAGGCCAAGCCCAAGAGCCAGCTGTGGCTGGAAGGGCAGCAAACCCTCCAAGATGTGAGCCGCAACGTGGGGCAGATGGGTGCTGGCACCTGGGGCATGGAGACTGAGAAAGGAGAGGGGAGAACAAAGCCCTAACCCGCAGACGAAATCCTCCCTGTCGCTGGAAACCACTCGCTGAGCCCAGGGGAGCTGGGAGCGTGGCAGCCGCCTGCCCCTTCCTTCTCGCGCGCTTTGGCTGCAGCACAGGGCTTGTGTTTTTGAAAGGCGCTGAGCCGCTTTCTGCCTGCCCGGACCTGACGCCTGGAGTGGGCCAAAAAGGTGGGGGGAGCTGGACTCTTACTGCCAACGGGAGAAGATAGAAATGCCTGGTGCCAGGAGGGGCCCCAGCGCCGTGCCATCTCGTAGCGGTGCGGATGTCGGTGCGCAGGGGAGGAGAGCTGCCGGGCTTTATTCCCGGCAGATGCAGTGTGTGCGTGGGGCTTCCCATCCTCGCCCCGCTGCTGGGGGACTGCTCAAATATCCCTGGTCCCGGTCACCTGAGGCTGTGCTGGCTTTTCTTCAAAGCACCTGAGCTCATCCCTCGGAGGGTCCGGGCTCCCCCTCCCAGTGCTGCCAAGCTCCTCGCTGCTGCGCTCCCCTGTGAGCTCAGATGTCAGCATTTGGGTTTCCCCGCTCTGCCGGGGCTGGCTCGGGGCTGCCGGGAAGGCTTGGAGCTGGGAGGCTGCGGAGGCATCCGGGACGCGCTGGCGAGAGCAGGCGCTCGTGCTGCTGCTGGCTGGCTCTTGCACGAGGGCACCCGAGCTGGGGGCAAGAGGGGGCTGCGTGGGAGCTGGGAGAAATGCTGAGCAGCTGCCCGGGACAGGGCGGCCGCGTCCTTGCTCTGGGGTTTGCAGAATTGCAGGGGGCATCTTTCCAAGGGTGCCTGAAGCTGTTTGCTTTGAGCCGTGGTGGGGAAGCGGGCAGCTCCATGCCTCCTGCTCCTCCCCAAAGAGCAGGGCATGTCTCTTTTCAGCTCCCCTTGATTTTTGGTGGCTGAGGACCTGGCTTTGGGGATCTGGGGAGCTAGGGGGGACCCCACTGGGTCAGTTGGAGAGTTTGGGGACAGCCCCTCTGGATGTACAAAGCTCCCCTGCTGCATCTTTGTGCCAAGTGCCCGGCTGCTGGCACCACAGGGGGCTCAGCGGCTGCCCCGGGCAGCACTGCATGGACTGGGCTGAAACCGGGGCGGCCGCTTGAGGGCTTTGCTCCGGAGGTGACGGCTCTGCTGGGAGGGCGAACTCCCTGAGGGCGCAGTTGCTCTCCCTCCTGCACACTGCATCCACAAGGGCAGGGGGCAGCTCTGCTTGGTGCTCATGGCAAGGAGCTGAAGGCAGAGCCCCAAGCCTCCCTTCACCCCCTGTTTCTCCCCTGGCTGATGCTGAGCCCTTCCCTGCACAGATTCTCCCCAGGGTGCTTTCCTGCGCTGTTCTGCTGCTCCTGCTCGTCGCCGTGCTGGGCAGAGGCAAGAGGTGCAGCATCACCAAAATCCTGCGCCAGTACCGCGCCGTCATCTTCCACGAGATCCAGAACCTGGTGAGCAGAGGGTGTCCGGTGCTCCTGGGGGTGCTGCTGGGCCAGATGCGGCCCCACTGCAGGGTGGGGATGAGCCTGGAAAGCTTAATACGGGGATGTCAGCTTCAGCAGCATTTCAGGGCAGGGGGGAGAGCGCTGTGCTTAAACGGGGAATTCCTGCCCTGCGTGGGATGCACCAATGCCTTAGGGTGCCTGATGCACTCGTTGCTTTACTTCTCCAGAAAAACCTGAGTGGGTCAGCAGAGAGGAGCAGCCGGGCCGGGCCGGCTTGCCGTTCGAACAAGGTGAGCGCCCAGGGGCCCGTGGCTGGGGCATTGCACGGGCTGAGCCCCCGGAGGAGCTGTCAAGCCTCCTCCCTGCCTGGGGCTGCTCTCTCCTCTCTCTTCCAGGACCAGAAGATCCTGCTGGCCATCTACAACATCAGCATGTCCCTGCGGGACGTGGCGGGCGGCACCCTGCGTGGCCCCGAGGAGGTGGCGGTGTGGAAGGTGGCCAGAAACACCGAGTTCGTGCTCAGAGAGAACTGCAGGAAAATCGGCAAGGTGGGAGCCCTGCCCCTTCCCAGTGGCTGGGTTTATGGCTGGTGGATGCTCCAGGCACACCCCACGGCTTTCAACTGCCCGGCCCTGGGCTGGGGAGCGAAGTCCGGCTGCGGCAGCATGGGACAGGCTGGGGGGGTTTTAGCACCAGCTCCCACGTGCGTTCGTCCGCTTGTGCCACGATGCCGGGGCTGGTGCGAGCGCAGACTGGCTGGGGGGGGCGAGCGCTGGGCAGCTCAGCGAAGGTAGATGGGGTGAGGCTGAAGGCTCTGCCCAGCGCGGGGTCCTGGGGAGCTCCCTGCCTCAGCTCACCTGGTTCTGCTCTCGTGCCCAGGTGCACGTGGGCAAGAACTGGGATTTCTCCCCAAAACCCTGGTCGGGGTGTCCCCGGGGCTCTGCTGGGGAAACCCCAGCCTCGGAGGATCTCCTACCACAAACAATTCATTAACCAGCGGGGAAGCCCCGGGGCAGCTCAGTGCGGCTGGGGTCACCTCCCCGCCATGGCAGGGAAATCAGCTGGGGTTAACCCTTCCTGGATGTGTGCAGGCATGGGCTGGAGGTGCTGGAAAGCCACCTGCTCCCGTGGATGTGCCAAGGGGTGTCTGCGGTGGGTGCTGCAGGCTGGGGACCCAAGCTGTCCGTGGGGCACGTCCTCGCTGCAGCTACAGGTGATTCGGGCACCCCAGCCTGCAAAACCCCATGTGCACAGGGTTTATGTCCCCACCTGGGGCTCAGTGGTTTGGTGGTGGCTTCTGTCCCCGTGTCTAATGCCTGCGTGGTGGGGATGTTTCTCGCCCCCTCGGCACGCTGACAGCAGAGCCCCCCGCGTGCCCCGGTGCAGCCGCGCCGCAGGAGGAAGCAGCTGAAGGAGATCGCGCGGAAAGCGGAGAGGCTGGCGACGTGCTGGGAGAAACTCTACGCGCTGCATGTGCCCCTCCAGGACCCATAGGCTGCCTCGGGGACACCCCGACACCTCGTCCCCGCAGCCAGGGGGACCGCAGAGGCACGTGCTCTGGTTTCGTGGCTGCTGGCATCTCGTTTCGGAACCTGGGGGAAATTCAACCCCGAAGTCAGCTGCGTGGCAACCAGCAGGTGCCCAAGTTGAATCTGCCCTCCTGTTTCAAGCGGTACCCCGGGGCCTGGCCCCGCTGCGCGCGGTGGATGCTGGCAGCGTTGTTTGCCACGGGACGGCTCCAGCAGCCAGCTGGAAAACCAGAAACTTGGGGAAGAAGAAGGGGAAGTGCAGAAACAAGAGCGAGGCAGTGATTGCTGTGATGCTCCTGGCCCTGCATCACCTCCTGCTTTTCTGGGGACCACGGTTGCTTTTCTGGGCAGGAGGAGGACAAACTGGGCCATGGCTCTGAGGTTTCTGGTGGCATGGGACCGCTGTGCCCCTGCAGGTGTCTGAGGGGGGCCAGCGTGTGTGCAGGGTGCAATGGGGGCTGCTGGCTGGGCGAGATGCAGGCGGATAAACAGCAACCCCCCCGGGAGGAACGGTCAGAGCCTCTGTGCAGCGCTGGCTGCTTGAAACCAGAGCTCCGGCCCCGGAGATGAGCAGGGGGGACCCGGCTGCTCAGGTCCCCAGGGCACGCGCTTCCCCCCTTGGGTGGCAGAGGGCCTGCAGGAAGGCAGAAATAAAACCTCTCCTTCCCTCGCAGCCCTCCTGCTGCTTTCTCTGGTGCCCCTGACTTGAGCAGGGTGGGCACGGAGCTGCTGGGGGGACCCGTACGGGCCCCCTCCTGCACCCCTGTGCTCTGTGTGGGGGCCCGGGGTCGGGGCTCCCCTGGGCTGGCGTAGGACTGGGGTTTTGCGCCCTGCCTCAGTTTCCCCAACTCCTACCCCCGCCGTGGCCACGCGTGGGGCCCGCCCCTGCCGCGTGGCTGCGGGGAGGACACGAGGTGGCAGCAGTGAGCTGCGGGCGCTGCCGAGCGGAACCGTGCGTCCCGTGGGTCGCAGCCACGCTGCCACGCCAGCTTCCACCCCCGTCCCCACAATGCTTCGGTCACCCACCCCCCCCGTGTCCCCACGGGGGCTGCAAGGGGCCACGCCGTGGGACCGGTCCGTGCATGCTGGAGGGGATCGGGGTCACATTTTGGTGGGGGCTTCGTGGTGGCTGCAAGTGGCAGCGTGCCATGGGGGAGGCAGGGGAGGGGAAAGAGGGCAAGGAGGGGGGGGTCCGAGCTCCTTGCCCCCTGTGCTGCCTCCGAGACCTGGGCTGGGAGCAGAGTTGGGGGGCTGCATTGCTGGGGGGGTGGGAGAGGGGTCCCCGGGCACCCTGCTGCCCCTGGATTTAAGAGGACAAAGGAGGGACCCTGCTTTGGGGGTGCAAGCTGGGGGCTCTGCTTCAGTGGGGTCAGGCTGGGTGTTGAGCAGGATCCGGCCCTGGGAGACGCCGTCTCAGCCTGGCATGAGACAGGGCGACGCCAGCCCTGCTTTCCCCCGCCGCAGCGCTGGTGCCACGCTCCTCCCCGGCCCTGCGCTGGCCTCGGCCCCTTCCTCCCGGCCTCATCCTCCTCCTCGGGTGGTCCCCAGGGTCCTTGGGGTGCTCGGGGAAGGGGACCACGTGCGCAGCCCGGAGCGCTCACCCTGTGCGAGCGCTGCCTTGTTTTGCTCGAGCCCTTTCTGCCGCCTCCCTGGGCGGCTTTGCACTGGGAATGCTGTTTGCGTTTGGATTTTCTTTCTTTTCTCTTACCCCCCCTCCACCCCCCGTTTTCCTAAACAAAAGATCAAATGCAGACAGTGGTTTTAATCAGGTTAAAGAGAGGAAAGAGAATAAATAATAATTAAAAAAAAAAAAAAAAAAAAAACCAACCCCCCCCAAAA
>VXAA01004889.1:3785-26135 GCA_013399115.1 Anseranas semipalmata | reverse complement strand
GGAGCTGGCAGGGGCTCGTCCTGCTCAGGACAGCCCTGGCTGAGATGAGCACCGTCATGGTGGTGAACTCAGCAGTGAGGACGTTGTGGAGGCCCAGGCAGACCTTGCTGTGGCACAAGCGGCAGAACAAGCCCTGCAGCACCAGCGCCCACTGCGGGGAGAAGCTGAGCAGGAGGAAGCTGTGGGTGAGGGCGCTGAGCCCATAGTGGGGCAGGAAAGCCAGCAGGAGCCCCAGCCCCACCACCAGCATCACCTGGATGTCCTGGAAGAGGGGGAAGATTCTGCAGAGCCGCTTGGCATCCTCTGCCTGCGTGGCCACGGCCAAGCGCTCATTGTAGGTGATGAGGAGGGTGAAGAAGAGCAGCAGGGCGCCCTGGAAGAGCTCCAGGGAGAGGGGCGGGAGGCAGCGGGCGCTGGTGGGGGGCGGCACAGCCATCCTCAGCCGCAGGCAGGAGGGGACAGTGACTGTGGTGCGGCCGGGCAGGGGATGGCAGCCCGGCTGTGCTGGGAGCACTCGCGGGGTGAGCTGTGCTCTGCTCCTACATCAGGGATTTTATGGCCATGGTTAATTTTTAACTGAGGATGAGAGTTTATGTATCAGAAGAGGAGACTTTTATCCCCCCTCCCTCTTTAAATGCGATGCTCAGAAATTACCCGTGTGCTCTTGTTTGGCCGCCATAAAAAGAAGGCACGAGGCATTTAAGATTTTGAAGAGATAAAGCCAAAGCCTGCCGGGGGGCGGCGGAGGAGCCCGCGTGGCCGGCGGCGATGCTGGGGACAAGGGGAGCACCGCAGCGTGTGCCCAGCTGCAGCCCCTGCTCCTGCATCCCATGAGCGGGGACCACGCCGAAACCCGCAGCCGCGGCTCGGGGCTGTGCTGGGCCCCGGGGCCGGTGCTGGGGAGGGTCCCACGGGTGCTCAGTGCCACAGCGGGCGTGGGGGCCCACGCGGATGCACTGCAGGAGGTGGCCGAGCTCTGCCAAGGCTCCCGCGCTGCCTCTGTCCGGCCGGGGACGGCTCCCGGCCCATCGCAACTCAAGGCAGCGCCGTGCGTGGCTTCGGGATGATGTGCGCTTTGCTCAGCAACTGCCCGGCCTCCGCAAAGCCCCATAAAGCTCCAAAATCGGGCTGAAAAGATCATTTTCTCACAGGTTTGTGTTGGCTTGAATGGCTGGAAATTCATTAACAATTAGCGCGCGAGAAAAACAAAGCCCAGAGCAGCCAAGCAGCTACCCCGAAGTTTCTGGGTTGCTGTTTAATGTGACATTTTGCCAGTGAATGTCTGGAAAAAAAATATGAGAACCACAAGAACAAAAGGCAGAAGGGTTGGTAAATATTTGTTCCAGAGAGAAGATATTTTTGTGCTGTCCCTGATCTCAACACCCCTGCCGCGGGCGCTGGCTCCACGCCGCTCTTCGTCATTGTTACTGGAGGATGAGGCAGGCGAGGGCGCAAAATGGGAAACAATTGTTGAATAATCTGCGCGAGGCTCCTTTGCCAAACCCTCCCCTGCCATTTTTCAACACAAAGATGCTGGAAATCAGGGCAACGTATAGGAGGAGGAGGTGCTTTGAAGGAAGCGCCTTTGGGCCTTGCAATAGGGTTGCATCGTGCCGAGCAACCTCTATCCACAGAAGAGGGGCAAAGAGCAGCGAGGTTTTGCAGGATGAGACCTGGGGATGCTTCATCCCCAGCAGCAGAGGCCCGCGCTTGTCCCTGCCGTGTGGCTGGAGCAGGCAATTGCCACCGCAGGGACCCCAAGGGGCTGAGGTCCCCGCTGTGCTCATGCCAGTGTCCCCGACTGCCGGTGCCGATGCAGGACGCGGCCGGGCTGGGATGTGCGGCGGGATGCTCTCGCCTTCATCCTGGCAAGCGCAGGCTGAGCGCTGCCCCTCGGTGCCTCCTGCTCCCACCTCCAGCCTCGCCCTGCGCTGGTGGGGCACAGGGGCTGCCTCCTCCTCCTCCGCCCCTTGCTGAAAATAAAGGGGAAAAAAAGGTGATTTTGGCACAGCTGACCTCTCACCCACACCCGCCACGTGCAGCGTCAGCCCTCGAAAGGGATTTTCAAGGGGACAGCCTGACACAGTGAAAAGTGCTTTAGCTCATCATGGATAAGACAGACCCTGACCACCGGCTGGAGCTGCCAGCTCTGGCCCCGCTGCAGTGGTGACCTCGGTTCGCTGCCACCAGCTGCCCCTGGCCGGGAACCGTGGGGTTGGGTTTGGGGTTTCCAATGGCATGGCAAAGGCTTGCAACAAGCAGAAGCGCTTTGGTTCATGGCTTTTGTAAGGTAGGGATGAATAAAATGCTCGTAGAAAAAGCTGCATGGAAGGAAAGCGGGGTTTCAAACAGGTATTTTAAAAAGCAGAGAGGTTCAAAGATTTTGGAATTACAGCAAAGAGCTTTTGGTGAGGGGTGTGCTGCGGGAGGAACACATCTTCCCAGAGCATCTCAATGCCGCCAAAGCAGCACAGTGTGCTGGAGGAGACGGGAGACACGTGGGGGGGTTTGGGTGGAAGAGCCCTTCTGGATCCGGCCGGCACCCCTGGCAAGGTGTGGGGGCGCGGGGTTGGCACGAGCAGCTGTGCCGGCTCAATAAACACCGTGTGGGTGCACCCAGGGAACCCGGCACGGGGGTCAGGCTGCTGGGCTCTGTGCCCGGAGCTGTTTGGGGAGGTGACAGCTCCTTATCCGTGGCTGTGGCTGATAGGGAACTGCAGGCTCAGTGGGATGGCACTGGCAAGCGCTGGAGCCGGTGCCCGCCCCGGGGCTGGTGGGTCAGGGTGCTGCATCCCTGGATCTGTGCTCTTGTCCCACGTGGAAATCTTGCCCTGGCAGTGCCTGGGGATTTGGGATGTGCACGTGGGCTCCCAGAGGTGTAAAAGCCAAGGACAGCCACCGCCAAGCTCTTTGTCAAGCTGTTCGGTACCCCAGCACCTCCCGTCGGTAGATGAGCCGTCCCATTCAGCCTCCCTGCTTCCAAAACCAGACAAAGGCAAAGAGCAGCGATGCCCAGGTGCTCCCCGGGCCAAGGACCCCACCACAGTGTGCAGGGGACCCCGCTGGGGTGCAGGTTAAAAAATAACCTTTATGGCCCCCATAAAGGAAGGGTGAAGCTGCAGGAGGTCACCGGGAAGGTGAAAGTCCCCCTGCCCCAGCAGCACCCCCGGCCCCGCAGAGCAAGGGCGGCCAATGATTAACTCCGCGGAGCTGGGTGCGCCCGTGCGACGCTGCGGTCCCCGCGGCGGGGGGCCAGCGGTGGGGAAAGTCCGGTCCCTCCAGGAACATTCTGCAGGCATGGAGAGTTTTTCTTCGGCACCGAAGGAGCAGGGCCTGGGGATGGAGGAAGCATCTGGAGAGGGCTGGAGCGGCGGGGAGGGGACCATTGAATTCCACCCCCCACGTCCCCCTTTCACTGTGTGGGCAGTTGTTTTATGGCAGGAGGGCCGGGGAACCATTTTAGCATGATCCACGCTGAGACTGCTCGAGGAGTTCCCTGCTGAGGGCTGGATACAAAGAAAAGCTGAATTAACTGCGGGTCATATAAGGCAACAGGATCTGACAGATCCGAGCCAATATATGCTGGCAACAGCCAGTCCATGGCACTGTGAGAAAACACTCCTGCAAATTTAACAAATCCCTATGGTCTAGAAAGTCATGTACAAGAAATTACTAATGAAGGGATCTAGTCATATCTGGATTTCCAGACGTTGGTCATACTCCCACCGCATTTTGCAGGCCATATAAGTACATGGATCTGAATCCAGGGCGCTGGAGACCAGGAGGATTGTTCCGATCGTCTTGTCTGACCTCCTGCGTCACACGAGCCAGCGCGTCCTGTGCGCAAGCCCAGGGCTGCCGGCGGGGCTCAGCCCGGGAGGGGATGCTCAGCCGAGCCGTGCCGGGCGGCGGCGGCCAGATCCTGCGGCTACGCCGGGCTCGGGTTGCCTGGAGGAGCCCCAGGGGCTGGGAGCCCTGGTGGAATCGGGGTGGCTGGGCTCGGGTCCCCCTTCCACCCCGTGGTGATGCTCTGGCACCCAGGGATGGGTGCTGGGGACACCACTGCCTGGGCAGGAGGGAGCGGGAGCTCCGGTTTCATCTCCATGGGGCTGCCAGCGGGTGCCCGGCCGAGGCACCGCACGGTGGGGAAGGGCTGCTGATGCCCCCCCTCTCCCCGTTTTCCACACTCGCCTCGGTGTCAGCTCTCTCCTCACGGGCACCCCAAAGTCCCATTTCCTACGGAGCCCTTGCTGGGCACTTTGCCGCGCTGCCCACGGAGCTACGCCCAGCTCCCCCCTCCCGCCCCATGCAGCTCCGAGCCTCTGTAGGTCCTACACAAACACACGCCTGTTTTCTAACCCGTCCCTTTTTTTTCTTGATGCTGTCCCGGTGATGCCGGCGGCAGCCGCGAGCCTTTAAAAGCGACCGGATGGTTCTGACCCACGGAGCCCGGGCGCTCGCGGCGCGGCTGCTGGAGCCGGGCAGGTGGCCAGCCCCCCCCGAGCCCCTCGCAAGCGGGGCTCTGCCCGGGGACAAAAAGGCACAGACGTCACACTCGCATCACGCGGTCCGAGTGGCCTTCTCCATCTTGTTAGCACATTGTGTAACACAACATGTGGAGGCGCTGGGACCGCACACACATGCGCTCCCCAACAGCCCAACGAGGGGGGAAAAAAAAAAAAAAGAGAGAGAAGAAAAAAAAAAAAGGAAGCAATTTAAGCTTTGAATCTTTCTCTTTAAAATGTTCTCATGGCTTCATTAGAATTTGCAGCCACAGAGGCTTTGAAGACCATGGTATAAGGAGTGAAACATCTGGAAAAATTAGGATTAATGAAAACATAATTCCCAAGACTAAAGGAAAGATTAATCCTGCGTTACCACTTGTGTGTTCCACAGCTTTTCCCCAGCTCGTAACACTGAACTTATTAAATCGCCTTGAGCTGAGTTTTCCTTTTTCTCTCTCCCTCCCCTATTGAGCCGAATGGAAGCGACTGATGCCAAATGTAACGATAACCAACTGTGCCGAGCAGCGCGTGTGTGAGCGCGCCGCCCGCCCCTCTCCCAGGTGGGCGCCCGTGGCCGGCTGGGCCGGCGGGTGGGGGGCTCGGGGGGGGGCGAGCTGATGGGCTGGGGGCCCCGTGCAGGGCGATGGGCGCTGAGCCCAGCTGGGCTGCACCTGCTCTGCTCCCGGCAGGATCGGGGCCGGTCTGCTCGTGAGACGGGGGGATGCCGGTGAATTAGGGGATAAATTCAGGAGTGAACCACCCTGGTCTGCTTTGAAATGCTCAGCTCACCCCGAGGCGCTGGGTGGCATTTCTGCAAGCCTGGCTGCGGGAGGGCACGGGGGTGCCGTGCCGTGCCATGCCATGCAATGCCGTGCCGTGCCGTGCTGTGCCCGCGCTGGCACCACCCTCTGCTGCAGCAGCGGCTGCGTTTTGTTGCCGCCAGGGCGAGGCTTTGAGCTGGGCGTTGAGCAATGCGAGCCCCGTGCCAGCTCGCTCCGCGGGAGCTGCTCCTCTGCGCGGGGCTCCTGCGAGCGCGGCCGCACCGCGGGGGCCCCGGCCGCAGTGGGATGGGGCACGCTGCAGCACCGGAGAGTAACGGGAACTCGTCCCCACCACACCAAACCCTGCTTGAGCCCCAGCAAAGCCCTTGGTAGGGCTGGCCCAGGATCTGGGGCTGCTCCAGAGCTCAGCTTGGCCGTGGTGGGGCTTTGCGCATGGAGGGACCAGCTGGGGAAGCTGCCCTTGGGTGAAAAACCCTTTGGCTCTGTAAAATACTGCAGCAAATTCCTCTTTATTTGGGGCGCTAGGCTGATCAGCAAGAAACATGGAAGCGGTGGTGGCGTTTCTGGGGGTCACGTCAAAGGTTTGTCCCTTGCATGTGGGCCTGGGCACAGCACGGGAGCTCACTGGCCTCGGCCACTCGCTGCTCCAGGTCCCTTTGCTTCATCACCATAAAGCCCAGCCGACCAGATGCTAATTTGTGAAAAAGGATGCAATCAGGGTCGGTGCGTTTCTCTCCCCAAATTAAACACCAGTACATATGTCTATATAGTGGTGTTTATTTAGAATAATAAAAGAAGGCAGATTTCACTTCATTACGCCTTAATCCATCCCACGTTTGGCGCAGTGGAAGGCCGGGCAGTGCGAGCCCCGCGCCGAGGCCAGCTGCTCCGCAGAGCCGCTCTGGCGAACAGCTTGTGCAGCCCGCGTGGCAGCAGGAGCAGGCTACCAGCTGCTCTGTCCGGCTGCCGACGGCCACCCGGCCGTGCCGGTGGCTCTGCAGGGACAGGGATGCTCCCAGGGGCTGAGCTGGCCCCGAGGGCTGGAGGACCAGCGCGTGCTGGGAATGGTGTCCGGGGAGCAGCGCATCCTCTCTGGAAGCCCCTGCTGGGGTCTGGGTGGCATCTCGCCCGCTGGGTGCTCCCCAGGACCTCTGTTTGCCATCAGCTCGTGGGGAAGGCAGATGTGGTCCTCAGCTGGTCCTCTCTGGAGGAGCCTGGCTGGGATGTGCACGCAGGGCCACAGCCACCATGGGCCAGAGGTGTGTCTGTCCCATGCACGAGGGAAAAGAGCACATCTGCCCCGCGCACGGGGCGCAGGAGGGGGCAGCATGCCCTAGCCCTGTGCTGCGGGGGCCCTGGCAGAGGGGAAGGCTCCCAGGACAGACAGGAGGACGGCAGGCCCTGATGGACGGGACAGCCCATGGGATGCACGACGGATCACCGTGCACGTGGGAACTTCACTGCAGCACCGTGAGGGTGACAACCGGAGTCCCCCCATGCTGGGGCTGTGCTGCAGAGGGGACGTCGGTGCTCCGCTCCGCTCCCTCCTTCCCACGCCGCCGCCTCGCTCGGCGCTCCCGGTTGTTTTCCAGAGAGGAAATCTGCAACCTCGCTCTTTTTTCTGTTTTTCTGTGCATGTGTGCAATGGCGGGGCCCAGCTGGGGGTGGCGGCGGTGCCGGCGGGCGCCAGGTGCCGGCGACGCGGGGCGGGAGGTGCCCGCTGCTGCGGGGACAATGCCGGCGGCAGCCTGCGGCGCTCGCAGCCGCATTGTGTGAGCGAGGAGGAGATGGATGAAGGTCACATCCTGCCACTCTTCCGATGCCCGGCTCCAGGAAAAAGCTGCGCTTTGTAAATACAAAAATAAACAACAAACTCTTCCCCCAATTTACCACCTTCCCCCCACCCCCGAAAGAAACAACAACAGCCCCGGTGGTATCAGAGCCACCTGCTCAGGGAAGTGATTTTTCATATAGGCAGGAAGCGGGGGTCTAATTAAATCTCAGGTCAAGAACATAAAGGGAGAAAGAAGTTTATTTACAAGCCCTTGAGCGCAGCCAGAGGGGCGGGAGGGGCCGTGCGGGACCGTGCGGGTGCACGCGCCTCTGGCCGCGCGTTGGCGTTTTGGCGTGCCGGGGAGGGAGCGGGTGTGATCTGGCACTTCACGCGGGTGGCAGGGAGGCAGTGAGAGCCGGGCACCGAGGGTGGGCTGGGGGCCGAGAGGAGGAGGAGGGGGAGGAGGAGGAGAAGGGATGAAGGCAGCGGTGGGGACCCCCCCACCTCCTCCTCGTGCCGTGGTGGCGGAGAGGGCAGCGCAGCCCTCGCGGAGCAGAAGTGCGCGGCGGAGTCCCCACTGTCCCCTTCCCCTGCGTGTGGAATAACATCACGGCCAGACCTACAAGAGTGTCTGCAGCCTTCAGCGAGATCATATGAGGTTTCTGTTTCACAAGAAGGAGGATGGCATTTCCATTGTGCTCGCTGGGGATGTGTTGCAATGTGCAGCCGCTTCCATTCTTTGTCTTCCTCCACGCAGAGGAGGAGTCTCAGCCTCTTCCAGAGTGACCCATCACACCCTGCCCCCCCGGCCGTGAAATTCGGCTCCGCTGGCCTCTGCAGCCCCCTGCATCAGGCGAGTGTCCCCGTGTCCGCGTGGGGCTGTCACCTCCACCCGTGCCTGGGCATCGCCCGTGCCACCAATGCTCTTGGTCTCCAAAAATGCCCTGGTCATTTCCAGCCTGGGGGTCCCCAGCGGGTTTGGGGACACACCGTGATCATGATGCCACATCTTGTGCCGCTCGCGCTCTCCAGGGTGCCCCGACAGCTGCCGCTGCCCGCTGTGGAGCCGCTGCCTGAGTTTCACAACCAATTAATGAACCGGGGCCCGACTCCACCAGAGACCCAGCGTTGATCTGGGAGCACTTGCAGCAGCCCCGGCTCGCCCAGCACCGTGCCACCTCCCGGCCCCGCTCCCTAGCACAGCGAGCATGTGCCCGCTTTTGGGAAATGCTACAGAAACACCTTTGGGAAGCCTGGACCCATTCTGTATTCCCCAGCCAGGCTCTGTGTGCTGAATGTGAGCCAGTAATGTGGTATTATTATGAAAAATAATTTAGAAAAAGGCAAGCATCAGCTGGAGGGGCAAAAAAGGAGCAAACAGGTTGGAGGTGCTGACGCATTGCCCTTGGGTGCCTTCTGCAAGCGCCATGCGGATACAGGTGCCTCACCGGGGGCACCCAATGCCCACTCCGATGGCGCCCATTGCAGGGTGCCAGGAGCGGGGCTCCCAATGCCCCCATCCCTCCCACTACCCCTCCCCGTGCCGGGGACATCCCCTCCCTGCCGCCAGCATCCCGCCACCGCGCATGGTGCCACTGGACGAGGACACAGCCCCGGCCCCGGTGCCGGCCGCGGGCCTCGCTCCAGCTGGGCGCTGTTTTGTAAGGACTCCTGGGCCTCTGCGGTGCAGAGATAAGCCCAAGAATTCGCCGGCCGTTCCAAATATCCTGTCCGCTTCCGCCCGCCGTCCTCGCGGCCGCTCCAGCCCGTTTGTCTCATTTCCGCAGCCGCACGCTGGGGAGAGCTTCCTGTTTTCCCCGCGGCCCCGGGGCGGGCGGGAGGAAGGGCAGGACAATGGGCGCAGGCAGAGACGGGGACGGGGACGGGGACGGGGATGGGGATGGGGACGGGGACGGGGACCAGCCCCGGGTGCCTGGCAGGGGGCTGTGCTGGGGCTTTCCTTGGTGGCCCCAGGTGGGTGCAGAATGGACAGGAGGGCAGCGGGGGGATGGCAGCAGGGAGCGGGTGCGTGGCTGCGCCGTGCAAGGGGAGAGGCTGGGGCGGGAGGAGCCTGCAGGGGGGGCTGAGATTGCGGATGGGGTTTCTTGCCTTTTCTTCTTTTTTTTTTTTTTTAAGGGTTTTGCTGTAAATCAACCCAAGCTCTCTCCGGAGCTTCCCCTCTGCACCACAGTGGGTAACAGCGCTGCTGTGGGGGCGAGGAGCCCCACCACCACCCAAGCATCACCCCCGGTGTGACCACGCACAGCATGGGACCGGAGCCGGGTGCCACTGCTCCACACAGCCACAGCAGAGCAAAACCCTGGGCTGGGGGACCCTGCCCTCTGTGTGGGGACAAAGCCACCGCAAGGCACTTCTCAGGGTCCCTCCAGGAAAACCACACATCCCAACACAACACCCAGGGCTGAAGTCCCCCTAACCACAGCTCTGAAGGTCTGCAGCCCTATGGGGCTGTGCCACGGGGCGCTGAGATTCTGGCACCGAGCGTGGCGGGTCCCTGCTCCCAGAACCCACCCGTGGGAAAACAGGGATCTGCTGATGGGCTTTGCTTGCTTCCAGCATCATATGTGGGGGGGGCAGCTCCTGGGCAGCCCCATCCCCCTGGGCACCTCGGGTTTGGGGCGGGGGGCCATGGTGGGGCAGGGAGAAGGATTTTCCTCCGTGCGTCTGCCCAGGGCCCGGCTCCCAGCCCGAGTGTGAGTGTTTACCCGCAGCCTTTCTCATCGCTTGCAGCATGGCAGGAGTTATTCAAAGGCGGGCGGAAGCAAGCGCAGCAACTGAAACAACAATGAAAAGGAAACGGAGTTTGAAAAATTCTCCGTTCATAAATCAGCTGAACTGCAGGTGATCCCTGGGCAGGAGCGAGCCAAGGAAAAGACGCGGCTGGGAGCAGCCGGGCGGACCGTCCCCACGAGCAGGGATGGGGACGTTGGGATGGGGGCGACGGCCAGGGTACCCCGGGGTGGCTTTGGGTGAGGGTGATGTTCGTGCCCCTGTCCCTAGGGCTGCAAGCCTGGGGTGTAGGGGCAGGTGAGGTGCGAGAACCGGTGGAGATTTTGTGGTGCGTAAGCAAACGAGAGGCGAAGCCATCCCGGGTGGGGCTGCTTTCCGCAGTGAGGCTGGCATCACACGCACACAAGCCACCGAGGCCAGGGAAATGCAAAGAACTGCAGCCAGCAGAGGCCAGCTCGGGGCAAAGAATCCACGTTGCAGCCGCACCATGGCCCATCGAGGCTGGCAGAGTGGGAGAGGAGGTTATTGGGGTGCTCGAGGGGAGCAGAGCCAGCGGGGACCCCACAGCCTCGCCAGGGTGAGCCCCAACCACAGCTGGGATTGCCCTTGGAGCAGCCCCAGGTTACCTTCAGCTCCTTCACAGAGTGCCTCCTGCCTTTTGGGGATGAACGCATCTCTTCTGAAGCAGAAAAGCCAGCAGGATCCAGGCGAGCATGGCACTGAGCCGGGAGATGCCAGGGTTAACGGGAGGCGATTGCGGGCTCTCAGCGGCCCTGGCTCCTTGCTGGGATCTCATAAAGTCCTTTTCCTCCTTAGGAATTGGAGCTGCTGGCTTGGGATGGGCTCTGCTGTGCACTGGCAGCATCCCATGGAGCTGGTATGGTCAAGAAACAGCTCTGCCCGAGCTGGGTCTTGTGTCTGCAAAACCTGGGAGTCCATCCTTGTGTCCCCAGGGGTCTCAGTGGGCTTTGTCACTGCTTTGTCAGCCCAGGGTCCCCACCTCATCCAGCACACTCACTTTGCTTCTCCAGGCTTTTTAGCCCTGTGGATTGAGCAAGGACATTTTAGCTGCTCCCCAAATACCCTTGTAAGCCAAAACCCAACCTCAGGGATGCCAAAAAGGGCCTGGCGCCTTTGGGACCGGCACACGTGGGGCACCCAAGGGTGGGCAGACAGCCCCAGGAGCAGCCCGGTGGCAGCAGGCTGAGTCCTACATTGGTGCTAATGGGATTTTTCCTGTGCATCGGGAAAGGACTTGATCATGTTCCCCGCACTGGGGAAGGCAGACAGGACCGCTTGTCCGTGTCTACCGCTATCGTCCCCCCTTCCTTGATTTCCCTGTCATCTTGTCTTTCAGCAGAGCTAGAAAACCAGGAGACCACCATAAATAAATCCTGTGTCTTTAAGCAGTTTTGTACAGTACAAGAAAACGCACTCGTTGAATTACAGCTTTTTAATCAAATACATGTAACCATGTCACTTAAAGTGCTTTCGAAAAGCAAAAAAAAAAAAAAAAGAAACACAATTGGAAGAGCACGATATTAAAACCAGCTGCTTTTTTACCCCCACCACAGTTAATAGTTTTTGAATGTTCTGAATGAGAGAGAAAACAGAGCCAAGCTCCACTTTCATGTCCATCTTTCTGATCAAACCCCATCACCGGGGGGAGCCAGGCAGCCCTGGCACAGCGGCCGGGCGGTGCGGGGGACGCGGGAGGGACACGCTCGCATGCAGCCCTGCTCTCCCCGCTCTTGTGCAGCTCCTCCCTGGCTCCTCGCAGCAACCGGGACGTGGGAGCCCGTGCTTCTCCTGCAGCTGAAGTGATGCAGCGGTGCGGAGTGGCTGGGACTGAGCCTGTGGAGATGCAAGCCAGGTCTCCAAAAAGCCAAGCAGCACTTGGGGCAGGGCCGGAGCAGCTCCCGCTGTGCCATGCATGCTGCTCGGCCTGGATACATCACTGCGCAGCAACCCTCTCCACCAGTTTTAATCCTGATCCACCTCCTGATGCTTCTTTTTGAAAACTGGCATCGCTATGATGCAGCTCATCCCCTGCAGGTACCAAGGTGTCTCAGTTCCTGCAGCATCGCTTCCTCCAAGTGTGCCGGTACAGTTCCCATGTCCTGTCCCCATGCTCCATCCCCATGCACGGTCCCTGTGACCCATCCCCACACCCCATCCCCGTGCCCTGTCCCTGTGCCCTCTCCCTGTGCCCCATCCCCTCAGGGCACACACGCTGGGACCACCTCGACGTCCACCTCCGGCCTCGCTGGCCGCTGGCCCTTCCGCACGTCCTGCCAACCACCCTGAGCTGTGCGGTTCCCCTGTAACATGGACCAACGCTCATTAAGCGCAAGGCAGAGACCACCAAATATGTCAAAACACACTTAAAATTTATTGTTTCATACCATACGTTTGAGTCTCTTGAACGCCGGCCAGTGTTTCTCCCTCTCCGCGATGGGGCCTATCTGCTGTCACTGATGCTTCGCATATATGTATAGCCCGTTTTCTTTCTGTCTCTTTTCCCCCCTTCTTTCTTTAAATGAAAAATACAAACAATTGATGGAAAATGTACATTTGTTCCATATGGGACGGTCGGCGTGTGGAGAGGAGCCAGGAGAGTCATTTTTAGGCAGACTCCTCTCTCCAGCGGATGGCTGGACGGCTTCCCAGAGCGGCCCCGCGCGGCCTGGCCTGACTCTCCTGACGAGCCTCAGACAGTCTGTGACGCTCCCGCTCCGGCGGGGGGGACGTGATTCAGTTCCCCACCAGGCTCACCCCCTGGGGCTGATGAGCACGAGGAGGGAGAGGTTTCCACCGAGACCCTTGCAGCGTCCCAGAAGGGCTGAGCTTGGCTGTGTGGAAGGCGATGGGGGGACCTGATCTATGTGGGAAATGGGGTTAGGTTGGCTGGGTTGGGTTGGGTTAGGTAGGCTAGGCTGAGTTGGTTGGGTTTGGTTGGGTTGAGTCAGGTTGGTTGGGTTGGTTAGGCTGGATTAAGTTGACTGGGTTAGGTTAGGTTGGGTTGGGGCAGGTAGGCTAGGCTGAGCTGGTTGGGTTTAGTTGTGTTGGTGAGGCTGGGTTAAGATGGTTGGGTTAGGATGGCTTGACTAAGTGTGGGTTGGGTTGGGTTAGGCTGGGTTGTGTTGGTTGTATTGGATTAGGTTAGATTGTGTTGGTTGCGTTGCTAGTGTTGAGTTGTGTTAGGTGGAGTTGGGTTGTGTTAGGTGACCTCCAGAGAGAGCACTTCCAACCTTTCCCATTGCTCAGCTCAGAAAAGGAGCACAAAGTGGCTCTGACTGGGTGTCCGTGGGGCTCAGTTCAGCCAAGAGCTGCCAGGTGGAACCAGCCCCCGAACTGCCCCATGACTTGTGCAATGAGGACCAAACCTGCCTCCCTTATGGCCCGGAGCATCAGGCTCCCATTGCCCCTTGGGACCAAGTGGATGGTGTTGGGTGAGTGGCTGGGTGGCAGGGGACTGGGGGCTGAGGGACCAGGGGCTGGGGGCAGGAGGACAGCAAGGGTGCAGGCAGTGCCAGGAGCTAGGAGACCACAGCCAGGGCTGCATCAGTGATGGAGAGGCTGAGATTCACAGCAAGGGAAATGCTAAGAAAAAATCAATTTCAGGCTGCAAAAACTTTCCAGGACACACCTAAGGACTCCTTGTGGGCTTATTTCCTTTTTCTTTTGCAAAGGCTGCAGGTTTTTTGACACCATGAACCCATCTCTCTGCTGGCAGCTGCCCTCGTCTGCCGACCGCAGCCAGCAGAGCGATGCTCGTGGTGCGTTTGCAAGCCCCTACTCCCAACCAGAGCCCAAGCATCGGGGCTCCTGGGTGCTCAGCTGCTGGGAAATGGTTTGCAAGCAGAGCTGAGTAGCAGGGAGGTCTCTGCTCATTATTGATGTGAGTTTTATTGGGAAAAACCCACCCTCGCTCTAGCTGTTTTTCAGGTAGAAGGCTCAGAAATCAATGAGCAAACCTCAGCCTCTGCTGAGCCTTCCTCTCCACGCTGTGCTCCTCCTGCCTCCTCGCTGAGCTCAGCTCCAGGGGCTGAACACGCACCCACCAAACCGGGCAGTGTTCAGGGAATATTGCCCGGGACAGCTCGCGGGGGGGGCAGGCTGGGGGTAGCAGCTGGGGCTGGGCCCCGAGGCAGGGCAGGGGCGGCCGCCCATCGCCCCGCGCTGCTGCGGCTTGCGGCACCGCCGATCGGGGCCGCGGAGGAAGCCGTGGCTTTCCTGTCCTGCAAGAAGTGTTGAGATTTTAAAACATTTCCTTTCCCAAACTGGGCTGCAAAACAGAAAGTTTGGGAAAGTTTGGGAACCGAGAAACCAAGACAATCTTTTCTTCAGCTCAGTCGGGAAAGGCTGTGCTGGGAACATTTTAAACCTTTCTTCGCATTTCAACCTTTTCCCTTTGGTTAACCCCTAAAACACATACTGCAGTTACATTTCTGAATAACTTGCCTCCAATCTAAAAAAACCTGGAAACTTTTTTTTTTTTCCAGTGCTCGTTTTCTCGAGTCAGGAAATGTTTTGGAGCCATTTCCCACAAACAGGTTTGGTTTTGATAAATCTTCATTTCATTTTTTTTTTAATGGAAAAGGAAAAGAAAAATCCCATCAAAATCTCCGGAGCAGCTGCCTTGTGCTGCGGGTGGGACAGGGAGCTGGGCACCGCACCGGCAGCATCCTCCCCTTCTCTCCGATGCCCCCTCTGCAGTGACCAGTGGCTCTGAGCACCCAACATAAGGGTGCCCCCCATGTGCTGCAGGGGCCTGGGCCCCTCAGGCGAGGCTCCGTGTGCACTGGGAGGCTCTAATTCCCCCTTCAAGCCCCAGCCGGGCTGACTTCATCGAGGCTGCGCGTTCCCAGGCGCGTGCCGGCGTTCCCTCCCTCCGGTGCACTCCGGCGAGGACGGCTCCGGCCGCCCGCGGGTGCCCCAGGGCCGCTGCTGGCTTCAGCCTCGGGAGTGCCGAGCCCGGAGCTGCACATTGCCGGGACGGTCCGGCTGGCACATGCTGTTTTAATATTTGGGTGATGTCATCAAGCACTCTATAATGCCATAAAAAAACCAGAACGTCTATAAACCTGACCAGTGAGCCTCCAGCAGAACACACACATGCACGGGTGTGCACATGGGTATGTGCAGATGCACACACAGGGATGCACACATGCACACATGCGTGCACATGGAGGCACACACACGGATGCACACAGACATGGATGCGCACATATGCTCACATGGATGCGCACACATGCATGCACACACAGACACACGCAGATGCACACATGGGAATGCACATGCAGATTCTCGTACATGCAGATACACAAAATGGACACATGCACCTCCCGTCGGGGCACACGCACATGCACACACATTCTCAGATGCATGCACACCAATACGCAGGGATGCACACACACAAATGCATGCACATGTGGGTGCACACAGCACCACATCCACACATGGATGCACACTCGTTGGTGCACACAGACGTGTGCTCACACACACAGACACTCGAAGACACGCAGCAGCACCGTGGCATGGGGAGGACAGGGTAGGTGTGCATGGTGCACACGCAGCCCTGGGGCTGGTGGCACTTGCACAGGCATCATGGCACGTGGCACCGCTGCAGAAGCAGCCCTGGTGCACGGGGGCGGCAAGCCCAGGGGGATCCCCAGCCCCAGAGCCCCAGGGGATGCAGAGCAGCTACCAGCAGCCCGCAGCCACGCAGGTCCTGGAGCTGCCTCCCCCTCCCTGGCCATGCAGCCCTGCCTAGGAAAGGCGGCAGGATGCGCCTGTCAGTTTTTAAATATACCTGTCAAATTCTTTCTGCACATTTCTGCGGTAACGACCTGCTAAGAGCCCCTCGCTCCTCCTCCCCAGTCCGAAACCATCAGGCACGGAGCTTTGGAGAGATTAAGTCATAAAATCAGAAGGGGCTGCATGGTAACAGCCCCAGCCTGAGCCATAACAGCAGTGAAATCATCCCCAAACTATTCCAGCAAAGTCCATTTCCATTTCCATGTAACACCTGACCACCCCTCCGCCGGTACTCAGCGAAATAAAACGCCCGCGTGTTGCTTCCTGGCCTCGGCGCGGCCACAAGGGGCTGGGGGCAGGGAAGGGGAGGATGTTACAAAGAAAAATGCTCGCCCGACGCGCGGGGCCCCCGCGAGCGCTGCAGGATGCGCAGAGGGAGCAGTGATGGGGGCGGCAGGGCTGAGCCCCCCGGGCGCTGCGGGACACGAGCTGCCTCCCTCCCGAGCTGCCCCCCCTGTGGCTTTCGTTAGCCGACCCCAACGCTAAGCAAACCCACGCGGCCAAATAGCCGATGCCAGGTGAACCCAGGAGATAGCAGTTTTACCATCGATTCTAACACAACTAATGACCGGAGCGAACATCTGGTCGGCTCTGTCCTTCTAACGGAGCCGGAGCAGCCTGGGTGCCAAGCAGCCCTCCTGCCTCTTGCCAAAAATGGGGTCTGGGGAGGCTGAAACCTCCCCGGCGCAGCCAAACCACAGGGTCGCAGCTCCGACGCCATGGGAAGGCGCCTGCCAAAACCACCGGCGGTTCGGGACCGGGCTGCCCACTGGGGCACCAGCCTGGAGGACCGGTCCTGGTCCAGCCTCTGAGGATGCTTCTTGATGCGTTTTACACCTAAAAGTCAAGTTTAGGTGAAAAAAGCTGTGCAAAACTGTGAGTGATGGGAGGAGGCAGCATCGCTGCAGGGTTTGGCCAGAAACCAGAGTCTGGCATCAGCCCTTCTACCTCCTGTTATCTGACCCAAACCCGTGCTCCTGTTTTCTTCCTCTCTCATTTTCCTTCTTTCTCGTTTCCCTGATGGCCATGACCTGGGGTAGGGGTGGCCAACGGGACGGGGGAGTCGCGCATTGTTCATGGGCTCGCTTGTGATTACGCTTTATTATTAATAAAAACACACGGCTCGGGGAGGCAGGAGGGCTGGCAGGGTTTTGTGCAGAACACGGCGAAGGCTTTGCTGCAAACCACAGAGCGGTGCGGGAGCAAGGCACGGGCACGGGGAGCTCGGCTGAATGCAGAGCTGAAACTGGCAGCAAGGTCTGGCTGGGACGGTTGTTTGTCTGTCCAGGGCCAGGTCCAGCTGCTGCAAACCGCTCTAGCACCGCTGCATGTTTTTGCAGCACTGCAGCGGATTGCACCACGTTGCATCTCTGGTGATGGTTAAAACGCAGTGATGCATGCGATGTTCGCCAGCGTGCTGCTGCACGGGCACTCAGCAATGAGCAGGAGCCCCGCTCCACAGAGCCCTGCGCCAGGGAGGGGAACCCCAGGGGTGCAGCCCAGCCTGCCTTCGCCTTCTCTGCAAGGGACACTCTTGTTCCCTGCTTCTTGTCGCTTCCCTGCCCCTCCATCTGCAGGAGCCTGGGGCCAGGGCTGACCCCAAAGCGAGGGGGGCTGGCCCCAAAGCAAGGGGGGCTGGCCCCAACCCAGCCCGCTGCAGTGCCCCAGGTGCACCCTGTGGGCATGCAGGGAAGGGGTTTAGGTGCTGGAGCCCCCCATTTGTACCCAAGCTATGTATTTGTGGGCTGACGCTGGGGAGGGATGGGGATGACGGGATAACCATCCCTTCTGCTGCCGTTTCCTCCCTGCTCCCACCTGCCCAGGGCTGGTACCCGCCCCAGCTCTGTGGCAGCATCCTTGGGCACAGAGCGAGGAGACCCCGCTCCCTCCCCACATCCCACAGCAGGGATACGTTTTCAATAGTTTTACAGCACAGGTGCTTCGGGAAATCTTCTGCCCATGCCCAGCCCTGGGAACCCCCGAAACAAGGACACGTCGGACCCCAGGGGCTGCAGAACAAGGAACAGCAGCTGGAAACCACCCCGGGCTTCCAGCTATCCCAGCTCGGAGGTGAGCTGGCACGGCCCGAGGACCCAGCCGCGGGGAAAGCAGGGAATTTCTGCTGCAGAAAAATGACCTAACGTTTCCTCCGCGCCCCGCTGCGCTGACGCTTTCCCCCGGCGCTGCGGGCAGCTGGGCGCGGGGCGGCTCGAGCGATGCGTTTTAATCGCAGGAAGTGATCGCATGCTCGCGTGGAAGGTACCTGGAAGCTCAGGGCTGGAAAATAAGTCAGGGCTTTCTTTTTCCCCTCGTCTCCTTCCTCTCGGGCTACTTCTGGGACCGGAGCGGGACGGAGCCTATAGAAGGCTGCTTCCTTTCATAGTCATCCACGGCGGCACAGGATGCTTCTCATTTCGTGTTTTGTTTGTTTGTTTCAGCTCCGATTCTGGCACACGTCGGACACACCACTCGCGGCCGGCCGCCAGCCCTCCCGTGTAGGTAATGATGTCATTTTTCCATGTATTCCCCCTTTTTACATACTGTATATGGAAACACAATGAGGTTCGTTTCTGTCGTTTAATGGGAACACATCACCAGCCCCCAAACGGGTTCGTTTTATTAGCACTTCACATAAAAAAAGTGAGTCAGGATTTAGTCCTGTTAACACTAATGTGAATTTAATTTAGGAGAAGCTTGAAAATTAATGTCATTTGTTAAATATCCATTTCCCCTAAAAGGCAATTCTTTGCCAACAACAACAACAAAAAACTCTTCTTCTATTCTTTTTTTTTTTTTTTTTTTTTAAATAGCCTTTTTTGGCTATATCAGCCTGGTTTAAATCACTCATCGTTCAAGGAACGGATGCCACCAGCGTTTTATGCAACAGATTGTCAGTTCTGCTTTTCAAACGTTCGGGTCACAAGCGCTGTGTGTGACACCAAGCGCCGTAAAAACCGGGGGGACGCGGGGCCGGGCAGGGAGCAGCGGGGCCGGGGATGCTCGGCAGGGAAGGGAGGACCCGCAGCTGCCCAAGCAGGGAGATGGAGGGCAGGGAGGGCTGGGCAGTCCCTGCCAGCTGCGGGGATGCTGTGAGTGACCGCGTTGAGCATCCTGAGCGGAGGGACTCAGTTTTGGGGGAATTTCACAGGAAAACAGGGTGAGCGCGTGGCAACACCCCCCACACACACCACGGCACCGCCAGCTTAGCGGCATAATAACCACACGGAGGCAGGTCTGGAGAGGAGGATATCGCGTGTTTTATTACATGGTTCGTATCTGAGAACAGCTGCTTCTCNCGAATTCGTGCGTTTGCCAGGTTGTCAGGACGTTAATCAACGGATGCAGCAATCTGGAAATGGTTGGGACAACATGTATTTGCGGAAAATATGTGTTCACACAACAAGCGCACAAGATGGGAACAATTATATGAAGATGTTTTAATAATTAACCAGTATCAAACAGTTTGCTCTCCTTACAGTTCTAGACAATAAAAGTGTTTGCAGTCATATTTTTCTTTTGTACAAAATTCCAGTCGATTGTTCCACAATATTTACACTGTAATTCCCTTTTCACAAAATATCTCCTTTTTCCCTTATTTCCCCCCCCCTCTTTTTTTTTTTTTAAATCCAGCTTTGCTACATAAATGCTTTAGATCTCATGGATATCCCTTGATTTATTTTTAAAAAGTCTAATAAAAAAAACAAAGACATTAAATATCATTTTATATATAAAAATGCTTAGTAAAAATATAGTTTTGTTGCCCAATTAAAATATATTGCTGAGAATACAGTAAAAACTGTCCTAAAGACCACCACTACTGGGCACCGAGTCTTCAGCGGCCCCTGCAAAGGCTTCCTAAAGTCTCCCCCCCACAAGTTCGCCTGCCCTGGGGTGAGATGCCGGGGCAGGCGGCTCAGGCTCGTCCTGTTAGTAGTTGTTTCGGGCAGGATTCACTGTAGTTCGCCTAAAAATGCCCCCGAGCTGCTTGAGCTACCTCGGCCGGGAGCTGCAGCTGCGCCCGCCAAGAGGGCAGGGCTGGCTGAGAGTGCGGCAGGCAGGCTAGTGCGTACGGTAACCTTGCTTTGGAAAGGCGCCTATGTGTTATATAGTTATACGGTATATCAGTGAGTTCAGCATGTTTTTTCTTAAAAAAAAAAAAAAAAAAAAAANAAAAAAAAAAAAAAAGAAAGCGATGCATTTAATGAGATACTCTAAATATTATGGAGCTCGTGGTTAAAGGAGGATGGCTTTTGGTTTTTACAGGAGAGCGGGCGCAGCGGGCGCGGGGGCTCTCGCGAGCCTAACCGGTGATGCAGGGGCTGTAGTAAACAGCGCTGCTGGCATCGGACAGGGCGGATATCAAGCTGCTCTCCTCGCAGGAGATGCTCCTAGGAGTCACTTTGGACAGGGAGACATGGTAAGGGAGTCCTGAGGCTTCAGGACGAGTCCTGCTCATGTTCAAATACTGGTCAAACTCGTTGCGGTCAACGTCCGTCCACAGCTCGGTTTGGTTCAAGTGATCCACGCTCTCCATGTGGTGGGCTTCGGGCGGGGGCGAGAGCTGGCCCAGGTGGGCGGAAAGCCCGTTCTGAGTTCCCGAGCACATCTGGTTGTAGTATATGCTGGAGGGATGGGGAGTCCTCATGGCGTCGGCCAAGTGCGACGGGGTCTGCGCATAGGGCACCGCCACGTCCCGCCCCATGCACTTCTCCTGGGGAAACTCCATCTGGTGATGGTGGTGGTAGCCGCGAAAGGGCATCATGTTGCAGTCATCCTGCATGTGCGGAGGGAAAAACGCCGGCTCGGTCTGTTCCAAGACATCCAAGGGAGACATCTCAGGAGTTGGCAAGCCATAGTTTTCAATATCCGACCCCATGGAGTGGAGTTCTCTGAAGTGGTTAAGTGGGGGAGGCTGGGGGTGGCCCGGCTGGCTGCCGCCATGGTGACTCATGCTGAAGTTGTCACTGCAAGGCTGGGAAAGGTTATGGAGGAGGATATTGGGTTCCATCCTCTTGATTTTCTTGGCTTGCTTCTTTCTCCTCGGGCGGTACTTGTAGTTGGGGTGATCCTGTAGGTGCTGGATTCGCAGCCGCTCGGCCTCTTCCACGAAGGGACGCTTGTCGCTGGCGCTCAGCGCTTTCCACGACTGGCCTGGAAGGGGAAACGAAGCTCTGTGACACCGGCTGGCGGGGACACCCGGCAAGGGGGCACCTCCGGGTAGGGAGGGCTCCCCTGGCTGGTTCTGTGCCTGAGCTGGGTCCCAGCACGAGGAGGGGACAGGGAGCGGGAGCCCGAGCGGGGCTGTCCCCGCATCCCAGCTGCAGGCGCAGGCTGTGCCCAGCGCTTTGATGCGGGGGGGAGCAGGGGTGCAAAGCCCCGGGGAAGGGGGGGGACCGGCCCCGCTGCCAGGGCTGGGGTTCTGCCTCCTGCTGCCCCTCGGCACAGCCTGGCTCTGGGGTGTCCGAGTCCCTGCATCCCACCCCGCAGCCCTGTCCCCATACCCGCACCCTGCAGTCCCGTGTCCTGAATCCCCTGTCCCTGCATCCCGCAGCCCTGTGTCTCTGCATCCTGCTGCCCCAGCTGGCCATATCCTGCTTCCCGTAGTCCCGCATCCTGCGGCTCCGTCTACCCATATCCTGCTTCCCGTGTTCCCACATCCCGCATCCTATGGTCGTGTATCCCGCATCCTGCAGCCCTGTATTCCCGTATCCTGCATCTCCACAGCTGCATATTCCCACATCCCACAGCCCTGTTTCCCTGCCTCTAGTGTACATGCAGCTCTGTATCCCCACATCCCACAACCCACAGCCTCGTATTCCCACATCCTATAACACCATATCCCACAGACTTGTAGCGCTGCACCCCACAGCCCTCGCTCCCACAGCCCTACATCCCTGCAGCCTGCAGCCAGCATCCTTTGGTCCCATATCCTTAGAGCCTGCATCCCACAGACCTCTAACCTCACCGCCCACATCCCACAGCCCTGCACCCAACAGCACCCCGTCCCTGTAACCCATCTCCTGCAGCCCTATATCCTCACAGTCCCGCAGTCCTGTACCCTTCCAGCCTGTCTGCCACAGCCCCGTATCCTTGCAGCCCCGTCCCACTGCCTCATAGCCTCGCAGCCTGCATTCCACAGCCCTGTGCTCTTGCAACCTACATCCCAACACCCCGTATCCCTATAGCCTGCATTCCCAGCCCTGTATTCCTGCATCCTGCTGCCCCATACCCCTGCCATCCGCAGTCAGCTCTGTGTCCTTGTATCCTGCAGCTCTGTACTCTTGCAGCCACATCCCCAGCCCCATAGCTGCGTACCCCACATCCCCAGCCCTGTATCCCTGCATCCTCTGCCCCATAGCTGTGTACCCCACATCCCCAACCCTGTGTCCCTGCATCCTGCACCCCTATACCCTTGTAGCCCACATCCTCAGCCCCATACTCCAGTAACCTGCATCCCCAGCCCTGTATCTGTGCATCCCGCTGCCCCATATCCCTGAAGCCCGCGTCCCCAGCCCTGTACCCCTGCATCCCCAGCCCCAAACCTGTGCGGTCTGCATCCCCAGCCCTGTATCTGTGCGTCCCACAGCCCTGCATCCTACATCCCGATATCCCGTACCTCTGCAGCCCACATCCTCAGCTCCGTACCCTGGCAACCCACACCCCCAGCCCCACAGCTGTGCATCCCGCTGCCCCGTACCCCATAGCCCACACCCCCAAC